>CAWUHX010000054.1:0-600000 GCA_963922205.1 Romanomermis culicivorax
GTTTTCCGTCCGGAGCCAGGGTTTTTGGCACACAGCAGCAACCAAATTTCGGGCTGTGCAACCAATTTTTTTTCTGCCAACCCAAGTTGCACAGTGCAACTTGAGGCCTGACTGCTTTTTTGATTAAGTTATAGGGTTTTCTGTCGCGAGATACATTTGTATGCGTTCTAACGTGGAAAAAAGTGAAAATTTTCAATTCATTTATAATTTTCTATATTATTTTAGTTTTTTTTTTCTGTCGCAAGCAGACATGCACGGCAAGAACTTTCCAGGGGAGAGGGTCCGGTCCATGGACTTTTTTCCTGAGGGGTAGGGGGATGGGTGAGCAAAAAAACAAAAAATAGTTCTGCAAGCCTGTTTTTCATACAAAATATGCACAAAAATCATGAAACAAGTTGTCTTAGAAAAAGTTCAGGTAGGGGTGTTTGACGATTTTTTTTGGCCAAGGGTGGTGGCCAGGGTCTCAGGTATGGGGGTTTACCCCCCTACCCCTCCCTATGTGCATGTATGATCGCGAGATGATAATGACCGAGAGAAACTAACATTTCTCGCGCTCATTTTCCCAGAATTTTTTGCGATCTTTATAAAAATTTTGATTTTCATGTGATTAAAACATTTTAAGTATGAATCAATGCTAGAAATTCTTGCCGAACCTTCTGTCTGGCAAATAAAAGGTGGGGAAAATTAATTTTCCAGCGTTCTAGAATATTGCAATTCAGAAAAAATTTTCGGTGCTACTCGCCGAACTAATTACTCTAGTCTAGTCATATTAATCTTTTCATTTTCTCTTCAAAACTCAGAAAAGTGGGTCTTAAATTCCGAAAATCGATGCGGATCGAATGAAATACAAGAAAACTAGATTGCTATAGTTTTTCCGATCTACATTTGAGCAAATTTATCGATTTTAGAGTGCGACCTGAACTGTGCAAAAAAACCCTGCGTGGAACAAATTTTTCATTAAACTAATCTAAGAGCATAGTGACTTCGAATTATATGAGAAATCGACGGTTAAGCATACATGCACATAGGCGGGGGAAGGGGGGGGGTAAACCCCCATGCCTGTGACCCTGGCCACCCCCCCTGGCAAAAAAATCTTCAAGCATCACACCTGAACTTTTTCCAATACTGGTTTTCTGATGATTTTTGTGCATATTTTGTATGAAAAACAGGCTTGCAGAACTTTTTTTGTTTTTCTGCTCACCCACCCCCTCTACCCCCTTGAAAAAATCCATGGATCCTCCCCACTGGAAAATTTTTGCCGTGCATGTCTGCGGTTAAGTCCTATATGATGACAAGTTAGAGCCCAAAAAAAATGTTGATGTTTGCGAAAATTTTTTGGGCTATTTACATTGTGCGATGCTGGAAAATCAATTTTCCGAACATTTATTTCTATAATTAGAATCGAATTTTCTGTTTAAATGTAATTTCTAGAATTATTATTTTTAAAAATTTTGAAACCAGTAGTTTTTTCGTTAGCTTTCACGAACTTGGCAGAAAAGATATGAGTAAGAAGAGTAGAAATTTTCTTTCTTGAAAAATGTGTGAATGGAAAAATGCGGACCTTCATTAAATTACAAGATAAAATATTGAAGAAACATACGATAATAGGTTTAAGATGATGAAAACTATTACAGATTAAGTAGTGAAGGTATACATGCTAAAAGCCGCGCCTGAGCTAGATAATACATACATTATAATAAATATTTAAGTTATAACCGGCACGAAGCGCCGGAAAATTTGAGATGTGGACCCTCTAAAATGCAACAAAATACATATTTTTTATATCCGATCGCAAAAATTTTCTTCACCGAATGGGGAAAAAACCCAGAATTTTTTCCCTTTTCCGAACTTTTTCCCCAAAAAGCACGATCTGGGGAAAAAATAACAGTGGGCGCCAGAGCATGCATACATGTTAATTGGGGGGGGGGGGGGTTAGAGGACCCCCAACTTAGTGGAACCCTATACCCAAATGCCGGAAACCCCCAACCAGGGGTTTTTTTTGACCTACGAGTCACAAGCCAAGTGGCTTGTTGACCTAAAATTTTACAAGCCATTCCAAATTTATACAAGCCAATTTTATATTATTTTATAATACGTGAATAAATTCCAATGCTAGACTATTTTTTAAAGAAATGTATATATTGAGCATCATGGCAATCGATCAAAAAAGAGATGTCATTCAACATTTATTCAATAACATTTTAGAGCCGTTAATTAATTAAAATTCAGGAAACTTTTGAAATTTTTGAGTTTGATCGAAGTCTAATCTACAAGCATTGTGGAAAAAATTTTCCAGCAAACTATCCAAGAACATAATGACTTTGAATTACATGAGAATCGCTTCAAAAAGTTTACAGACTTGTCGTATTGATCTTTCTCAAAAAATGTTTCAAGGGAAAAATGTGAATCTTCATTAAATATCAAGATGAAATATTGAAGATTACTAATTAAAACATGAGATAATACCTTTAACATGATTAAAACTATTAAAGATTAAATGATAAGTGAAGGTAGACATGTTAGAAGCAGTGCCTGAGCTAGGAAATGAATGATAATGCATATTTGAGTTATAACCGGCGCGAAGCGCCGGAAAATTTCGAGATTATGACCTTCTAAAATGCACCAAAATGCATCTTTTCTGTATCCGATATGATCAAACACATGACTCAAGAAATTCTGACAAGCCATTTTGGCTTGTTGGACAAAAATTCTACAAGCCATTTTGTCCGTCCAACAAGCCATGGCTTGTAAAATGCTAAAAAAACTATGCTTTGTGGTGAAATCAATTCAAATAAAAACGAGCCAGTCAGAAGCTCTTCTCTCCGTTCACCTACAGTATGTGTTTATGGAACATATGAGGTTAAATTAAACTCAACTGACCTGTATAAAACAATTCCTTCTTTATGCCATTAATTTTTGAAATTTTGAGCTAAGAAAATTAAAAATCTTGCAGTAACAATAAATTCAGAATATTGAATTCACATGATGACGATATGTATGTCATTCCGTATGGTGACCATTAGACTCTACAAAAGATTTAGCGCCTCACTTTTTGTGAGAGCAAACTACAGAAAAGTGTACTTGCATGATGGATACATAAAATTTCGATTGACTCATATACATACCAGGCTTTTTAAGTCATTCTAGGGGCCTGGACCCCTAAAACTTTGGAAATGGCTTCTAAAATTTTAGGTCTGGGAGCCATTTTGGATCTTAAAATTTTGACTTATTATTTATATCATAGCAAATTATTATTTTTATTCAATTTTAGATTTACAAAGTGTTTTACAGGCTCCAAAATCATGAAACACCGAAAATTTTGCGGCACTTCGCAGCGGATCTCATTCAATAATTTTTCAAATTTTTCTGTTCGCTGTTTATCTACAAATCAAACTTTACGGGGAAAAAATTCTCGAAATAGGGGGAAAATATGGGGGTTCGACAAGGAAAAGATGAACTTTGGTGCATTTAAGAAATAAAAGTCTCAATATTTCCATTTTTTGTAACTATTGTTTCAAATGCGGAGCCGAGTTTGAATTTACGATCATAATGGAGGTGAATTTCATAAATTTCAAGTTTAATTGGAATTTTTCAAACGTATGGAAGCATGAACATATTTTTTGATTTGTAAAATGCTATACACATGTTTTCGAGCCTTGTATGTTTATGTAATAAGTTATCCTTAAATTCATTTTCTGGCATTTCAGAGTGTCAAAATCTTTAAAAAAATTTGGTTGCGTACATAGTTTTTTTTAGCATTTTACAAGCCATGGCTTGTTGGACTGACAAAATGGCTTGTAGAATTTTTGTCCAACAAGCCAAAATGGCTTGTCAGAATTTCTTGAGTCATGTGCTTGATCATATCGGATACAGAAAAGATGCATTTTGGTGCATTTTAGAAGGTCATAATCTCGAAATTTTCCGGCGCGAAGCGCCGGTTATAACTCAAATATGCATTATCATTCATTTCCTAGCTCAGGCGCTGCTTCTAACATGTCTACCTTCACTTATCATTTAATCTTTAATAGTTTTAATCATCTTAAACGTATTATCTCATGTTTTAATTGGTAATCTTCAATATTTCATTTTGATCTTTAATAAAGATTCACATTTTTCCCTTGACACATTTTTGGAGAAAGATCAATACGTCAAGTCTGTAAACTTTTTGAAGCGATTATTCCTTTCTTAACGTAAAATCAATCCAAAAGCTTCATGGAAGTAGTTTTCGGAAATTTCTACTCTTCTTACTCATATCTTTTCGGCCAAGTTCGTGAGAGTGTGTGAATAAATTAATGGTTTTAAAATTTGTCAAACATAAAATTCTAGAAATTACGACCTTTGAACAGGAAATTCGAATCTAATTCTTCAAATAAGTGTTTGGAAAAATGATTTTCCAGCATCGCAGAATGTCAATACCCAAAAAAATTTTTCGGCGTTTCAGGCAGGAAAGATTAATAGCTTTTTTGGGCTCTCACTTGTCATCCTAGAGGACTTAACCGTCGATTTTTCATGTAATTCAAAGTCATTATGTTCTTGGATAGTTTGCTGGAAAATTTGTTCCACAATGCTTGTAGATTAGACTTCGATCAAACTCAAAAATTTCCTGAATTTTAATGAATTAACGATTGAATAAATGTTGAATGACATCTCTTTTTTGATCGACTGCCGTGATGCTCAATATATACATTTCTTTAAAAAATAACCTAGCATTGGAATTTATTCACGTATACTATTATAAAATTGGCTTGTAAAAATTTGGAATGGCTTGTAAAATTTTAGGTCAACAAGCCACTTGGCTTGTGACTCGTAGGTCAAAAAAAACCCTGCCACAAAGTAGAAAAAAGTCGTACACAATATATATATAAATTGATCGATAGTCTATGATTATGCAAGCACAGTACATCATGAATCGTGCTGTAGTTTGAGAAAGATTTGAAAAGCATAAATGTGGACACATCTCAGATGTCTATGTGTGATTTTAAACTGCTATTTGTATGTAATGATCTATCAATTCAAACCCCCTCGTAAGAACATGATATTTAGAAGTTCATCAGTTCGCGATAGTGACAGATGTTTTTGCTGGTTGAAAAGTCTAAATTTTTGGTTGCTTGTCTGATTTTTGAATTTCAGTTGCGTGCTCTCAAATATGATTTTTTGCATTTTGTTCAAGTATGAAAAATGATTGAATTGATTGTAATATCAGACCGCTAAATGCGGAAAAGCTCCATTCTCCAGCGTTCTAGATTATCAATATTCCAAAAAAAATTCTGTGCTTCGCACCGAAATTTTATGTATGACTTTTGCGGTTTCGCCCTATATGAAACATTGTTGACTTCATGATAATTTTCTGGCCGGTTAGCGGATTGAAGTGATTAGCTGTTTGCTCAAGTCTGAATATCATTCTAGACTAAATAAAAATTCAAACATTAAATCATTGAATAAGTCTTGAAAAGATTCGTTTTCCAGCGTTGATAGAAATCCAAAATTTGTTTCGGCGCTTTGTGCCGGAATGCGACGTAAATCAATTGCTGTCCATAATTTCTTTACTGCGGCCGATCATAGATATGCCAGCAGTGGAATTTCTAGGCAATTTAGTTCTTTTCCACCTCAGATTCTTGTTTTTTTTTTGATATAATTAATTTTGATTATTCTCATCATATCTGACCTAAAACTCACAAATGTTGGTTTTTTGTTCTTTTTTAGAAAAATTGTGACTGCAGTAGCATGAAAATGATCCGATACACTAAAAATATAAATAAAGCACGTGTGAGTATTTTTGAACAAAAAAAACGATTTACCGAAAATAGCGCAAAAATTTTGACCTCTTTCGCCAAATTTTTAAAAGGGTTCCTGCAAAAAAACAATGTGTAGGAGCAGGGCCGTGCGCAGGATTTTTTCATGGTGGGCCGGACTAGGTTTTTTTACTGAATAGTCCCAGAAAATGTTTAATTTATGCGGATATACTGTGTGCATGCTGCGGAAAAAATTTCGAGAGTTCAGAACCGAGAAGATGCATATTGATGAACTTTACCTAGAAGATCCAAATCTCAAAATTTTCCGATGTTACGTTAAAAGTTGATGGGATAAAGTTCAGAATAACTTTTGTGCGTGTACGCATCTAGCGCATCAAGTTTTTCGAATTTTTGTAACAGTAGTTTCTTTTATTTAAATTGAGTTTGGCTTCAGAACAGACAGTCCCATGGTGAGGGGTATGAGGGAGTATTACCCCCAACTAAAGTCTCGAAAATTTGTCACTGGTTGCCTAATTTCGAGACAAAATGAAGTGGTCAGTGAACATTTAGCTACACTACACCCCAAAATTTTCAACTTTACTCCCTCCTGAAACATCTGACTTCTGCGTCAAAACACTCTTTTTCCTCAATTTTGGTCTGATATATAAAACTGCAAAAAAAATTTGAGTTTTCGTAACAAAATATTTATTTATCGTGTAAACATGCCGTATAAACTGTCTGTAAATCGAAATTTTGAAAAACAACTTTTGCAGTAGATATATTGCTATATGAAATATATTGCCAGTCATGTCACCTCTGCTATTAATGTCAATGTAATTACAAATCGTTGTATTTAATTTCTGAATTTGTATCTGCGCGATATTCAGTCGCCTTCGAGCGCTCTTTCGGTCCAAAAATAAGAAAAACACGCTCATTGTGAATAATTTTTGCTCCAACAGTGATTGTGCAAGGCGCGTTTTCTTAGTCTTCGGGCAAAAACATCAAGTGCTCGTAGGATTTATAACTATTGCTTTGTCATGCTGACTTGTAGGTTTTCAGATGCGTCAGACTAGGTTGAAAATCATTTTCCGTACGGTTTTGAATTTCATAGTATTCCAACTAATGCATAAAAGTGAGAAATTCCCCCCCCCCCAACATGGATTTATAATAATTAGAGAAGCATACAGCAGAAACATTGAAGAATAATAATCAGTTTCTCGTGTAAAGTGCGTTTATTTTATATTTTGTGCATCTGATTTCGCTAAATAGGTAATTCTTATTTTCAGTCCCTTCGAGCGGATTTTGTTTGCAGTTTATAATGAAAATCGATTTTGACAAAGATGGACCGATTATTGTCCGAGTATGTCACCTTGAGGAATGTCACCGCATTGCAGAAAGATATTTCGTTTAAGACCATCTTAAATATATAATTCTTTTCGTATAATTTATGTCTTACATGTAATGGAGAATAATTTATCTATATTCAACCACTTTATAGACTTCATCGCTAAAAATATAGAAGTTGTAGAATCTTGAGTCGTGTACTTGATCGATTTTGATTGCATGTATTTTTAATGTATTTAAGAGCGCAATAATTGGAACAGGTCTTCTCGGGTTAGCAGTTGTCGCTAGAAGCGTTAGAATGGTATTTATTTTATCATAGTAGTTGTACACCTTTTCTTTAAAATTCATTCGTTTGTTTAGTTTACTACGTTCCGACATGCGCGTCAAATTCCGGATGAATTTTTTCGTAAACACGTATCCATTCGCGGTGTTGTGACTTTTGTCACCGATCAAGGTCTCCTCAGGATCGACCATAAACCTATTGCACGAATGCCTCTCTCGAAGTATTTTTCGAACAGTAAGGAAAACATACATTATATTTATGTTATTGTTGGAGCCTTCATCCTGAAATCGTCGGCGATATGGCTAGCCTTATGGTGACCTCCAAACATACCTGTGCATACATGTAACGGAGCTCCGAGGTCTGGGGGGGGGGGTTGGAGCACTTTTTTGGGGCCGGGGGTCAGTAATTCCCAAAATTTTGAGGGGAGGGGTCCCTGAAGGAAAAAAAATTCGATTTTTTCCATGAAAAATGTTCGAAAAATGGTTTAAAAAGTAGTAATTTTTGTCTAAAAAATGATAAAATATGTACTTATGGCGCGAAGCGCCGAGAAAATTGACGTTTTTGTTCAAAAATTGACATTTTTCAGTATTTTTCCGACTAAAACTATTGGGGTCCCTAGGGATACCATATGGCTAGCCATAGGATTGGAAAATCCTGGGGGGGGGGGTCGCCCAATGGCTAGCCATATGGTCGACGATTTCTGGGGGGGGGGTTCCCATAGCACTTCCCCCCCCAATTACATGTATGTACCTGTGCATGGTGAATATGGTAGGTGTATTGTTCTGGCGGATGCTCATTTACTACCCATGGATTTTGGGCAGATAAGTATTTACTGCCTGTTTTTTTTCAATCATGTGAGTTGCTACAAATTTTTTAAACTCAGAAGCTGCTTTACTTGCATTTTTTTGACAGGAGTCCTGTTATTAACAAAGGATTTTAGCCGATTAAGTTTTCTTTGCTTGGGTTTTCTTAGGCGAAACTTGTGAATTACATATCCCGACAAAGTCCGAGTTCCCCCTCGGGCTAACTGACCACGCATAGGTATGCCTCGAAAAATTTTCCATCATATGAATGAAATACGCGATCCATAGGAACGCTACCTTTCAGGGCGTAAGAATCTAAAAAACGTTAGTTTTTTTGGTTGAAAAGAATAATTTATCTTTGGAAAAACTGGTCAACATGTCAATTTGTTTAGTGTGTCGCACCATAAATACATATTTTTTGCTTTTTAGACGACAATTACTATTTTTCAAACCCCTTTTTTTGGGCTCTCCTTTAGACCAAAAAAATCGACGTTTTAATGACAATCGATGACCTCACCCATAAAAAAGTCTTCTTAGTTCCCCTACAGACCTCGGAGTTACATAAAATGTATGAAAAAGTATGAAAGTTTTTTTGTGATTCGAAACCAGGACAACTCAATTCATTCTAAAATCATAATAAATATTAGTGATGTTCCTCGAATATTTTTTGACATCCGGATATCCGGGTTTTTGGAGAGGTCGGATATCCGATTATCCGTATATCTGAAGGACATCACTAATAAAATGGACCATTCTCTCATGCTTTCTTCGAATCATACATTTAACGGGGCTCCAAGGTCTGAGGGGGCGTTGGAGCACTTTTTTCGGGCCGGGGGTCAGTAATTCCCAAAATTTTGGGGGGAGGGGCCCTTGTAGGAAAAAAATTCGATTTTTTCATGGAAAATGTCCGAAAAACGGGTCAAAAAGTAGTAATTTTTGTCTAAAAAATGATAAAATCTGTACTTATGGCGCAAAGCGCCGAAAAAAATTGACGTTTTTGACCATTTTTTGTTCAAAAATTGACATTTTTTTTTCAGTATTTTTCCGACTAAAACTATGGGGGTCCCCAGGGCTACCATATGGCTAGCCATTGGATTGGAAAATCCTGGGGGGGGGGGTCGCCCAATGGCTAGCCATATGGTCGACGATTTCTGGGGGGGGGGGGGGTTCCCATAGCACTTCCCCCCAGTGTTTTTTTTTGTACATGACCCATTTGCACATGTACAAACGAGTAGGCAATTTTCATTTGTACATATTTGTATGTTGTGGAGCAATTTGACGTATTTGTAAAGCTCGTGTCGTTTGCGAGAAAGATCGGCAAGTTTGATTTGGAAAGATCGTGACGAGACCACCGAAGAGGCGTGGCTACAATGTGAAGAAATTATGAAAGTGTTCTTTCATTAGTTTGCATTGTACTGTAGCCGAAAGGTTGTGTTTTTTGGTGTTTGTCTGGAGAGTGTGTGGCGGCTTTGTACATTAGTAAATTGTGAAAAGTCTGTTCTAAGTTGAGTCAAACTATTTGGAAAATAGTTTGAGTGAGCGAGTAAAACTCCTAAGCGGTTAAGAATTTACGGCGCGAGTTCCGGCATCCGAAAACCTTTGACGACCTGAGCGAAGATCCCTGGATAAAATTGACACAGCGCTCTCTACGAGCCCGTCAATCTCCTGCGTTCGACTATCGTTGCGTTGATTCCGTAAAACACTCCGAGTGTTTCGTCTACAGCGTTCCGCACGCTCTTCCACGTTCCGTACGTCTCTTCTAAAACGCGCGATAAATCGTCGAGCTACACAGCTAAATTCTCATCTGCGTTCCGTCGTCTATCATCTCTAATTTCTCACGCACGACATAATTTGGTGACCGTACCAGCTCGTCTAAAGGTTGAGGAAACGCCGAAATTTGCGAAAAAACGAAAATCCGAAAAATGGAAGAAAACCGCACGCGTCGCTCTACTGCGCTCGGTTACGAAAAAGGTTTCTACAAGAAACTAGCGAATCCCGAAAATCAAGAAATCGAAAATTTCGACTGCGAAAACGCGAATCTACCGCTTCTCTACGAAGCAGATAAGCGTAATTTCGATCTACCGGAAACGTCCGCTCCGCTAAAAACGCGAAAAACCTCGCGATCTCTATCTCTGAAAAACGTCGAAAATCGAAAACTCAACTTTCTAAAACCGAAACCGAAGGATACCGATCCTCGAAAAATCTTCGATAATGACGCGTATATCGACGTAATGCAAAAATGCGATGCGGAAATGATAAATTTTCGTGGCGACGCTACTAACGCGTTAAGCGAAATCGTAACTATCGCGACTCAACAGCGAAAACTTCTCGATGAGTTTAAAACCGAAATCGAAGCGATGAGAGCTCAGAAAGAAGAGCTAACGAAACCAAACGTCCCTGAAATCGAAAATATCGCGAGACCTACGAGCTCTTACGCTCAGTCTCAAAAATCGAATAAACCGAAAAACGCCACAAACGATCGAAAAAGTCAACTTAGTTTTCGTGGAATAATCGACGATGATGATGATCTGATCATCCCGACGCAAACGTTTGACCGCTCTAACGCGCTAAACGCGCTAAACTCTCAGATAAATTTTCCGTCTATCCCACCTTCTCAGGTGCACAGATCTTTCGCCGATGACGAAACGAGAATTAAAACTATCTGTAAAAAGATAGCGCCGCAAAAACTAGATAATTCGACCCGAAATCAACAAGTTTTGAAATTCTTCATTGCGCTCGAAAACGAGTTCGGCCTTGATGCGTCTGAGTATGTAAAACTTCACACTTTGCGTCGCTTGACTTGCGATGGTGCCCTGAACACCATACGAGATGTCCGATCCTATGATGAAGCGAAACAGATTCTGATGTGTATGAATGCTCCGAATTGCGACCAAGATATGCTCCAATGCGAGCTCCAGTCTATCGCTCCGTTTGAAACCGAAGATCCGTCAGCTTTTTTGAATCGAATCAGCACCTACGTACATCTACTGTACTATGACAGAAGCGCTCAGTATCGCCATAGAAAAGTTATCACAACTTTTCTTTGGAAAATGCCGGAAATTTACAGAGTCTCGATTGACGCGAGTACTCTAGAAACGATCACTGACTTAGCTATAGCCGTCGCGAAAGTTCAGAAAATCCAAAGAGCGAATAAACAGTCAAGTGTCAGAGTAGAACAACCTATACTGGTTAATACACTCGAAAATCCGTCGGAAGAGCAACCAGCTCAGTCGCGCTTCAGAGATAATTCGAAACTTCGTTTCAGAGATAACTCTCAATCCCGAAACAGAGACGACTCTAGACAGCAAAACAGCGTGAGGTTTCAAGAAAATTCGACTCTAACGAAAACGAAAGAATTGGAAGAAAGCATAAAACGAGTCCTAGAAAAGTTCGGAATCCGAGAAAATTCGCAAAAGGCTAATAATTTCGAAAATCGAAGATCGCGATTCGATCGCGGGACGAGTCCGAACTTTCGGAATAGAGAAAACATTCCTCTACGGGATTTCTCTCAGAATCGAAATTTCCAACGAAATCAGTCACGTGAACGACCCGTAAAATATTGCACCTATCATGGTCAATGTAAACACGACAGCTCTGAATGCTATCAATTGAAACCACAGGCTTCTCAGCCTCGGCAACAGCAACCGAATCATCAATGGCAAAATAACCATAATTGGCGTCCTCGTTTTCAACAAAATACGCGTAACTACACGCTCAATCAGAATCAAAATTTCGATCGAAATAACCGATTCTTCAATCGCGATAATCGAAACTATCAGAGAGATGTTGCAAACATTTCTCTCTGCGATTCCGAATCCCGACAAGAAAAGATAATCGAAAAGCACTACTACTATCCGATGAACAACTCACAGTCTATACAGACTCAGCTAACTTCTCTGAAATCTTCGCAACAAGTTTTGCCATCAGAAACCAAAACGGTGTCCAACTCACCTAAACCTTTCGTTCCGATGAAACCGACAACTAGTACAGCTAATATGCTTGAACCGACAGAAGCTTCTAAAGCTACAAACTTCTTCGTCGCTCCCGGAATCACTGATTTCACAATCGAAAAACCTACTGAACCGTGGATCGCGAGATCTAGCGTGTGTCGAATCGAAGAATGTTCGCAAAAAGACATCAAACTGCTGAGCTTGTACGCTCCTACTCGTGCTTTTCATATCGATGCCGAAATCGGAAAAACCAAAACGAAAGCGTTAATCGATACCGGTGCTCAGTGTTCAGTCATTTCCTCATGTCTAGCTCAACGCTCTTTGGGGATTGACTATGATACTTTGGAAACATCCGCGCAGATAAAAGTAGCCGACGGTGCTATCATCGATGCCAGAGGTCCGATAATCTTCAAAATCAGTTCATCTTTCGGAACGCATCTAGTACGATGCTGGATACTACCTACTACAGGAGAGCAATGCCTCCTAGGAACCGATTTCCTAGTGCATCCGAGCGTTCGAGCCGTAATAAACTTTCGCGAAAATTTCATCAGAATCGGAGACGTTCAGCAAGAACTAAACCTAGTTTTGAAACCGATCGAAAAAGCGCCCTATGATGAAGTATTTTCAAATACTTCTACGGGACAAAGTCAAACGCAAATCGTGAAAATCGACAGATCGCTACCGATTTTGAATATCTCGTCATGCTACGTAGAACCGAATTGTCAGACTTGGGTAAACGGGAAAGTCTTCCCTTTCACAAAGGAAAGCTTCAAAAGCGTCATAGTTCAACCCGTGAATTTCGGAAAAGAAAACTGCGAATATCCGATCGAACTTGCGATAATCAACATAACCGAAGGCAAATGTCCACTATTATTCGTCAATAATAGTGCGAACGGTATCCATCTACAACCAAACCAGCTCATCGCTGAGGTTAAATTCAAACTCGAAGAATCAAAAATGACCGTCGCGTCGCTAAGCAATCATGAAGAAGACTATGAGCCAGCAACCTTGGTTAAAGATCAGTCAACTATGTCGGAAGAAGAAAAACTTCAACTCGCTCTCGAAAAAATGACCGAAAAATCGAATATCGACGATGAAGATAGAAAAATCGCTATCGAAGTCTTCAAGCAGTATCGTGATGTTTTTAGTCTCCCTGGAGATCAGCCTACTCTCACTCATGAGTTAACGGTCTCTATAGACACCGGTGATGCAAAACCAGTCGCAAAACACTACTATCGTGCGCCGATTGAACAAAGACCAATGGTTCGTCAGAAAATCCAAGAAATGCTAGAAAAAGGCCTCATCGAACCTTCGCGATCACCGTGGGCAGCACCTATGTTTCTGGTAACGAAAAAAGATGGAAGTTGGAGACCCGTAGTCGATTATAGAGGTATAAATGAAGTTACTCCTGGCGATAAGTTTCCGATCCCGAGAATCGATGACTATCTAGATGCTCTAGGCAACGCAAGATTTTTCTCAACTCTAGACTTGAAAGCAGGGTACTGGCAAATTCCTTTAGACATCGCTTCACGCGATAAAACTACTTTCGTCAGTCAAGAAGGCTTGTTTCGTTTCAAAGTTCTACCTTTTGGTTTGAAAAACGCTCCTGCTGAATTTCAAAGACTAATGGAACGGATCCTGCATCCATACATCTGGAAAATCTGTCTGGTCTATATCGACGATATCATAGTTTTTTCGCAAACGTATAACGATCATCTAGCACATATCCAACTGATCTTTGATGCTCTCCGTGACGCGAATCTAACGCTAAGACCAGATAAATGCGATTTTGTGCCGAAACAAGTAAAATTTCTTGGTCACTTGCTAAGCGAAAATGGAATCTCGCCTGATCCCGAAAAGGTCTCCGCGATCGTAAACTATGAAATGCCAAAAACGGTCAAAGATCTTCAAAGTTTTTTGGGCCTAGTCCAATGGTGTAGACGATTCATACCGAATCTTGCCACTCTTTCGCGACCTCTTTATCAACTTCTACGAAAAAATGCGAAATATGAGATAAGCGAAGAACATCGTACAGCGTTTAACGAGATTAAAACATCTCTAACCTCAACTCCTTTCTTGCGATATCCTGTTTATAACGACGAAAAATCGAAATTCATCATACAAACTGATGCTAGCACAACTGCTATTGGCGCGATTTTGTATCAAGAAAATGAAACTGATCAATGGGTCATCGCGTATAATAGTAGAGTTCTGTCTGACGTAGAAACCCGATACAGTACTACTGAGCGCGAATGTCTAGCAATTGTAGAAGCTTTTCGTTGGTACAGACACTATGTCTACGGTCAAAAAGTAACGGTCAGAACTGATCATAAGCCTTTGCAATGGATCAAAGAGGAAAAACATCGAAACTCGCGACTTCAGAACTTCGCAATAAAGCTACAAGATTACGACTATCGTGTTGAATATGTAAAAGGCAAAGAAAATGCTTGTGCTGATTTTCTATCTCGTAATGAGCCTCGCGCTAAAGAAAAGCCAAAGACTAGCGAAGAAGTAACAAACGAAATATTCAGACTGACGTTTCGCGAAGCAAAAAAGACTGTCGCAGCGGCAATAACAAGGTCAATGACGAAAAAAGAAGAAAGAAATAAAGTGCCCAAGTTCGAAGAAGACTTCCAACAGCCTGAGAAACGGCTAGTAACTATAGAAACGCCGGAAGAAATCCGAGAAGCTCAAAGAAAAGACCCGTACATCGCGAAGTTGATAAAAGTTCTGGAACAAAACCAAATCTCTACGATTTCATCTGCTTTTCATACCGAAAACGAAATAGTGTACCGAACATCGAAACAAGCTAATACAGCTTCCGCGATAGTAGTTCCGACTACTTTGATTGAAAGCGTTTTGTATCAATTTCACGGCGCAAAAATTTTGAGCCATCAAGGTCACAGACGCACTACAGCGATGATTCATCAGCATTTCTGGTGGCTGAAAATGGAAGAATCGATAATAAAGTGGATCAAAACGTGCAAAACATGTCAACAAACAACTTCTCAGTTGCCGAAACCTCCTCCGTTGATGCCGATACAACCAAAATATCCATTTGAAATCGTCGCGACCGACATAGTAAACATTTCCCCTCTGGGTGAGAAAAGATCATACGTCATCGTATTTCAAGACTACTTCACTAAATGGGTAAGCGCTCATTTGATTCCGGATCAAAAAGCAGCCACTATAGTCGAAAGTTTCGTAAACAATGTAGTTTTGGTTCATGGTAGCCCGAAACATCTTCTATCAGATCAGGGTTCAGGATTCACTTCAAACTTGATGAAAGACATCGCCAAACTCCTAAAAGTTCAGAAAATCAATACCACTGCGTATCACCGGCAATGCAATGGAATGGTAGAAAGATTCAATCAAACGCTGATTTCCCAACTCAAAAAATTCACCGCTGAAGACCCCGATAATTGGGAACGATATCTACCTTTCGCAACATTCGCCTATAACGCTGTTCCTCACACAGCTACTCACTTTTCTCCGTTTCGACTTTTGCGGGGTTACGAACCTAGAATCGCTATAGATTTCGACTGCGCGAAAAGTCTAACGTTACCGCTAAACTACGATGCGTATCAGTATATCTTCACGCAAGCGCAACTAACGCTATATAACGAAGTTTTCGAAAACTTAAAAAACGCGTCCGAATCACATAAACGATACTTCGATAAGAAAGCGAAAGACCAAAAATACGATCTAAACGATCTCATACTGTTGCTTAACAACAAAAAAGCAACTAAAATCGACAAAGACTATATCGGACCCTTCGTAGTGGTCGAAAACTCCGAAATTACGAAAAACGTCATAACTATCGATAGTTTAGATTGTCCCGGACAATCTCAGAAAGTCTCACTTTCTCGCGTAAAGCCATACATGCCTCGCACGGCATCGGCAATCTTAGAAACGGAAGACAACGGTCCTCCAAAAATTTGTAAACATTAAAATTAATATTTTTGATATATTTTAACTAACACTAATTTTTAATTTTGATAAATAAAGTCTAACTATTTAATATTTTTGAGCAAAGCGATGAGTACAAATTTTCGAATATTTAAAAACGCGCAAAACGCGCTCATACAGATTCTATGTGGAATGAATGAAAGGAATGCGTGTGATATTATTATGTGATTTTGTACTTATTCACGTCCATTTAGAATAAATTGACCTTCCATAAGTAGTTGCGCAGAAGAGAGATTGAACAGAAAGCGCGCGCTGTAGGAAAATCTTCCTCTGGTCCCACCCAATCTGAACTTTACACTTTTCGCCATGTGCATGAAAATTTAAATTCGTGGTTTAACAACTTTCCACTTTACACCTTCATTTTTATAGCAAGATAGTTTGGCTTAAATTTTTCATTTCGCAAAATTGAAACGATAGAGAACGGTCGCATCGAATTTGAAATTCTTCAAGATCAAAGTTGAAAGATAAAAGCGATGGCTAGTGAATCGGAGGCGACGACGTCGCAAGAATCGGCGATATCAACATCACTTATAAATCCGCCGCCAATATTTCGAAAAGCTTTCAACAATCAAGACCGATACGTGGCGTATCAGAAAAAGCAATACCGTCAAGACGACAGATTTTTCTTTGCTGATGGTAAGTTCTGCACTGCCATATAGACTAAAGTCTTTAAAAAGAAACTCTGGGTTTCACTTCCCCTGGGAAGAGTAAAGTATCGATCCGTCGGTAAGAAAATGGGAGTCGCGGTAACTTCGCTAGAAGATTTGCACGCCGCGATTCGAATGAGTGACGTTTCCATGCGAAACTACATCTCACAGAAATTAATCGAAATTTTATGATATTTTTTAGAATACAATATCAAAAGAATGATCCGAATCACGGAATTCGAACGTTGGTTCGAGACGGTATATGCGAGACCGCTCAACGTGCTACGCGACCCTCAATACGTTGAGAGCGGACAATTGAAATGCGCCCTATCGGCATACGCGAAACCGAACTTCCGCGGCCATGTGCTAGTCGGATTTGACGTCGAAAAGATCTCAACTACTCAACTGTACATACACAAGAAAACGAAGATGAATATAGTGAACCAGAACGCGACCCACGTCGCTCGTTTCGTCCAGCTGGGTTTTCCCACTGGATACACTATAATGTTCGACGCCTTAGCAGCGACACCCGAGGACTGGACGGCTTTCTACGAGTTCGTGTCGGCCCCTAAAATGATCGTAATCGGATTCGATCAAGCCGACGATTGGAAATGTCTCAAAGACATGCACGGACGAGAATTTTACTCATCCGACGCTCGAAAAACGCACTCTACAGTGCTCGCGCCTAGTATACTGGTCGACGTCCAGATTATACTAGAAAATATCGAACGCTCACCCGAAAAGTGGGAGAGAGCTCGTCTGATCGGTTTGTGCCCCGAAAATAAAAAATTGAAAGGAATCTTCGCCGACGCGTTCGCGCTAGACGTAGAACGCTACACGTTGTATTTTCCGCAAGCGAATGATCGCATCGCCCAAGCAGGCAAACCCGACGATCAAGTTTTGACGTACTCGATTCTAGATGCGTACTATCCGATACTAATGTTTTTGGCGTACGGGCGCTACGGCTTCGTAGACAGCGTCTACGACAGCATGCAAATCTTCCCGCATGATTTCTTGCCGCCCGAATACATCCACATCGCTGCGCAAAACTTGTACGATAACACCAATATCGATCGCGAAGGCGACGAAAAGGGCGCTTTCGGTGTCGTAGATCCGACGCTCTCGAAGAGTATGCTGCATGCGATCATGCGCGACGAAATCTTGGCGTTAAATCGAATCGTATACTACGACTATAACGTTCCGAACATGCGATACTGTACGTATAATCACGTAAACGTGGAGCACTCCACTAAACCGCTGGATTGAAAATGCATCCGACAAAACTACCGACGATAAAAGGTAGCAAAAACAACACGTCTTCGTTGACCGACGACGGAAAGATTGAACCGTATGACGACGCCGCTGAATGCGCGAGAGTAATTGAGCGAGCTCTACGCTCCAATGACGTAGTTAGCATCCATCACGAAGTCGGCGCACCTATGTCTTTGCTATTTCTTTCCGAAATAGACCAAAACATGGTGACAAGTGATGACGCGAAACAAATAAACTTCGAATTAATCGTAAACGATCCGTTCACCACCTACGGTCCTCCAGAAACATGGCCTATCTACGAAATAAAATGCGACCATCAGATCGCCGAAAAGCCGGCTCTAACGCCGCTCTACTCGCTTCCGAACCATCATCAATGGATGAATGCTGTTCGCGGAACTATGCCGCTAGTCGCTCACGTCTGCTCCCCACACTCCGAAATGGAACTGCGAGCAATCCTCAAAAATGAGATCTCGAAACTGTTATCGAAAAGTGACAGTATCGACATAGATCTTATTTGCGAGCAAAATTGGGTGAAACGAGACGGCACGTTTGAATTCGAACTAATGGAATGGACCAGTCGCTTGCCCTACAACGAAAAGAATCGCAGCGACAGCAAACGACCGATATATGCGAATCGATACTTTATGCGACAGATCATATTCAAAAACGACTGTTTTCCAGTCTCTAACGAAACAGATCTTGTTACGAAAAAGAAGTATAGGGAAAACCCCTATTACTACTTTTCTTACAATTCGCCAATTTTAATGTCGAGAAAATGCGAGCAACTCATTTGCTTTCCGCCGAGTCATACTCTAACAATGAGTTCGAACTTGCCCGTAATACCGACCGCCATATTGTCGGGAGAAAGTCCCACAAAAACGCCTACACAGGCTCCTACACAATCCACCGCGGAAACCGAATTCGATGCGGAAACGGCGATGGCCGTCGATTCGTTGCTCAAACAAACCGCCGAAGAATCGTTCGCGGTAAAAACAGAACTACCGTCCGAATCCGACGTCATACAACTCGAAAGCGAAGAAGAAGACGTATCCACAGCTGATACTACTGCACCTGTAACAACGACTAAAACAACGTCCTCGTTCACTCCATTATCCAAAAACTTGTCGAGCAGTACATTCGAATTGGAATCGGAGGAGATAAAGAAACGAAACATACAAGAGGTAGCTGCGTTGGTGAAAACCTCATCGATGTACGATGTTTCGCGTATGGAAGAGGAAGAAGAAGATGAATCGAAAATGGTACCTCCAAAAATCATACCTACACGATATCGGATACCGAAGAAAAACGAGGAAGACACCTCTACCCCGATAAGTACCGAAACCGCCACTCCAGTTTTGGAGGTGAAAGACGACCGATTGTGCGATGAACACGGCGTACCTATTCGCAACGTTAGAGCGTATCAGTTTTCACTGTTTCGCAGGCGAAATGCCATCGATAAACAGCTGCGCACAATACAGGATTATCTGGACACGCATCCAGAAGATCCTAATTACGTGCCCCCATCCAAAAAACGCCGCGAATCACGAGAAGACACTCGTAGTAGAGAACGAAAACAAACCGAATCACGGTCACGAGAACGACCCTCGCGGTCTACTGCTCTCAAAGAAAGCAACGATTATGACAGTCGAAAATATCGGCATGGTGAATACGCGTCGAACGAGCGTCCTAGAAAATTTCACCGAGACCGCGATTATAGACGAGAACATCCTAGCGAATCGAAAGATCGACAAAAAAGAATCGAATGGGCTAGCGCCTTGAAACGCGATCAATTGAAAAAAGAACAGTTAGAGAGCCAACAGCCTCCGACGGCTGGCTCCGAACCAATGATCGAGGAACCAACAACGTCGCAACAAGCGGAAGCGGCTAGCGAACAACAAAAGTCGCAAAGAACCGTTCGAGAATACAAAGTTGCGCATCGCCGACACGGTAGACAGCGTACACCGCCGGAAGAACGGTACCCTAGCGTACCTACAGCACCTATTACGGCTCAAATCCAACCGAGAATGACCGATGACGTAATTATCATTAATTACTTCAATCGTGCTCATTTGGATTTTGATCCCGTAATTCTACGTCAAGCCACCGCGGCTTCGCAACAAATAGCGCAGGACTTTCCTGACTATTTTCAAGCGCGATATTTGCGACGAGATCCGCATTGCACAGAAGAACTCACTGCAGTTCTTCTGAGTTGGATGTGCGATTACTATAAGTACTACGGCGCTGAAAACGCAATCGTAATAACGCAGCTCACGCTGTTCCTCTTCCACGCCAGGCAAGCCTACGATTACAAAACTACCGACAATTCGTATTCGATGGCTCTGCGCTACATCTTGCAATGTCTCACCGACACGCGAGCCCCGAACTATCCGGCAACTGAAGAAAGAAAGAGTATCATTCGAGACATACATCGCGAGTATCAAATCGAAATGGACAAGCGAGCCGAAGAAAAGAAAAAGAGAGACGCCCAAGCCATGGCAAAAGCGGCCGTACCGCCAAAATACCAAATGACACCGGCTCCGATCATCACTATGGCAACGACAGCGACAACTCAACCGTCGATGGTTGGAGTGCGAACCTCACTTGGAGCCGCGCAGCGAGCTTTGGCCCCGCGAGCACCGACCACGAGCCAATCGATACAGATGCCCCAGCTGGGTATCCTGAAAGCGGGCAAAACCCCGGTCAAAGTTTTGCCTAAAGGTCGCGGATTTCCGCCGAAATGAGTCGAAAGGGATAAGTATCACGATGCTAACGCATCTCATTTCCTTTTACTAGTTTATTCTTTTCCACTAGAATCTTTCTTTGAAATCTCTAAAAAATTTTAAATTCTCGGTGCTAAATACTAGTTTTCATTTGCTCATCACTTTGTGCTGTAACATTTTTTGTGATAACATCGTTTAAATTTTCTTTGTTTGTGTAGTATGTGCCGCAGAGTAGAGAAACGAACAAATCGTCGAAAGAAAACTTGCCCAAAACGAGCTAAACGCTCTCATTCGATCAATACGCAAAATCACCACGACACGTCGAAATCGCTTGAGGCGATTTAGATCGAAAGGGGGAGGAGTGTTGTGGAGCAATTTGACGTATTTGTAAAGCTCGTGTCGTTTGCAAGAAAGATCGGCAAGTTTGATTTGGAAAGATCGTGACGAGACCACCGAAGAGGCGTGGCTACAATGTGAAGAAATTATGAAAGTGTTCTTTCATTAGTTTGCGTTGTACTGTAGCCGAAAGGTTGTGTTTTTTGGTGTTTGTCTGGAGAGTGTGTGGCGGCTTTGTACATTAGTAAATTGTGAAAAGTCTGTTCTAAGTTGAGTCAAACTATTTGGAAAATAGTTTGAGTGAGCGAGTAAAACTCCTAAGCGGTTAAGAATTTACGGCGCGAGTTCCGGCATCCGAAAACCTTTGACGACCTGAGCGAAGATCCCTGGATAAAATTGACACAGCGCTCTCTACGAGCCCGTCAATCTCCTGCGTTCGACTATCGTTGCGTTGATTCCGTAAAACACTCCGAGTGTTTCGTCTACAGCGTTCCGCACGCTCTTCCACGTTCCGTACGTCTCTTCTAAAACGCGCGATAAATCGTCGAGCTACACAGCTAAATTCTCATCTGCGTTCCGTCGTCTATCATCTCTAATTTCTCACGCACGACATGTACAATGAAAATATTAGTTTTTTAAGCGATTTTGTTTGGGTACTTATTGGTACAGATATCGAATCAAATATATTATGATTTTAGAAGAAGTGAGACCGCTCTAAATAAAATCAAAAAAATACTCACGCCCACGTACTATTAGCTTTTTCATCTTTACACACCTGACAATAAGCCTTTCGGCTTTCGATGTCGATTACACGAAGCCAAGTAAATATTTTTAGCCACGTCGGGTTGAATTTGTAACAACAAGTAGCCATATCATTATCAGGTCAGTTCAAAGAAAATAACAGATTTCTATTAAAAGGAGTGCAAGAGTAAGTCATATTTAGCACCTGAAAAAGTGAGCGAAATTGCTTGGTGGGAAGAATTTAAAAAAAAATTTTCCCCACTTGATATCTGAAGAATTGCGGGTGAGGTAAAAACTAATAAAAATTGACAACGACAACAAAGTTAAACCTACTGATTTATCTAAGTACTTCAATTCAATTAAGACTCAATTTATTATTTCCATCCAAAAAATTCCAAAATTTTCAATATTTGGAAAATCATAAAATTTATACCACAGTAATAAGGCGCGGTTCACAACATGCAGCACAGTTCCGCTGAGACAAGCGGAAATCTCAATTTTTGTTACAAATTTCGGCAACATTTTGGATCATACATGTAACGGAGCTCCGAGGTCTGGGGGGGGGTTGGAGCACTTTTTTGGGGCCGGGGGTCAGTAATTCCCAAAATTTTGGGGGGAGGGGTCCCTGAAGGAAAAAAATTCGATTTTTTCCATGAAAAATGTCCGAAAAAACGGTTTAAAAAGTAGTAATTTTTGTCTAAAAAATGATCAAATATGTACTTATGGCGCGAAGCGCCGAGAACATTGACGTTTTTAACCATTTTTTGTTCAAAAATTGACATTTTTCATGGAAAAAATGACATTTTTCAGTATTTTTCCGACTAAAACTATGGGGGTCCCTAGGGCTACCATATGGCTAGCCATAGGATTGGAAAATCCTGGGGGGGGGGTCGCCCAATGGCTAGCCATATGGTCGACGATTTCTGGGGGGGGGGGGTTCCCATAGCACTTCCCCCCCCCAATTACATGTATGTTTTGGATTCTTCTCGTTTGTACATGTACAAATGACGACTCAAAGTTCATTTGCCGCTAGAAATTTTCATTTGCCGACGGGGAAAAAAAAAACACTGTCCCCCCCCAATTACATGTATGCTTCGAATATTTGTCGGTATAGGTTTAATCGGAAATGACTTTCACAGAATTTTGACGATAATAGGGTCTGTTTTGTGCTCACAGGTCCAGTTATATTTTCTAGAAACTCAAGAGCCTGGAAGAATAACTATTACGTTGGCTGGGGTGCATTTAACACCGAATGGCGTCGAATGGCTGAGAATCAATACGCTTCTAAAACCGGTTACTATATTACTCATCAAAAGAAAAGACGAAGACTCTGTTTTGGGAGATATTTACGTCAAAAGGGTTAGGCTTAACTTTTTTATCAGAGATTCATGCCTTGAGCACGAGCTTTAGTCCTAAGAACAATTAGCTCTCCATATTGGCGCCAGCTGTGAATTTTCTCTTTCACATAACAAATTCAAAGAATTTTTTAGTGTTTTCAATTCAGGCAGTTTTTGTCTTGCAGTTCGTTAGAAACCATACATGGTATGATATGTCTTTGGTAAATGCTTGTTTTTTCAGGGCCGATTTTTCAAATATAGTCTGAATCGAGAAATCGTGCGAATGGGCTTAGGTCGCATTCCTGATTTAACTGACCGGAATCATTTAGACTTATTCCAATCCAACGCAGCTTATTCGCGTTTAGTTCATAATCTAATTCTATGCGAAAAATATGCCGATAAAAGAGGCGTTGGAATGTGGAAATCGTCTGATAGCTTTATGCGTTTGCCGTCATCTTTGAAGGAATCTTACGAAAGATTTTACAGCTTTTGGTTCTACGCCACCGATACCATGCGTTCTGGTCTCATACCACAATTTTTTTGCGCTTTTGGTGCGTTCTTGCAAAAATTCAGCCGCTTTACGTTAAACGCTATACAAATCGGGTCAAGTAAAAGTTTGCAAGTCGCTAAACATTTATATTCGACCAGAAAATGATTCATTTAATTCTCACGCATTATTTATATTGAAAAGTGAGCCTTTTCTGTTTAGAACAATGATAAATACTGGAAATTTATGTTTTTGCGAATTCATTGCGAAATCATTGCGAAAGAATATTTTTTTTCTCTTGCTGTAAGTTTAATTTCCGATTTCGAGCCTGGGTTAGTAGTTATATTCATCGACGCTGCTCGACGTACCTAGCTTCATACATATAAATATACAAAAAAACTGCATACAATAAGCGACCTTTTTTGTGGGTGGGATCATCGATTGCTTGAAGTTTTAGGGGGTTAATTGAACGGAGAAGAATTTCTATTTTTTCGCCTAGAAAGTCAGAAAAGTGGTTCAAAAAATGTTGATTTTTGTCTAAAAAATCGTGAGAATATCTATTTATGGCGCGTAACGCCGAAAAATTGACATTCGTGACCAGACATGTAACGCAGCTCCGAGATCTGGGGGCAAACTTTTGGGGGTGGAAGGTCCAAAATTTCAAGGGTTTTTGAAGAAAAAATTGACCGAAAAACATTGAAAAATTGTAACTTTTGTTCAAAAACCGCAAAAAATGACGTATGGCGCAAAGAGAAATTGACATACTTGGCTGTTTTCTGTTCAACAATCATTGTGAATTTTTAATAATGTGGCTAGCCATATGATTGGAAAATCTTGTGGACGTTACCATATGGCTAGCCATATAGCCGACGATTTCTTGTGGTTCTTATTGTAATTCCCCCTTACTTTGTAATACAAGATATTCAACGCACCATCAGTGCTTTACTGCGTGTAGAAAAAGGAAGGCCATAAGTTTTGGTATATATACGTTGGTGCAAAGTGTTCTAAAAAGTTTTTATGTCAAAGTGCCAATGTTAGTTCGTTATTGAGCGCCACTGTTTTCCATTTTGGACCAAATGAATAACTAAGTGTAAGAATTCCAAACGAAAATTGATGATTCTTTAACAATTGCACGCGTTTCTAAATAAAAATATGCAATTATTGTCTCTGAATTTCATTCAGTTGAAAGTCTCCGCGACCTGCCAAGTTGTTGCAAATATTTGGAAGCGTACATGTCATTGAGAGGGTGTCATAAGAACGCCCAGAAGTTGTCGGCAATATAACTAGCCATATGGTAACCTAGAGCCCTCATACTCTCGATCGTAAAAGTTGAAAAATGTGAATCTTTTGATTAAAAATGGTCAGAATTGCTATTTCTTGGACCCTTAAATTTTGGGTATTCGATGACTCTCCGCCCCAAAACGTCGCTTTACCCACCGTACCTGATTATTAAGCAGGTTTTTTTTTTAACGCGGTGCTAATTAAAGCAGAGCCATGCTAACGGTAATTTGTGAACGTTAGCACGCGTGCTAATAACTATTAGGGATAAATTTTTGAAAAAAGTTCGAGAAGAAAAATAAAGATAATTGTGGTTAAAAATTTCAAAATCGCCGTTTTCACAAATGAAAACTTCGTCAATATCCTCATTGTTTTCGGGACTTTCACATAGGGAATGACTGTAGCTCGAATATGAATTCGCTTCGGCTCTCACCTCTTGGACACTACTTAGGGAATCTGAAAACAGTTTTTTACAGTATGCTGAAGTTTAGGCAAATCAGTAATAGTGCGTAGCAAATATAATTGTACGTTTTCTGAAAAAATCAATCGAAAACTTGTATTGAAGTTGAAGTGCAGTTCCAGATACAAAACTTTTATCGAAACACGACAAGAATTTTGCAATTCCTATAAGTATTACTGTCAAATTGACTACTGAATGTTTACTTGTCGGCCAACTAATCAAGTGCATAATCTAAGAATGAAGCGATTTAATTAGAATGAGATGAGAGTCTCATTCCTTTTAAAAGTATCCATATCAAGCATGATTTCATGAGCTAATACAATAAAAGCATGTTATCAGACTTGACAAAGTCACACATTAGTTTGACACCAACAAAGCAACATTTGTCAGCCATGCTAACTGTGCTAATGAGATATTTTTTCATTAGCACGAATGCGAATGGGAGTCGTGCTAAAAAACCCTGTTATGAAGGCTGCTAATTACTCTCAGGAACAAATGTTGTTCATGCTTTCTTCTCAAACAATGACCGTCCAAAAAGAAGATACGTTACCACATTTGACGTTATTGAGGCGGCCATAATCAATATTATTTTATTGTCTTGGTATTCGCCATATTGTACAAGTCGGTTTCTCGTTAGGTTTTCTTCGACTCGGTTATCTTTTGTATCCACAGTGTTTTACCAGATTTCTAGATCAGACAATGAGCAGTTCAAGTTTTGAGTAATTTATTTGATAATTTGGTGTGAGCATATCGTCGAAACTGAAAACGGTCAGATCTCTTTGGAGCGTTCGGTTTTTTAATGCTTTGTTGAATGTTGAGCTATAATTCTTATTTGAGTAACCCTGCGGATGTAGCTGTTAGTTTTTCGATGGACATTGCAAATAAAATTTACAGCTTTACAAGCGTTTTCTTTCCATAATGGCTATTTCGCCTTTATGTCAACGGTTTCGATTCTGCATCACCGTCGAGTACGCACAAATATTTTTTTAAGGATGCGTGCCTTTGCTGGAAGAGTTCGTACCAATTGCAGAATCAGCGCATTTTTGCCTCAGCCATTCGGTCATAAATTATTCCGTGGCGTCGCCTATGCTCACGAGCGATTTTTATGGCGCACCGTTCTAGTCAAAAACAACGACGTCGACGGGGCCATGCGCGTTCTAAACAAGTGAGCGGTGTTGTTATGGGCATAAAGTTCATAAATTATTCTGACCATAACGGTTCATGCGTTGAAATTGCAAATGCTGCACCAAGAAGAGAGCAGGTTAAATTTGACATTCAATTTCTACAAAATAAAACATGTATACCCTCAACGAAGATGCCTTTTCTTGTTGCAAAGACAAGGCCATTATCGACGAAACAGCATCTCAGTCATCAATTTTTGATTTAGATATAACTGTTACCGACAATACGGCCGGGTTATTGAAAGAAAATATCAGTCAATCTGTTAGTTGCTGATGAACGAGCATGTGTTTCTCACTGATTACGGTAATAGGCCTACAATATTTTCCAAACTGAATCTACTTCCAACGATTCGCTGCATCTGGCATTTCAAAATAAATTGGCTATAATTCATTGCTTCGGATCTTTGTTAGGTAATTTAAGATATTTGTTCTGTAGCTCAAGTCGTTGTATTGACTTGATGCTATAATCCGAATCAGATCTATACATTTGTAGCTGAAATCTCAAATTCACTTGTGACTTTTTATAGAAACCTGAAATAAAATTTAAACCTTTAATTAACTGTTAACTGGTGCTTTTGGTAAATAGGCAAACCGGATCTCTGATCGATACTGATATATGGATTACATGATGATGAGATACCTATAAGAGTTTCGGAACTTTGGGTACACGATAAAAGCCATTTTCAGAGGGATGGAGTAGCCAAATTTTTGAAGTTGACTAAGAGTGTCAGCCAGTGCTCAAAAAATGCCTTTTTGGCTAAAAAATGGACAAATCACGCTTTTGATCAATGAATTTTTACTCTAAAAATGGTACTGAACATTATTTCGACACGAAATACTGCAAATTTTTTTGCTCTTACCGATTTTTGCTAAAAAAAGTCATTTTTGACAAAAAGTGTGTACTTTTGCCGATTTCCGGCCGGCTGGAGAGGAGTATCTGTCGAAAACTGAAAGTTGGGAGAGGAAGTCATCGACAACTGCCTATACCATTGAAAATTTTTTGGGCCCTCCCTCCAATTCCTCACCCTCTCAACTACAAGTATGGATGATGGCATCGACTTCTGTAGTTTGTTTTTTCCAAATAAGCCTCGGCGACGTAAAATCATGTTCATGCGAATCAAAGACGACATATTTTTTGAACACATGATACTATACTCCATTCGTTTTGAAATGACCGAGGCATCAGTCCTTGTTTCGACAAACGCAGCCTTTCTAGAAATCAGGAAATCAATTCCGATAATCTTGAATTGACTGTTTTAAGGAATCTTTACTGAACGTTAAGGAATCTTTATTGTACGTTAAGGAATCTTTATTGTACGAAAAATTCATTAAATATAATCAACTAATCTTTCATAATTTTGAATAAAAGTTTGGCTGTGATCTTGCTGCATCGATCATTCCAAAATGAATGTAGTATAGCCACCAACAATAAATTTCGAATAATAATACACTGTGAAACTATTGATTTTTTGTCTTTTTCTCCTTTACGTTTTGTGAGAAAGGGATTGACGTGGTTTAGTGTAGAAGCCAGTGAATATATTTCATTAATATCTTCTTTGATTCCAGAAATCTGTCACGAGAAGGATTGATGTCCATCGTAAGGCGATCGAAATATTACGAATATCCTTGCGAACAGAGGAACAGAATGTCTCACGAATATTGCAAATCTATTTACAACGAAGATATGCAACGAAAAATTGCGTTCATTATGCGTAAAAATAGACCCGAACCATTGCCGGGAGTTTTTTGATTGTTCTGTAAATTTTCATAGAGATTAAAGAGGCGTTTCAGGAGGTTCTGCTTAGCTCTTTATTTACTGCGAAAGCATGATTTAGAAAAATTTTCCATCCTTGAGATTTATGAAAGTTTTCATGAAAATCTGATATGTATTGATTCCTTGTGCACGAAAATATGTTCAATTGAAAATCATATGCACACTTATATATAATTTTACATTTGTTTGAACGACACATGGTAATAAATTTTTCGTACTAGTTTTCATGCTTCATGCACGTTGTATTACGTTCAATTTCGGTTTGGCATCAGATCATTTGACTTTTCGCATTTTTCACTTTACTTCGTTCTTTATTTTGCAGGTAATACTTCACGATGGGTCGTATGATTAGATATAGAGATTGGAAGCAGTACACTCGTTATTATACGAGAAAGTTACACGAGCAACAGCAAAGGAAATCTCTGAAAAGAATACCAGTTTCCAGGGTTCCTGACATGCTCTATGAGGTAATGAGCATCCTTTTCAAAATTTTGATGGAATGTTCAAGATGAAATTCATATACGATCCTCACTTTTTATTTTGTAATATATCTATTGCATTGTTTCCGGCTGACTTCAACCGATGGACGGTTTTTGTCCATCGGCTGATGCTGATGCATATGTTAGATTCCGCCTGTGCTTCGGCCGTTAGTCGATGCAATATAGATGAAATATAGAATATAGATGCAACATACCTGTGAGACCTCCGACCAGTTGGGGGGGGGGTAGAAAAAAGTCGAAATTTTTCCCAAAAAAGGCCAAAAAGCATACACTTTTTGGCAAATTTTTTTAATTTTTTCCTAACTGGGGGGGTTGGGGGGGGGGGTCCCCCCCAACTCCCCGCCCCCCCAAGTACAGGTATGAGATGCAATATATAAATAAGATACCTAATATATAAATAAAATAATATATAAATAAAATGATATATAAATAAAATGATATATAAATAAAATAATATATAAATGAAATAATATAAAAATAATACATAAATAAAATAATATATAAACAAAATATATCAATAAAATAGCACCACCTGCTTTATGGTTTTTTAGCACGGTGCTAATGAAGTAGGGCCTGTGCTTATGAAAATTTTAGTCGTGCTAAGAAAAAGTAAAATGTACAAATTAGGTAAACTTAGCAGCTGTGCTAATGGGACTCGTGCTAAAAAACATGACTTGCTTTCCCACAACTTTTTTGGGAGGTGTAAACTGCAGGATGATAGGCTGCTTTTTAGTTTCTAGCAAACTGGCAAATCTGCTCGTACTGGTCATTTTTTAATATCGTTTTGGCTTCCTTTTTGGATGTCCAAAGAGAGAGGTCATTAACCGCGAAAAGGCCATAAATAGATCGACCATGTTCAAAGAATCAATTTTTCATGAGATGTCTCATCATTTGAAAGTTATTTTCAAATACGAGTGGCTACTACATACAAATATGAGTGGCATCAGCCTCCATCTATGACGCCAGGAGATATAAAATGCCATCATAATTTTGTTGGTAAAAGACTTTTGGCCTTGTTCCTTTCACAATAAAACCAAAACATTACGAAGGAACATGACCATTCGTCATATTCTGTTTACCAATAACTAATTTTTCTGCGATTTCTACTTCCAAACATGCTAATTAATAGTTAGTGTACAAGTATGGCTAGACTCTTGAATGGCTTAATTAAACGCACTACATAGCTTAATTAAACGACAGTCATGGCATACAGAAAAGAACTTCTTAGAGATATCGATTCAGGATGAAAACAGTTTATTTTTATTCAACCAAGTACAAACTTTGGTTCAAAATAACTAAACCATCGGCCCGGCCATACTTGAGCAAACCCTACCAGTTTATTTGGTACCAGCCGACCCAAAAAGTTGGTTAGTTGCCGAATCGTTTCGGAAGTTGTCAAGGCAAACAGGTCTAGGGAACCAGATGTATAGTACATTTATATTGTAAAAAATAGGCAGAATGCAGTCAGAGTTGATTTTCGAGCGTATTTCAGAGCATACACACTTTTTAGAACGTACTAGTGTATCTATCAAACTTGGAATGTCAGGGGGAAAATTATGCCTGGAACCATGACAGGTCTGAGAATTTGTAAACATTTTTGATGGTCTCTCAAAATTTTCCAGTGCATCGCATTCATGAATTCCCTGATTGATTGGTTGATTGTCTGATCGATTGGTTGACTTCCTGATTAGTTGATTGATTCCTAGATTATTGACTGTTGATTTCCCAATTAATAGGCTGATTCCCCTGTTGGATTGAGTTGTTGGTTGATTCCCTGGTTGGGTCGTTCATTGATTCCTTAATTTGTTGGTTTATGCCCTGATCGGCCGGTTGATTTCCTGATTGGTGTGTTGATTCCATAGTTGGATTGATTGGTTGGTTGGTTGATTTCATGATTGGTTTGTTCATTGATTTTTGTTTATGTTTAGTTGATTGATCCTCTGATTCAGTGGTCATTTGGTTGATTCTCTGATTCATTGTTTCGCTCATTTCCTGATTGCTGGGTCGGTTTCCTGATTCAATCGTTGGTTGGCTGATTGGTCGATTACCTCGTTTGCTGCTTGTTTCTGTGATTCCCTGGTTGGTTCATTAAGACAATTAGAGCTTGGTTGTCTCCCTGATTTTCTGGTTATTTTCCTGGTTGGTTGGTTCATCGATTTTCTTTTTTGTTTAGTTGGTTGATGACCTTATTGCTTGGTTGATTGACGGATAGTTCCATCATAAGTGGTGATGTTCGACGGATGTCCAGATAATCGGATATTCGGATATGAAAAAATATCCGAATATCCGGACATCCGAACCTTTTATGGTAAACTTGTAAGACAAATGACGATTAAATATTGAAAAAACAGAGCACTAAATAGATTCGTGGAGCAAGCAATAGTGAAATCAAATCAAACTAATGTTTAGATGACTTAAATGAGAAATTATCAACTAAAAAAGTCGAGAGCCAATGATAAACGTGTTATGCTTTTATTGGCAAACTTTCAGTTTTTCTGTCTTTATTTGCGGTTTACGGTTCACATTCTGTGCTTGTTTTTTAGATTTTTTATCCTCATTTCCTTCAATCGACTGCATTAAGAGTGCTATAATTTTTTTTAAATGTGTCTTTGCGGACTGCGCATGGGCGCCTAAGTAAGATACAAGCCGCTAAATTGCGATGGGTACCAAGTTGTGATTCAATCGACTGAACAGGCACATTTTTTTCTTATTTACGCTTGTAGCTTTTTTGTGCTTTTTTAGCTTTGAGCTTTTTCCACAAATGTGGAAGAAAAAGTCGGCCGTCAAAAACAAAAATGTGTTTCCTGGTGCGTTTTAAAAAGTCAAGATCTTTAAATTTTATAGCGTCGTGTGCTGGTTTTAGACATATAGTTGTCATTATTAACTTGAATTTGGCTCGAGCACGACTCGCAGGAAGTCAAGTACAGTTTCTCAATCACTAAAATAATCACAATCAATAATGCTCACTAACCATCGATATTCAACGTTTAGGTTTTGATTCTAAATTTTCTGATGGTTTTATTATTTTTTTTTCACTCGATGATTGTTGAAGTAAGGCTATTTGAGATGAGAAATTTTTTGATGTCTATCATCATCAGTGATGACATCACAAAACATTTTAAAAGCTTTATTTTCATAGAATTTAAAAACAGTGTACATAAGTCGATTTTGTCACATTTATATATGACCAGATATCCGGATAGCAGGATTTCCGATCTCTCCAAAAACCCGTATCCGGATGTCAAAAAATATCCGATGAGCATCATTAATCATAAGTTGGATGGTTTGTTTATTTCCCATTTGGTTGATTATCCAGTTTTTTGAAGTTTCAAATCTAGAAATACTCATTCCGTTGCTCGAGTCTTCAGTAGAAGACTAGGCTCAGTTCGGGGCTTGAACCCAGGGCCTTGCGGCTACCGTCCGCAGGCTGTAACCAACTGAGCCAATAATCTAACAACGGAAAAGATGCCCTCGATTTCCAATAATTCGTAGTTTAATTGATTGTTGTGACCACTATCGGTCCTCATACAAAACATGAACTGGTGCTGTGCGGGGCCCCGAGGTCTGGGGGAAGGGAGTCGGGCAACTTTTTTGGGGCAAGGAGTCTCTGATTCCCCAAAATTTTAGGGGAAAGGTCTGTGAAGGCAAAAATTAATTTTTTCACCAAAAAAAAGTCCGAAAAACTTTTCAAAAAATAGTAAATTTTGTATAAAAAATCATACAAATTATTATGGCGCGGAACGCCGAGAAAATTGATGCTTTTGACCATTTTTTGTTCAAAAAATGGACATTTTCCAGTATTTTTTCCACCAAAAGTATGGGCTTCCCTGTGACAGCCAGATGGCTATCTACAGGATTGGAAAATTTTGGTGGGGAAGGGATCGCCCAATGGCTAGCCATATGGCCGACGATTTCTGGGGGCTGGGTTCAGATAGCACCCGCCCAATTACATGTATATACGGAATTAAGTCACTTGGCACCGAAGTCGCCTCATCTGGTACCGAGTTGTATCCGATTGGACCTATTGTCCAGATATGCTCATGGCCAAAAAAACTAATTATTTGTCGATCACTACTTGTCTAGTTTAAATTTCTTAAGAAATACGGCATTGAAGTAGTTGACCCTTTGTCTCCGAATTTTCCGCATCCCAAAGTCGTCATACCGCCTTCAACCAATCATCCCGCTTTCAAAGATAGTCGTCCGGAAGATCATCCGTTGTATAAAACTTCACGTTGTTTATCGCACGATGGCTCGAAACCTTTTGCGGAAGGTAAGCATAGCGTTGTTTCCGCGTTTCATATTAGCCTACGGATAAGACACTGTTGATTTTTCTGAGCACCGATTGCGAATGCTTTGCCACGGATGCAGACAGATGCGTGTTTTCAATCTTTACTGAACTATCAAGATTGGTGAATGCCTGACCAGGAAGCTTTTCCTAACAGAAATTGTTCTGCTAGTGCTATATTTTCTAGACAGAAACTAAGAACAAGTCTAACCATACTAAACAACTATATTATTTTTAAAAGGAGCCTCAGGCTGAGCTAAGATCACTCCTTTTTTCGTCAAACCAAGAACTTATGGCAAACATCTCACAGAACCACATAATTCTCTGAATTCTATTTTTCTATTTCGCACCTCGTCGTAGTATATCGCAGCATTTCAGGTATAAAACAAGCCTTGGTCTTGGTTAAAGGCATCCAAAGAAATGGACTGCCAGAAAAATTGTTCGAGAACGTTAGAAAATTAGATGTAGATGGAATGAAAGACCGGGTGATCAAGTCGATAATGCAGTCTCAAGAATGGGATCCTACATTTGAAAAATTACCTAAACGTCGCGACGAAAAAATTTGGTGGTTCAAATGGCCTTCGTATTACGGAATACCACAAACTAGAAAGAAGTGCGTAACCACTGATTGATGACTTTCCTTCTCTGGATTTATTTAACTTTTAAAACGTTTTTATAGCGAAATTCTGTTAGATAATATGTACCGCCTGACGCTATCTTTGTCCAGTCGTTTTCCGGGCATTGGGCGCTCTAATTATTTTAAAAACGGTCAAATCAATGCCGTTTATGAACGTGGTAAGTGTGTTCTTAGTTAAAGGTGATGGGGGTGCAGCAGAACTGAACGGAATGAAGTTTCGAGCGAATTAAATTTAGAATATCAATACCGTGGTCTATAAATTTGCCTTCCTGCGCTAGAATATCGCTTAACTTTTGGAAACAATTAACACGTAACAGGAGATCATTTTAGAACGATGGAAAACTTGAAACTTCACAATGTGTTTCTTTTTTTTCAATCTTGATTCTCATTTTGTATTAATTGTGCCGTTTTCCACAACCATTACTATTAATTCGTTTGTTTGTGAGCTTTTACTATATTTTTGTTTTTGAATTTCTAAGAATGCTTCATTAGGTGGTTTTGTATCAAATTTTCGACGAAAAACAGTTATAATTCAGAATGTCTTTCCGACTTTGAGCAAAAATTAGTTCTTTGCTATATTTTTCGAAATTTTAGTCTCATATTTTGGGTTCTAGTCGTACCAAAGTTTCAACTATTTGCCTTTATCAGTTGTATTAACATATATATCCTTTGATACAAATCATTTTAATTTTCTAGGTAGCGATCTCGTGCAGGTTTGCTGCAAACCGCGAGCTACGATTTCATCCTACGCGCCCTTGAAAATTCTAGAAAATTGCGAAAGCGTGGCGAGAACTAGCCAAGAAACTGTAGTCGATATTTACCCAATTTCGTCAAAAATCGATTTAGTGGCAACAAATGTTTACGACGACGCTCCAACTCATCGTAATGACATCGATATTTGTTCTTGCTCATATTCGTCAGTATTTTTTTTGTCGTTTCAGCTTTAATGTGGGCCGATACTACTTCAATACCACGAACCGCCTTATTGACCAAAGATATAAATTTAGATTACCCGTGGACGGCGACCGAGACATGCGCCAACGCAATAATGGCGGCGTTCGGATTAGCGGCTAGTCATGCTCAACTAAAATATGCTGTGAGTCAGTCATTTAGATACTCAAAGTAGATATACTTCAGCGGCCCTGCAGCAAGGAACTTTTTCGGGGGGGGGCACACATTTTTTCACTCAATTTACTGTAAAATTGACATTTCTGACTTGAGTTTTTCTCGAAGAAAAATCACTTGAGAAATTTGGGGGGGGGGGAAGCATGGCCCTCAAATCCCCTGCCTACAGGCCTGTACGTCAGTATCATGCTCGATAACTTCAGAAATTCAACATGTCCGATTTGAACAAACACTTTTTGCCAATTCATTTATGGTGCGTCAGATTAAATTTAGCACTCGAAACGTGCTTCATGGCGAATCAAGGAATTATCAAAAATATGAAACATCACTCCAGAGCACGGCTCGAATTTTCCAGGGAGTAGGGTCTTTGGACTTTTTACCCGAAGGAGTTGGGGCTAGGTGAGCAGTTCTGCAATCCTGTTTTTCATACAAAATATGCACAAAAATAATCAAAAAAGCTGTCTTGGAAAAAGTTCAGGGCGTGTTGGAAGACTTTTTTTGCGCCTGGGGGTTTGGGCAGGGTCTCAGGTAAGTTGGTTTACCCCCTACCCTCCCTATGTGCATGTATGCATCATTCATCTAAGTGTCTTTTGAGTTTTTATTGAGCACAGACGGTTTCTTCTCTAAAATGGATTGAGTCTAGTAGGGCAATTTTTCGTAAGAAATTTTTATCATGACTCAGATGATGGAGTTATCTTTCCAAAACTATAGTGCGTGAAGTGTAGTATTCTGTCGAATGTCCATCGAATTATTTTCAAAACAAAGCATCTAGAAATTTTGGTTGAAAGCTGTATTGGTCAAATTAAAATTTTTCGCAAAATCATAGTCCTCATATTCGTGCATTAACATGCTTTATCACAAAGCCCGACGACTGCTGTTTCTGGGATTTTAGCACATTTCAGTATTTCAAGTGCCTTTGGTTCAAAAATTAGGTGATGTTGTCATTTTGGCTCTTCCTAGACGGCATGAAGAAAGCTTTTGATTGTATATACCGAGGATTTTCACCATCTACATAGAGTGTGTCCTGACTTAGTTAACAAACAGCTCTGAATTTTCTATAATTTTCTACCAGGAAATGATTTATAGATCGATCAACTTCGATTGGGACTCTACAGCCTCTGTCTACTAACAACAACTTTCCGACCATTACAGATTCAGATCTTTGTCTTCATTGTAAAAGAACCGGATTCATCTTCGGATTTTGATCTCGAAAAATCTGCACTTCCTGTCAGCACGCGACTCATTCTTGATAAAAATACAGAAGAACTTGACATTAAAACTATACTTCAGATTTTGTATCTCAGGCACCAGGTGGCAAACGATATCGAGGCGTTCTACCGCAACCTATTGTCACTCAATGCATACAGCTGTGCGGTGGAACTTTTGATTTCGTGGTTATGCAATTGAATACTTTGGATATGAGTAACGACGACGGCGTCAAGAACATAGTTTGGATTGACAAAAGTGAGTAAATGCAACTCGTGAAGCTTTTTGTTGACCACTTGTATTAAAGAATTCCTCAAGCAATTCCATTAAGCCAGAGATTTGAAAATTGAGACGATGAAAAAATTTTCATGTCCTTATATGGGACTGTCTAATGTACATTTTGTTTTTCATACAATTTCCAGATAACAAGCTCTTCCAAACGGTGCCGTTCTATGAAACATTGAAAGAAGTGAAAGAATATAATCCTGAAGTCGTCAGGAAGTTCTTAGCTTTGACATTAAATGATACGGAAGGATGAACTATGTGCATGTTGATTTTGTTGAATTCCATTGTTTTTGCGTATTATATGTTTCTGCTTATTAACCATCTAAAAACGCGTTACCCAAAACTAGTCCCTGGACGGAGAAACTGCAGCTTTTGCCCGGTAGCCAAAACCCGACTATTTATTTTCATAAACAAGGAGGCACAACCAAAGGAAGTGGCTATGTTTTACGGTAAAAGAATAGAAAACTGTACAGAATCACAAAAGCCCGATAGAAATCTGTAAGAAACAATCACCGAACCAGCTATGTGGAAACGTAATCCAACTGCACGTAAATTTGCCTGATTCCAGCCTGAAATATGAATGCTGCTCGCAGCACATGATGGTTATCTATATCATTAGTAAATCACTTGACCGAAGATACTATGAGTAGCACTGGTAATATATTTCGGATCACAATTGGGAGCCACTTCAAGCTTTAACATGCCAACATAGTTATCCGAACATAAGGTCCAGAAGTGGGGTTCTTGAATTCCATAGACACCTTCGATACACATTACCTAAAATAAATCAGAGCATCAGGCATGCCCGGCAAAAATTTTCCAGGGGAAGATTCTCCGTAATTTTCATCGGGGTGGGGGGCAGGAGTGGGTGAGCGAAAAAACGAAAGAAGTTTCGCAAGTATGTTTTCATACATAATATGCATAAAATCCTCAAAAAAACTTATCGAAAACGTTGGGGGGTTAACGACGATTCTCTTTCGGGTCAAGGTGGTGTTTATGGTCTCAGGTAGGCGGGTTTATTTCCTTGACACATATATGCATGACTGTCGAGTATTAAGGCGAAATGAAGTTACAAAGTTATAGCATTTTGAAACTTTTGACTCATCATTGTTTCATTCACGAATCATGAACACTATTCTACACAAATTATGTCGGAAGCAATATTTTTCCCCCTTTTCATTTATCAATAATAATAATAATAAAAATTGTGACTTGAAGCTGTTCAATTTAGTTCACTGTGAGGTCATTTATACTTGCCTTTCCCGACGGAACGGATAGTCTTGGATTGAAACTTTCAGCCTGAAAATCCACTTCCGGTCGGGAAAGATCTGCAATCTTGCAGAAAATGACCGACCATAACCTCCAACCGAACGGAACGAGAATTTCCCTTTCGTTCGGTTGCGCTCCGTCGATTGCATTCCGTTCGGTTAGAAAAGGAAATAATAAATGATTCCGACAGAGGTGAAATGGATATAGTTTTTAGGAATACCGGTTTCAATTCTAGAAATTTTGGAATGTAGAATGATGATTACGGTTCCAAAGATCATGGAACTGTCAGATTCCGGTTGTTACAAAGTATGCATTAACAGTTATCAAGCTAAGCAAACGGTATCACCTAGAATACCTATACTATTCATTTCAAAATAAAAAGACCACCAAGCATAATTGGGAAAGGGCCCCAATCGGTTTTGAAGTCGATTCAGTAAACAACTTCGATTGACTGGACAGGGCAACAAAAGGCCGACTCGACCAGCTTGCTTATCTTCTACAGGCGGGTAGATGGAAAGACTAAAAAAACGCAAGGAATCTGAGAAATTAACTCTCCGGATCTTATGAAGAAGATTTATTCAAATTCGGCGCAAAATTTACACCATTTTCATGTGTGACGCTGAAATTCTGGCGTAGTGAAAAATTGAGTATAAAAACGTAACAAAATATAAAACGTTATACAACTTATTTAATTATAGGTCATAATAGAAAAAGTTACGAGGACTTTTTGGTGGAATGGATATGAAGAAGTTGATTACTAGCCACTGTTCGAAAATTTTTGTGATGTAGCAGTGAATTTGTAAAGTAAAAAACTTTCCATCATTTCTATACCCTTCATTCTAACCAGGCCACTAACTAGGGGGGAATAAAGGGAAACGTTTATTGTCAGATGGGGTCTTATGAGGAAAAAAATTTTATGAGTTCAAAACTGGAAAGATGGATTTTGGTGAACATTAGAATGTCAAAATATAAAAATTTTTTGACACTTCGCGCCGGTCATGAGTTGTAATAGTAATTGTTTTCTATCAGGCGTAGCCAGTCGACAGTTTTTATCAATTGCATTATTTTATCTTTTTTCAATTTGTTAAGAGTCAGTATTTTTCTGAAATTGAGATTTTTCATCAATCCTTTCCATTTTATCTCTCGGTGGCTTGGAACTAATCAGAAGTTTTAAACGTGAACCTTTGTATATACAAGAAAATTGACGACCTCATTCTAGACTGTAAATGTAGAGCTTCAATTCACAAATGTTTCTTGCAAATAGCAAATTGTCAGCGTTTTAGAATATACAATTCGAAACTTTTCATATTATAAAACGATGAGAAACAGAATTACGATTTATTAGTAAGATTTTAATTCAAATTTTAATGTTGTGAAGATTCATTTTCCAGCGTTTTGGAATGTAAAAACCCGAAAATTTATCCAGCACTTCGCGTCAGAACAAAAAATACATGGAATTCGATATTCATAATTAGAATCATAAAAACTTTAATAGTAGATGAATTTATGAGAAGCCTATAGTTAATTGCTTTTAGCTGCTGTAGAACATTAAAATAATACATCGGTCATCAGCTCAATGTTACTGACCTAATTAGAATTTTCTCATTTTTGTGGATTACTGACTCTTTAACATCAGAATTGTAACGTACCTGCTAAAGCAGTACTGTAAACATGTAGCATACTGTATGTAATAGACATTTATTAGATATTATTTTATTTTCACATTTTATCGTCTCAAGGATGTCTGGGATTCACACCCAAACATTCCTACAAAATTACGTGAAGTACTTTATTTTGATCCGTTCACACCCCGGTAGCCCAATTAAGACGCCCTAATTAATTTGCACAAACGGCAGCTGTTCCCCTAGAACCCACACTAAACTACACATTCCACAGCTACCGTAATCCCCAGTAAAGATCGTAAACAACACCTGCACACAGTAAAATGCGTAGAAGCCCCGCCGTACAGTAGTCTCAAGTGTAACAGTAGCGGCGGCCCCACAAAACATGTGTATACAGAGAAACCGATACAGGAAGCATGCACAGAAGCACAAAGGTGTGGCCAAGCCCACCGTAGAAAGCAAGTGAAGCACAGAAAGCATACGGTACCAGAAAAGCGTTAGAGAGGCGTAACTAAGAAAGCATAAAAAGCGTAGCCGGAAACGACGATTGGCGGAAGAAGATGGACAGAAGCTCGACCTCCCGCAGCGTCCAGGGAGTGGCCTAAATCGCCGTATAAAAGAAGAAGCAAAGCGTGATTTTGATCATTCCTATTCTTGTATCGTTTTTATTTTGACCCCGCGCCCGCATTTGCAAGCAACTGTCTTCGAAAGCAATTAAACCGTGTCGTGTATTTTTTTATTTGCAAGCAACTGCGCCGCCCCCGTTTTATTTTGTCGACGTTCAAGCGACTGTCGATTACCCGTTGTTGTGTTGTAACCGTTCGCCCTCGCCCCGTCCTGTTATTTGCCCCGCCGTATCGACCGATTGGTCCAAGTAAAGTACCTCACAGAAATCTGGTTGTTACATATTTTGGTGACCGTACCGTTACGTTAACCAGTGGAACTCCCTGCCCCCAATTAGGTGTACTCTTATCCGGGCATTTAGAAGCATTAGATAATACAGTAGTAATCATTTCCTACAGTAAGACGGTATTCGTATTAAGCAAACTGGAAATCCCCTCCAACGAGACATTAAGCGATACATTTAAACGAATACAGCGTGAAGCAAAAATTGAAGCATTTAAGCAGAAATCCCAACGTAAACCAAGAATGACCCACCAAACGCAAGATCATTTAGGAGAAATCGTTAGAGAACAGATAAACGATTTGTTTTCAGAACATTTTCGTACCCTACGCACACAATTGAATCAGAATACAGTAAACCCTACCCTAATAGACGATCTAAGAACAGCAAACATTCGTAATAACATGGCAAACAATTTCTACGCGAAACCTACAGTATTCACGGGCGGTGTGACCCAACATTTTGGTGAATGGAACAAAAGATTAGAACAATTCATGGCACTCCAAGGCATGAAAGATACAGACGTACAGTTAAAGTTGGCATGTTTAGAAATTCATTTAGGAGGAGCCACGTTAGCAAAATTCAAAAGTTTAGCAAATTCCGAAAACCCTCCCCACACATACGAGCAGTATAAAGTCGCATTACAGGCATTTTTCCCAAACAATAGAGATAATGAGCTACATCAACAATTCTTACGCGAAAGAAAACAAAAGCGATCAGAAACAGTAACGGAATTCTTATTTGATCTAGAACATCTCGCAACCCTCGCCTACCCTAACTTTAACACAGACGCACGAGAAATGATCATAAAACCCCTCTTTGTAGAAGGCATGCAAAACAAAATCAGGGAAGCAATTAAGTATAGAAGATTCGCAACTCTAAAAGAAATGTCAGACGAAGCAGCTTACATTGAACAGCAAATTCTTAGAAACGAGTTAAAATCTAATGTCCTTCCCTTCATACCCCCAAAACCCGAACCCATCTTTTCCCTAACCAAAAATACAGACCAACAGGATCTTTTGCATCAGCTAGAACAACAAGTAAAAGATTTACAGTTGCAGATCAAACAAAAACCTCAACCCCCACAACAAAGTAGCTACAACAATTTCAGTAACAATACTTTCAGCAGGAATAATGCTTACAGGAACAATACCACCCCTAGGCAACCCACATGCTTCCAGTGTGGACAAATAGGACACGTAGCTTGTAATTGTAAATCAGTAGGCACCCGAAAATCATGTGAAATCTGTTTCCGTAATAATCACAGTACACGTGATTGTAAAAGCCCATGCATCCACTGCTCCCAAACAGGACATAGATCAGATAACTGCCCTTCAAAACCCTACTCCAATTTCCAATGTTTCATATGCAAGCAGAGAGGTCATACAAGCAGATATTGTCCAAATCAGCAGAGTCGTAATATTCAAAATTGCATTGAGTACAGGCAACCCCAACCCCTCATGGACATTGACGACCCCGCATTTTACTCAAAATTACCCGCCATAACTAATGGCCCTCAGACTACTTTAGGAACTATCATGCCCAACACCCACCGCCGTAGTGACGAATACGTCCTTGATCTGGACGTACCCGATTGGTGCGCCATGTCACCACCCCCCACGCCTGAAGCCGAAAAAATCGAAAAATCGCCGCCCACCATCCCCGTAGGCTACAAGATCCCCCGAAAGCAAGACACTACGCCGCCCACCGCCCCCGAAACCCCATCGAAAACAGGTCGCAACTTATTGTCCCTCTTACATGGCCTGACCCCCGAACCCTACCAATTCCACCACCGCCAAACGCTTCTACCAACCCCCACAAGTAAGCATGTCCAAACCTCATCCCATAACTCAACTTCTAAAGTTTTACAGACCATTCAGATTTCAAACCGGCCACCCCCCCAGCCCAAAATCGCAAAACGACAACACCAAAAAGCGCCACGCCAAATCGAACAGAGCAAAAAAACACAGTACCCCGCCGCCTCCAATAAAACACTACATTGGCCATTGTATTGTATTTTTCTTTGTATAATAATCCCCACATCGTGTAGTGCCCAATTTCAGATGTGTGGAACTTCATTGAGCGGTCACTCAATCAGCATACCAAAACTTGTATCATGCATGCCCCCTTCCACAGTAGACAAACCCATACAAACATTCGGAAAAATCTATATCCCCTCCACTAAGCCCCACATTACAGACGCATACAAATGCAGTGTTCGCAAACGCAAAATTTGTACTAATACAGGATTTTTTGGATCAAAAGGTATTGTCTTCGACCAAACCGAAATGCAAAATCTAACCCCTCATGTTTGTAAGGCAATCGTTATAGACAAAGAACACAACGGTCAAAAATTATACGAAACCCAACCAGGATTTTGGTCAACAAATAACTCCTTAAGCGTAGAATACACATGGTGTTGTACAGACCATTGTACCTCGGTCACTAATGTCATCATAGAAATAGGACAAATAGCATCTTGGAATGGAAAATCTATGACAGGTACATTAGGTGACCTGGGGTCATGCAAACCGACATCAGGTCATTGTGTCACAGCCGACGAATCTATTATCTGGAATGAAACAGCATTTGAAAACTTATGCCCTTTCGAATACAAAAACACACATCCCATTAAACTCACGCAAACACACATGACAATAGAAGAGCTACAAGGTGCATTCTCGGTTAAAAATACAGTTTTTTCGAACCCCAATTGCCCAGAAATCCAAGACAGCATTCTAACCGAACAAGGCATTATCGTACAATTAGACAAAAGCACACCACATCGTAACGCATTTTTAACCCCAAAAACCAACGAAACTCATACTACGTTATACGATTTTGATGATTTTGAACCCATTAATGCAAAACTAAACTATCTAGCAGACAAAATACAGGAATTCGAAATTCAAAATTTCAAAAATGTATGGAATGAATTATGCAGACAGGCACAGCGTCACCTTGATCTCGTATGGCAAATTTTACGTCTTGATGCAACCCTTGGAGCACGTGCATTCCTACAGCGAACAGACATAATAGCAGAATTCACAGGAGAAGCCCTCACAGTCTGGCCCTGCAAGCAGGTAAACGCATCCAAAGTCTTTTACAACCACAAAATCAACCAAACATGCTACAAACTTTTGCCCATTCTCGTAGGAACCGAACTCATGTTCTCAAATCCAGGTGGCAACGATTTGACCCCTTTCTCACAAACCGTTGACTGCCATCACATGCATGTAGCCCTTTACAAACAGAATAATACATGGGTAAGTGAAACAGGATACCCGCATGTCACAAATTTACCTTTAGAAATCGTCTGGAACCAAAATTTCTCCCTTTTCCATTTTAACACACCCGCCATTTTTCATGATCAACTTGCCACTATTTCAACCAACTTACTCTTTTTGAAACAATACATTTATAAAACTCACACACTTGAAAACATTGTCAAAAAACTCGTCAATTACACCGCCCAAATGTCTCTCAATTCCGATACAGTTTACAATATGATCTCAGGCACTGGCCAAGCACTCGGAAATACACTCTCTGGCGCCGGTCAAGGCATAGAACATGTAATAACCGGTACCACCCAAAGTCTCACAGACGGATTAAACAATTTACTCAAAGGACCCCTGCAAATCATTATCAATCTCGCCGTTATTATTGTAGTTATTGCAGGCGTCTTTTATTCGTTTCTCATTCTTCGAAAATATTTCCCCTCTCCAAAGCATCATGCCACAAACGAACATGCATACGAAATACCATCAAACAACAGACATTTACATGAGACCATACCCCCATCATTCGGCCATGCTCTCTTAGAATTAGCTAACCGTCGTGGGGCACAAACACAGCAGAAATACGTCCTTGTGGATATTGATACCCCCCGAACTCCTGCAATCGAACTCATTAATCAAATTCACCAATCTGCATCAAATAAGCCACCCCAAAACGTACCTGAGAAACATACCCCTCATATCCCAATCATACTTAACGGCAAATTAATGACAAAAGGCATGATTGACACTGGTGCAGTTTACTCACTCATTGATTCCCGAGTCGCGCAACTTTTACAATTAGACATGAAACCCCCGCTCGTCCAAGCAAAAGCAGCAAATAATCTTCCAATTCACTTTGTAGGGACAACTTTTGTCACAGTGACTGCCCAAACAATCCAGGAAACAATCATGGTCCATGTCCAAAAAGATTGCACAGCAGACATCCTTCTAGGCAAAAACTTTCTCAGTCGATTTTCGGAATACACTATCAACAATCAAAAATCACAGGTCAAATTTGGCAATGTTATACTACCCTGTGACGGCCTAGAATATAGCCCTCTTTCAACTTGTGGTGGAACTTATCTAGACGAGAAATTAGAATTACCACCCCGTACAGTAACCGAATTTACTGTCCCCTTGCCCAAATCGTACTTACAGGTCAAACAGCTTGAATTCACCCCGAAACCTAAACAGAACTCTAAAGTCCATTTCGCAGCTTGCATCTCTGAAAATCAAAACAGTCGCATACGCATATCTGTCTTAAACACACAAGAAACCGCCCAAATTCTTTATCCTGGAACATGCATTGGTACAGTCTCATGTTACATCCCAAAACAAAATGCTCCCGCTAATCTAACCCCTTCAACGCAAAACCAGCCCAACCGTTTTGATACATTCACATGGTTAAAAGAAAACGTCAATTTGACCTCCAGTGACCTCACAGAAACCGAGAAAATGCAACTCCTACGCGCCCTATCGAAGTACCCTACATTATATGCTAAATCCAAAATGGACGTAGGCAGAACCACCCTCGTTTCACATACAATTGACACCAATGGCTCCCAACCCGTACGCAGACAACTTTATCGGACTTCCCCAAAAGAAAAACAAATCATACAAGCAGAAGTTGAGCAACTCGCAGCAGCAGGTGTCATAAGCCAAAGCAATTCCCCATGGTGTACCAACACAGTTTTAGTTCCCAAAAAAGACGGAGGCCATCGTTCATGCATTGATTTTCGAGGCCTCAACAAAGTCACAAAAAAAGATACCTACCCCTTGCCCCGGATAGACGAAATTCTAGACACCCTCCGTGGAATGAAATATTTCACCTCCCTTGACCAATCCAATGCATACTATTCCATTCCCATAGCACAAGCGGACAGAGAAAAAACGGCCTTCAATTGCTCAGCTGGCCAGTATCAGTTCAATTACCTCCTTTTTGGACTCACCAATGCCCCAGCCACATTCCAAAGGTTAATGGATGTTATTCTTTCGGGTCTGCAATGGAACACATGCCTTGTGTATCTCGACGATGTTTTGGTATTCGCAGACTCCCATGCCCAAATGCTGGAATGTTTAGACACTATTCTTGCCCGGTTCTCACAAGCAGGCCTTAAGCTAAACATACAAAAATGCAAATTCTGCCAGCCCCAAGTCCAATACTTAGGCCACGTCATTTCCCAGCAAGGCATTTCACCAGATCCCCATAAGGTACAGGCAATCTATGATATACCCACGCCCAAAAGCTCAAAAGAAGTTAAATCATTCCTTGGCCTACCCTCGTATTATCGCAGATTCATCCCAAATTGCTCTCAAGTTTCTAGCCCACTCACATCGCTACTCAAAAAGAATTCCGAATTTTCCTGGGGCCCCGAACAGCAAAACGCATTCACTAAACTCAAAGAATTACTCATCCATGCCCCAATACTGCAGCATCCCGATTTCACAAAACCATTTATTCTGCAAACTGACGCCTCAAAACTCGGAATCGGCGCCATTCTCAGTCAGCTAGATAGTAAAGGTCAGGATCGCCCCATTGCTTTTGGGAGCCGCCCATTGAAACCCGCAGAACGCAACTACCCAATCACTGAGTTGGAAACCCTTGCAGTAGTCGAATTTGTCAAGTATTTCCGCCCTTATCTTTTCCAGCAACATGTTATTGTACACACTGACCACACAGCAGTTCAGGCAGTCTTACAAAAGGAAAACCCGTCCCCTCGCATTGCCCGTTGGGGATTAGCCCTCTCTGGTATTCAGCTAGACATTCCACCCAAGAAAGGCACTGCTAACCGCAACGCAGATGCAGTTTCTCGATTCCCCTCGCAAACAGCAAAGCAATCCTTTGATATTGAGCAATTAGAAACCCGCCCCGAAATATCAACTATCAATTCAGTTTTGGAAGCCGAAGCAACTGAACAAGAAGAGCAACAGAAAAACTTTGCCGAACTCCAACGCACTGATCCAACTGTCAAAAGTATTTTAGCAAAAATCGCCCAAAAACACCCCCTTACCCTTATCAAATTTGCAGTGCATCAAAACATTCTCTTCCGTATAGTCGACAAACAGGCAAAACTATACATTCCCAAGTCCCAAGTCCAGCATCTCATCGCCTCACATCATGACAGCAAATTCACAGGTCATTTTGCGGCCCGGAAAACCCTACACTTGCTCAGACAGAAATACTTTTGGCCCCAAATGAGCCGTGATATCACACGTTACTGCAAAACTTGCCACCCCTGCCAGACACAGAAAACTCTTAGACACAAAGTACATGCAAACTTGGTACCAATTCAGCCAACTGGCCCATTTGATCGAGTTGGTGTTGATTGCATGGGACCGTTACCCCTCACAGAAGACGGCAACCGATTCATTGTCGTTTTCATCGATTATTTCACAAAGTATGTAGAGGCATTCCCGACCCCTGACATCACTGCAGCTACTATTGCCAAGCTATTTGTAACCAAAATTGTTTGCCGTCATGGGTCCCCAAAAATCATCCATTGTGATCGTGGCACCGACTTCGTATCCGATCTCTTCTCACGGATCACCAGTTTATGCAATACACAGAAAATTCACACTACCCCCTATCATCCCATTGCCAATGGGGAAGTTGAGCGTTGCAACCAAACCCTAGCCACCCGTATCCGCATGTACATCAATTCAAATCACACTGATTGGGATACTTATCTCCCATATGCTGTTTTTTCGATCAACATCCATAAAAATGATAGCACATCGTATCCCCCATTTGAATAACTCCACGGTAGACAAGCTAATCTGCCATCAGATGCAGCTTTAAATTTTTTCCCCACGTCCTACATGGTTGATTTAGACGATTACGCCCTTCGTGTAAAATCGCATTTTACAGAAGCACTCTCAACCGTGCAGAAAAGTTTGCAAAAAGCCCAAGCCCACTATACCCGTCAGTATAACAAGCATGCTCAGAACATACATTACAAGGCAGGTGATCTTATTCTTTATAAAAATCATTCGTGTAAACAAGGGCTGACTCCCAAATTCCTCCCTCGCCAGAACGGGCCCTATACAGTTACAAACTTCATGTACCCCAACGTTACACTCAAACACCCCCATAAGAATATTACATTCACGGTGCATGTAAACGAGACAACCCCTTTCTACCCTCGGAAAGCAACTATCGCATCTACCCCCACCCCTCCTCAACCTCGAAAGCCTTGAACGAGGACGTTCAACTCCGGAAGGAGGGAAATGTAACGTACCTGCTAAAGCAGTACTGTAAACATGTAGCATACTGTATGTAATAGACATTTATTAGATATTATTTTATTTTCACATTTTATCGTCTCAAGGATGTCTGGGATTCACACATAAACATTCCTACAAAATTACGTGAAGTACTTTATTTTGATCCGTTCACACCCCGGTAGCCCAATTAAGACGCCCTAATTAATTTGCACAAACGGCAGCTGTTCCCCTAGAACCCACACTAAACTACACATTCCACAGCTACCGTAATCCCCAGTAAAGATCGTAAACAACACCTGCACACAGTAAAATGCGTAGAAGCCCCGCCGTACAGTAGTCTCAAGTGTAACAGTAGCGGCGGCCCCACAAAACATGTGTATACAGAGAAACCGATACAGGAAGCATGCACAGAAGCACAAAGGTGTGGCCAAGCCCACTGTAGAAAGCAAGTGAAGCACAGAAAGCATACGGTACCAGAAAAGCGTTAGAGAGGCGTAACTAAGAAAGCATAAAAAGCGTAGCCGGAAACGACGATTGGCGGAAGAAGATGGACAGAAGCTCGACCTCCCGCAGCGTCCAGGGAGTGGCCAAAATCGCCGTATAAAAGAAGAAGCAAAGCGTGATTTTGATCATTCTTATTCTTGTATCGTTTTTATTTTGACCCTGCACCCGCATTTGCAAGCAACCGTCTTCGAAAGCAATTAAACCGTGTCGTGTATTTTTTTATTTGCAAGCAACCGCGCCGCCCCCGTTTTATTTTGTCGACGTTCAAGCGACCGTCGATTACCCGTTGTTGTGTTGTAACCGTTCGCCCTCGCCCCGTCCTGTTATTTGCCCCGCCCTATCGACCGATTGGTCCAAGTAAAGTACCTCACAGAAATCTGGTTGTTACAGAATGTTTGGATATACTGATATGCTTATTGTAGTGACATTTTCCAGTCCACCACAACTGTTTTAATGTCATTTTACAACTTCCTGATCTTTACAAGCATGCCATCTTAATTCAAACCCGGCGACGCAATTACTGTAGTTTTTGCGTCGCGTGCCGGAATTTGAACCTTCGTTTTTTTCCTCAAATGGGGTCTTTTGAGGAAAAAAATTTCGGAATGAGGAAAAAAATTTTGGGTATGGTTCTCATTGTGGAAAAAATTTTGGGGAACTCTAAACCGAAAAGATGCGTTTTGGTAGACTTTAAAAGGTCAAAATCTAAAAATTTTCCGGTGCTTGGCGCCGGTCATGGGTATAATTATAACTATATTCTATCAGGCGCGGCCGTTAGCATATCTACTTCGACTTACTAATTAATGCTCAACAGTTTCTATCAATCAAGTTAGCTCGTTTCATTTTCTAATCGTTTACAGTCAATTATGTCGCCGAAAATATAGATTTTTCATCAAGTCTCTCAATTTTTTCTTTCAATGATTGGAATTTTTTAAACGTTTGCAATCTGAACTTTTGCGTTTATTGAAGTTGAACATTTGTTCACGAATTATCTGTTGGAGAGATTTATTTTTCAGCGTTTTAGAATACAAAAACCCGAAAATTTTTCCGGCGCTTCGCGCCGGAATGGGAAGCAAATTACACTTCATCAGTCTGATTTTAATTTATTTCCCAACGTTATGAAAGTTGATTTTCTAGCGTTTTAGAAAGTGAAAATCGGAAAATTTTTCCGGCGCTCCGCGCCGGACCAAGAACTAAATAAAATTACATGGTTCTAATCGGAATCACAGAAATGTTGATAGCAGATAAATTCATGAGAACTTTATCGTTAACTTGCTTTATCCGCTCCTATAGAGAACCAATATATTCTTCATGAGCTCATTTTGACTAACATAACCAGAATTTTCTCAATTTTTTTCCTCATTTTTGCAGGTTTCTGACTACAAATACAACAAAATGCTTGGGTATGTTCCTAAAATGCATAAAAACGCATCCATAACCACATTATAAGCGTTTTTAAAAATGTGGAAAATTTTTGGAAAATGAGGAAAAAAATTTTGGGTCCGGTTCTCATGGGGAAAAAATCTTCGAGGAAAAAAAATGGTGATGCACACAGTATATCTGCATTAGATCAACATTTTCTGGGCCTTTCATTGCTTCACCAGCTGAAATCACTCAACTTCAAAATGAGGATCCTGTTCTAGTCAAAATTATTACTGCTCTTGACTCTGAGAATCCACTTAAGTCTCTTACCTGATTTTCCCTTGAAGATGGTATACTCTACCTACAGTGTAAGGCACCGAGACAACTCATGGTTCAAATAGCACTTGTCGATACCGTTCTTCACCAATTCCATGGTGCAAAAATTATTAGAGATGAATCGGGTCCAAATTTTATGAAAATCGGGGCTGGGTTTGGGTCCAAAATTTTAAGAATATTGGGTCCAGGTCCAAAATTTTGAGAATATCAGGTTGGGGTCCAAAATTTTAAGAACATTGGGTCCGGGCCCAGCAAAATGGTTGGGTACTTTGGGGTCCTATTTCGGGTCTGGGTTTGTTATATTTTTACACATTCTGCACTATATTTGACACATTTGGTGGGCATTCGAGGTGGGAAGTATGCATTTTGGTGCATTCCAAAATAATAGAGTGTAAATAAAGTACCAAGCACCACACATCAATTTAAGTGATAGTTGAATAGTTCATATTCATAGATAGTTCGTATTAGTTCGTATTCGTAGAAAAAAGCAAAAGTAGATTCAGAATCAGCATTCTTTTTCCGACCAGAAAATCTATGTTTCATGATATAAAGTTCAGAAAAACATAGCCTGATTCAGGCCAAATGAGGGAACTCGCTCTGAAAAGTTCCGTAAACATTAGGCAGTGTTTGGAATTTTTGACTACAGTAAACTATGATACCGAAATGTACAGATTCCAGTGAAATTCAAATATCACAACACTATGTTGAAGACAATTGATGATTATGCAAGATTCACTATCGTACGCCAAAATTGGTTGCTTCTTTGCTGAGATATATGTAATTAACTGAAATATTTTTTATTTCACTATTACTGTAGCAATGGTATAACGAATGCTAATTTTTCTGCTGATGAATTTGCATGCTGACCAGTCAGGGTTTTTTCGCACTGAGCAGTTTTTTTTGCCGAATTTCTGGATAGTCTTCTACTCTGAATGAGAACTTTTTCAGTGTTTTTGGTGGTTTTTAATGATGGTGCACAAAAAAAGTGATCTGTGATGACCTGTTGGCACTTGTCATAAGTTGATAAGGAATTTTGAAAGTCAAATAATCAGTTGAGCTGAAATTTGGTTAAAAAAAAGGGGAAAAGCCTGTCTCCGTTGTTTTCCCCATGTCTGGCCAGAAAAATTGTTATTTGTGAAATATAACCTGGTTGCTATACATTTTAAATCTAAGTCAGTCTCATAGTGATACATACAATAAAGTTTTATTTGTTACTTTTCATATTATAATAAATAATTGATGTGTCGTTACATTCTTCAATGTGAGTATTTGATTTCAGCTGAATTACTATAGTTTTTTTAAATAAACTACTTCTAAATTCAAAAATGACAAAAAACCAATACTGTTGTCAAAATTGTTCATAGGAAGGTTTTACTGTATGATTTTTCATTCAGGGAATTGTTGAAGGCTAGTTGTATAAATCTACAAATTTTTAGCTCTATGTGATTTATGGTTTGGCAAAAGCCAAAAAGTTCCATTTTTCTAATTCAGAAGCATTTCCAGAAAAATAGACTATATATTATACATCCGACCCGAATCAAAATTGTGATAATTTTTTAGTCTCCAGGTCCAAAATTTTGGAAATATCGGGTCCAAAATTTTGGAAATATTGGGCCCAGGTCCAAAATTTTGAGAATATCGGGTCCGGGTCCAGCAAAATGGTCAGGTAATTTTAGGTCCTATTTCAGGTCTGGGTGCGCCATACATCTCTAAAAAATAATGAACCATCAACGGCACAACCATACCCTTGATGCCATAAAGCTTCACTTCTGGTAGCCCAGAATGGAAGATGCCATGCAAACTTGGATCAAAACTAGTAAAATCTGTCAGTTAACTACTGCTAAACTGCCTACTCCTGGACGTCTGATTCCCATTAAGCCGACATAATCATTTGAGATTGTCACAACTGATATTGTAAATATTTCTCCAGTAGGTGATCACAGATCTTATGTCATTGTTTTTCAAGACTACTTAACTAAGTAGGTAAGTGCTCACCTGATCCCTGATCAGAAGACCTCTACTATTGTGGAATGTTTGGTCAACAATATCATTTTGCAACATGGTACTCCTCAATTTCTGCTCTCTGATCAAGGTAGCTGTTTCACCTCAAAACTCATGCAAGAGGTTTGTGAGCTACTTAAAATTAGGAAAGTTCAAACTACTACCTATCATCCTCAGTGCAATGGGATGGTTGAGAGATTCAATTAAACATTAATCTCTTAACTAAAAATGTATGCCATGGAAGATACCGATAATTGGGAATGTTACCTACCCTATGCAGTCTTTGCTTATAATGCTACTCCTCACACTACGCCATTCTCCTTTCAAATTGTTGAGAGGTCATGAGCCTCAAATTATGTTTGATTACAAATACACGAAACGTCCGACTTTACCTTTAAGCTATGATGCGTATCAGCACATTCTCACTTAATCTCATTTGAACCTTTATAAAAATGTTAGTGAAAACCTGGAAAGAGCTGCAACCACCAGTAAATCCTATTATGATAAGAAAGCCAAACATTCCGAGATGGCCATAAAGGATCTCGTGTTACTGGTTAACTCTAAGAAAGGTAATAAGATACAGTCCAACTACATCAGCCCATACATTATTACTGATATCTCTACTCTTGAGTATAATGTCGTCACTATTGATGCATCAGATTCTCTTAGTAGGCCTCAAATTGTGTCCATGTCTCGCCTTGAAAATTATATTCCATGATCTGCTATGGAAATCTTTTTAACTGAAGCCAGTGGTCCTTCTCAGCCATCTGCTATCACTAAATAATTAAGTTAACTTTGTCACATATCTGTGTTTATTTTCTGTAATAATAATTAATTTTTACAAATTATCAAAAGTTCTGAAATTCACTATTTTTGGCACCTCACTTCTGAATTGTTATGTATTTATGTGCATAGTCCCCCCCAACAACCAAATTTTTTTCAGCTATGACTACTTTCCCAAATGTAGTCTGAGTTGTCCACATCTGTCGTTCCTCTACTTAGGAAAATCTTACTCATAATCTTGAGTTGTATCTTATGCATGCTAAACATGATGTATATACATGTCCCTTCACCACTGCAATACTGGTGTAAACACCTACATCTACCCTATGGATATAGGCAGAGGGATTTACCCATAGCTATAGGTTCTGAACTGTGAGTGGTCATTCAGTGCAGTTTTGCCTGACACAGACCCTCAAATCTCTGAGAGAAGACCTTGGAAGATCTTCAAGATTTCACTTTGTGCATGATGCCTGTTTTTGTTTTGAATTTTGCATTTGCTTCATTTTCTTTTCTTTCCTCAACCTAGAAATGTTTATTCCAAAAACCTTTTCCTTCTTTGTTTCCAAAAACTTTATTGAGTTAGATTTTTGATGGCCCAATCTGCCAATATTGTAGGCAGCTGCTCGACATTGATCCCCTGTGGCCACCATGACGTTTCATTTATTACCGACAGTAAGTTGAATGCATTTTTATAAGCTTTTTCTGTGCATGTTCTTTTGTTTTCTTGGTCTTTCTGATTTGAGTTTCCCACTGTGCTCATCATACATGTAATGGAGCCCCGAGGCCTGGTCGCTGGAGGGGGGGGGGGGGTTGGGCCACTTTTTTTTGGGCCAGGGATCAGTAATTCCCAAAATTTTTGGGGGAGGATTTTTCCAAAAATTTTCACGAAAAAAGTCTGGAAAGCAGTTCAAAAATAGTAATTCTTGTCTAAAAATGAAAAAATGTATTTGTGGCGCAAAGCGCCGAGAAAATTGATGTTTTTGACCATTTTTGTTCAAAAATTGACATTCTTCATCAAAAAATTGACATTTTTCGGACCAAAAGTATGGGGGTCCCTAGGGCTACCCTATGGCTAGCCATAGGATTGGAAAATCCTGGGGGGGAGGGTTTCCATAGCACTTCCCCCCAATTACATGTATGGTGCTCGTCATTGGACTGCTTGAGAGCCAACAGGACTTCCAGTGGTCAGTTTCCACTGATCTGATCAATTGTTATGCCTTGGCATAGCTCACACACATTCTGACGTTGAGGCTGGAGACTGCTTCTGAAGTTAATCCCAAGTTAACTTTGGTAGTGAAGGTCCTGCTCAAGTCCATAATCAAGAAAAGCCATATGTCTAAAATCAAACTTCTTTCAAAATATCCAAAAACTCAAAACTTTTCAAATTTTTCAAAACAAAAACACAACTAATTTTCCAAAGTTCAAAACATTCTCAGCAGAATATTCTCAAAAATTTTCTTTTCCAAAATCTTCAGAAACTATTTTCTTATTTTCTATTACTTTTGGTCAAAAACTATATTTTCTAATTTCCATGTCTGTATAAGTATCTTCCTCTGAGTATCCCCTCTCAGAGATCTTCCATCTATTAATAAGTTTACTTCAGATACACCTTTCAGAGTTCTCCTGATTATCCTAATTGATCCCAATATTATACTTGATGACACTCAACAACCTCTTCACCAGTCACATCAACATTCTGGTTCCCACACCCCTCATCGCTAGATCAACAGTCTATCACAACTGTTGATATTTTTAGTTCTTCTGCGTTTGTTTTGTTTGTTTTCTTTAATTTTTCTGCTCAAAAAATATAATCTCAGTGCCCTATTTTTACTTTCATTTTTAGAGCTTTTTCCAGTTTTCGGACCAGCCCTGTGAAAATTTTTCATGTGCGTATTTTTCTCGGTGATGACCAAATTCACACGACATGTTTGCGTTGCCACCTCTTGCCTAGTTAAGTAAGTATTTTAAGTTCACTTTCTTGCCATTCTGGATTCTTTTATGTCTTGCCCTCATTCTTCCACAAGTGAGGATCTGAAAATTCTCCCACCACAATGACTCTACGCACCTTGTAGTCTTGATCGCTTAAGGCGATCTGCTGCAAGGGGGGAAGGGGTGCTGTAGTGACATTTTCCAGTCGACCACAACTGTTTTAATGTCATTTTACAACTTCCTGACCTTTACAAACAAAGATGAGCATGTCTCCAGCATGCCATCTTAATTCAAATCGGGCGACGCAATTACTGTAGTTTTTTGTCACATGATGAAATTTGGTCAGTGAAACTATTACTCGTTTTATATTTGCCACTGTCTAGTCGGTTCTCCTCAATAAACTTGTCGCACTAATTACCTGCCACTGTTTTGCATTATTTTAACTTGGGAAATCTAAGATTTCTCAATTTAGAATAATTTCGAATTGGATTGATTTTTTCGAGTCGGTTTTCCCAATTTTTCAAAAGGTGTATGTGCCCGGGCCCAACGCAAGGTAAGTCTTAACATTACGGTCTGAACCTCTTGGGTAAAACTCCTGCAAAATCATTTTTGACTTTAAAATCAAATCTCATATATTCTTGGTGGATCACTAATCGAGAGTCTCAAATTAAAAGAAGAAAATAAAAAATATAACATGCTCCTAAAAAGCAGTAAAAAACATTTGTGGCCACACTATAAACGTTTTTAAAAATGTGGAATATTTTTGGAAAACGTTGAAAAGAATTTTTAATATATATCAAGGGAGATCTGTTTTTGGTAGAATCCAAAAAGTTCTTTTTTTAGACTTCTGACCTACCTGTCTGTAGAAAAGGTAGGTGAATTCACTGGCTGAGTCGATCTTTTGTTACCTTGACCAATCAATCAAAGTTGTTTAGTTAGGCGACCAACCGACTTTTTCGGGTTGATCCACAAAACAGATTTGGGCTTTGGAAAGAAATACAAGAGCATGATCTGTTGCCTGGTCGTAGGGTGATAAATTATTACCTACTGATTATCCAATAGAATGGGCTGCTAAAAAATAATTGAAGACTGGATAATTTAGTAGCAGTACCCGTGTATATTAAAAATCTGCATTCTTTTCCAGGTTCTGTTACGTAGATATTCACAAAACTTCAACATTAAGGCAGAATTTTATAGAGAAATGAATCTCTGTTATAAAAAGTAGAGATGTATCAGAAACCCACACCCGAAATGAGACCCGAAATTAACCAACCATTTTGCTGGACCCGGACCCGATATTCGTAAAATTTTGAACCCGGAACCGGACCCGATATTCCTAAAATCTTGGACCCAGACACGTGCCCGATATTCCTAAAATTTTGGACCCGGACCCAATATTTTCAAAATTTTGTACCCGATACATCTCTAATATGAAGATATACACAAAATTAAAAGTATGTCCCAACGTTTTGGAAAATATAATGGACCCGAACCAGAAACTACCCGACCCAATATTCTAAAAATTATCGTTTGGTTTCCTAGAAATCCGTTATCATTTTTACGGGCTTTTTTCAACTTTGCGGAGTTCTCAGTCTACAAAAATAAATCTTTCTACCGTTCAGTTTTATATAATCCACTTTTCAGACTTAAGACGTGCTCAAGTAATACAGTCTTCGAGAGATAATATAAGAAAAAGAAAACAAAAAAAAACAAATTTTTTGCCGAAAACAAATTTATGGCATGAAGATGAAGCTCAAAATCAATATTAGGAATCGTTATCTATCTTAGTGATCATTTCAACAACTATGAATGCGATCGAAAATCTACTAATTAACCCATTGCCATTCGCAGGCAGTCGCCGGAAACGTGATGCATTCCGCGCTCTCTTTAATTTTTGAGAATTAAAGCTTTTATAAATTTCAAAAGTTAAAAGGAAAAAACAGCGTTACCATTGATGAAAAATATTGATTCCGGTTTTGAAATTTCAAGTTATCGGTTTCGATTGCAGAATTTTAAATTGGTTAATATTGGTTCAGGTTGACTGTTGCACCTTATATCCAATAGGTTTGAAGGGTCAAAAAATATATCTGGACCACTTCCAAACAGCGAAAAAATTTTTCTGAAAGTTACCCGCTGATAACAATTTGTTAACGCGTCATCCAAACTTCTGGGCGATCGCATCATTAGGATACAAACGGATTCTCGAATTAAAGGCACCACGCTGAGAGAAAACAGAATATGTTTAGAAAATTTTCACGGCTGAAATCCTGAAAGAACAATTATGCCTCATGGCGATTAAACTGGCAATAACCATCGAACATATTGGATCGACGATCATCCAGCCAAATAATTTCATTAATATTGCCGAAACTATGACGCCAACGCTACCCAAGGTGTCGGCCAAAACATGAAGGAAGACCCCTGAAGTAAAAAATAAGGACAAGTACAAAAACGAGAGCATAATGTAAATTAGGAACAGATTCCTGTATTAGAATTATCACCCTAGAAATGAATCAATGAAAAAATAAAATTCAGTTTCTCTATTTGTTTTCCATAAAAGAGAAATTTTCAATCAAATTCATTAATCCAATTTATTCGACTGACCAGAAATCATTTTTATATTGTATCTATGTTGGAGTTTTAATCAATTCAGACATATGTGAACCAAAAAACCAATAGAATTTTATCGATAAGAGTTCAGTCAGTATTCACTTGTTACCAAAAAAACCGGTGATCGCAGATTTGATACCCGTTAGTTTAATTAGTACGACTAAAAATCTGTTTTTAAATTAAACGCTTCTAGGTTGGAAACTGAAAAAATTAGTACGCAGGTCAGCCAATGCAGGGGTGACGTCGAATGTTTTTATTTTTCAAAGTAGTTTTATCGCCCATTTAAAATTCCTTAAAAATTTAGATTTATGGATCAGAGAAAGAATGAAGGTGTATCACAATATTTATTTTCCAAATTAACGATTATCCAGGGTCGTCATCATCATTTCCTCATCATCACTTTCATCGATGTCTCTATAAAATATGATTGAGTTCTTCAAGTTTTTCGGAGTGCCGGAATAATATAAAATGTACAAGATTTTGCAAAAAGTTACGAAATGTTTTGCGCACAACGCAAAAGATTTTCCACGCTATGGAAATTTTTTAAGGTCTTTCCACAAATGTGGAAAGAAGGTAGTGGAAAAATAGTGCTTAGAAAACAAGTTTGCTTTGGAAAAATCGTTAAAATATGGCATCATTTCACTCTTTATGAGGATTGTCTCGTTTTATCTCTTGATCATTTTCCTTCATCATCATCTTTCTGGCGGTCAGCGAAAATCTGCTGAGGGTCGACATACCTGGACAGACTCTATTGGTTCATCTGGTACCAGTCCGCCCAAAAATTTGGTTGGTTGCCAAATCTTTTCGGTGGTTGTCAAGCCAAACAGGGGTAGGGAAGGGAACTAGATTCATAGTACATTTATCTTGTACAAAATAGGGAATTTGAAAAAATAAATTCTGGTGCGTTTCAGAAGGTCAAAATCTCATTCTAGTGCATCGCATTAATTGATTCCCTGATTAACTGGTTGATTCCCTGATCGGTTGTTTGATTCTGTGATTAGTTGGTTGATTCCATGATCGGTTGGTTGATTTCCCGATTAGTGGGTTGATTCCTTGATTGGATTGGGTGGTTGACTGATTTTCTGGTCAGTTTGTTCATTAATCCCTGATTTGTTGGTTGATTCCCTAATCGGTTGGTTGACTTCCTGATCAGACATGCACGGCAAGAATTTTCCAGGAGGATCCATGGACTTTTTTCCCAGGGGGTAGGGGGGTGGGTGAGCAAAAAAACAAAAAAAAATTCTACAAGCCTGTTTTTCATACAAAATGTGCACAAAAATCATGAAAAAAGCTGTCTTGAAAAAAGTTCAGGGTGGGGTGTTTTGCCGATTTTTTTGGCCAGGGTCTCAGGTATGGGGGTTTACCCCCCTACCCCCTATGTGCATGTATGTTCCTGATTGGTGTGTTGATTCCATGGTTGGATTTGGTGATTGGTTGATTTCATGGTTGGTTTGTTCATTAATTCCCTGTTTAGCTGGTTGATTCTCTGATTCAATCGTTGGTTGGTTGATTCCCTGGTTAATTGTGTCGCTAATTCCTTGAATGGTGGGCTGATTTCCTGATGCAATGGTTGGTTGACTGATTGAATGCTTGCTTACTTAGTTAGTAGTTGGTTGTTTGGTCCCTTGGTTAGTTGGTTGTTTATCATATTCTCCGTTTGGTTCATTGGCTCTCTGATTTTCTGGTTAATTTACTGGTTGGTTGGTTAATCGATGTTATTGCTGGTTAGTCGGTTCCCTGAATGATTGATTGTTCCATAATAAGTTGGTTGTTTGGCTTATTTCCTAGTTGGTTAATTAATTATTTAGTTTTTAGTGGTTGATGGTCTCTCTCGAAGCCCTCTATCCCGTTTTTGCTGTTAAAATCGATTCACACACAAAGTATGATCTGGTGCTGAGAATCAAGTCATCTGGTACCGAAATCCCCTTATCTGGTACGAGTTGCATCCAGTTGAATCTAATGTCCAGGTATGAGGGTCGAAACCTTCAACACCCCCGCCCGTGCATGTATGGAATGAACTGTAGTCAAATCGTTCACACAAAAATTTTACTCGAGAATTCTTTACTGGAAAAATTGTCTAAGGTTACTTGAGTCACAATTTTTTTACCTCTAATTTCCAGTTCTATGTGGCACATGGTTTAGCAGAAAATAGTAAAAATGGAGTAATACTTGCTTTTACTCTTATCACTTGAAAGCATTTCAACAATGTAAATCTACTTACCATTGAAGATGCATGTGAAAGACTTACAGCCGGACAGGCTTTACCGGGATTAACCTTTCTTGAAAAGATCAAACTTTGTCTAAAAGACGTACTTAAACACTTTTTGTATGATTCAAAAAGCTGAGGGACGACGAATAATCCTTTTTTTCTTATGGGTTTCGGACAAGCATTTTACATTATGCTCTGTCCATGAATTGAATAAATGAATGCACCTTTCTTTCACACCATCAAGGTTACCTTTCATAATCTGTGCATCTGATGATGTCACAGCGTCCGAAGCCATGCCATGCGAATGATTATGAATCTGGGACGACACGTCGGTATTACTGCTAAAAGGCGACTGATCGATCACAACATAACCATTTTGTGTCGGAGTGGAATGATCGTGACTGTGTCCGTGACCTGAAAAAGTCTCAACTATCAAGAATTGAAGTTTTTTATATTTCAGCTCAAAGTATATGTTACTACTTACATAATATTGAATATTTCTAGGACGATTCGCATCTGGTACTTATATCTTATCTAGGTTTTAGTTTTAGCAGGAACTACATGCCATGTCATATTATATATTTCCAGACATTTTCCCCTTTAAGTAACCAAAAGAGATGAAAAGATGATTTTTCAATTTGCCGTGTCTCCTCTGTTTTCCTTTTTATTCTTTTTTCACATTTTCTTTTTTCTTTCCCTTCATGGTTTCATACATATTTTCCCTTTCCAGCTTCGTTTCTTGTAGTTTTTCTACCAATCTATCTATGAATATGATCTATAATCTATGAAGAGCAATTAAGAGTATTACAAAGTATAACAATTATTCTACGTGTTACTCTATCGTGTTCTCTACTATCTTTTTTATGACAACGTTTCAGTGTGTCGAAAGCAAAAAGAAATAAAAAGGATTGAACGGAAGAAAAATATAAAAGAAAAAAGAAAACGAAAATGAGTAAAAAAAGAATCAAAAACAATGCAGAAGAAGAAACTAAACAAAAAAGATGAAAGAAAAAAAGAGGAATATAAGAAAGAAAAGTAAACAAAAAAGGGAACAAAAACAGAAAAAACAAATGCATATAGGAGAACATGAACGACTCGAAATTTTGCTTATATGATATCCGTATTACACATTGAAATTCTGTGTAAATTTTCCAGGGTATTCACGCCATCAGACTAAAATTTGGCATGTTTACTGGGGAATGGGACACCATCATTACGAACTTACAAAAAATATGAATTTGTTAAATGCCAGAATTGACGTCTTTCGCACATTTTTTGTCGAAATTGATCATTTTCAGCCAGTTAACTTTGGATACCTGCAAGTCTTCGTTTTGAACTCGACGCCACATATTTTGTGTCAAGTGGAAAAAGCAACCGGTAATTTACATACCTGTAAGACCTCCGACCAGTTGAGGGGGGGGGGGTAAATCCGAAATTTTGGGGGGGGGGGGGAGAAAAAAGTCGAAATTTTTCCCAAAAAGGTAAAAAAAATACACTTTTTGAAAATTTTTTCAATTTTTTCCAAACTGGGCGGGGGGTTGGGGGGGGGGGAAATGATTTTGGGTACAGGGTTGGCCAGGTTGGGGGGTCCCCCCCCCAACCCCCCAAGAACAGGTATGGTCATTTAGATTCCAGGGAACTACTGCTCAAACGCCTATATTGTTGACTGTACGAGTGAAACAGGCTTGTACTGACTTAATACTGACTGTACGAGTAAAAAATCTTATATTCAAGGGAAATTCAAAAAAAATTTGTTTGTGGACGTTTATTTGGACCATTCCTGTAGGTACTCCTGTTCTTGCATATATTACTTGCACTCTGCATTCAGAATTCATGAATATTATACAAGCTATTTCGATAGGGGAAAATCTCTAATGCCCAATTCAGAAGTGAAATCGGCGACAGTCGCCGATTGTCACTGACAAAAATCTTGTGATTTTTTCACCTCTGAATTGGGCTTCCTGCAAATTGCCTAATATTCCATAGAACCGCCGACTGTCGCCGATTAAATCCTAGGAATCGGCAACAGTCGCCGATTGTCGGCGACAAAAGTGCCAGATACTATGGCACCTGAGTCAGTGCTCGTGCCTAGGACATCACTACCTCAAATTTGAACAATTTTAACCGAAGAACAATCATTCTCTTTAGACAGAACTCAGCACTTCTACCTGCATGATGGTTATGATCGTGCGAATGCTCGTGATGATGACTACCACTATTTGCATGGCTGTGACCATGGTCGCCGTGACTATGACCATGCCCATGCACGTGCCCGTGAAAAACGAAAATTCCTAAAATATTGACGAAAAATCCGATAATTGACACGACTAATAAGCGATCGTGGTGAACATCCGGCGGTTCGAAAATCCGCTAAAGAGAACAGTGTTTTCAACTGACAGTAAAAGAATAAAATTTATGAAAATTATACTTCGACGGCTTCGGAAAATATGAAAAATGCAATAAATATTAAGAATAGGCCGTTGATGAAACCAGCTAAAATCTCGGCTCTGACGTAGCTTAAAAACAAGAAAACTAAAAAATGTGTTACTGCGAATCATTTAAACATGCTTTAAGGATTGTTCTGTGAATAGTAACCGTTGTTTTCAATGAAAGTAGAACATTATCTTTCTTCTTTTTGTAGAAAGTCCTTATGTGATAAACTGCTTCGTGTAGTTAGTAATATGATTTCCACTAATATTCTGAATAAAATTCTGACAACGCAAACACAATACGTACCTTGAAAGTAAATAAAATGAAGAAAACTAGTTCTGACGTCGTTAAATCTTTACGAGGGAACGTTTTCTTGGGGAAATAACAATATAGGATGCAGCGCTTTTGACAGCACGAAGTAAGCCGAGTAACGTTGAATTTTTACGTTTTGTCAAAAAGTCAAAAAAGCCAAGTTTTGTCAAATTTGTTCAAAAATGATGACTTAGCTTGCTAAGGCCCAATAGACTATATGATTGATGCAACCGAGCATTACGTATTTGGAGGGACTAAAGATTAGTGGGACCTAGAATATAAAGGTACACTCAAAACAGATTTTAAATAATTTATTTGTTGAGAGCGGCCACAGCAGTCACCTCAACTTTGACTTGCTGCAAACTATATGTTTAGGAGAACGCCTTTTCTGTTGATCAGTCGCTTCAGTTGATTAGAGCATAACCACAGGGTCTCGGGTTCGAGACCCAGACCGAGCCTAGATTTTACTTAAATTCAGAGAAACGGGAAGAGGCTGCCTCACTAAATCTGCGATTATTCGAAATTTGCGAAAATTTCGGGTGATTGTTTCAGACGGTTGTTGAATCATATCATAGTCCTCGGAAAAATCTATGATAAATTCCTTTATGCAAAAATTTTTTTTAGTTGCTGAAGAAAATGCATATGAAAGCATTTTACTTGAATTGTGCAAATTTTATTGTAAATGACCTATCCACGAGGGAAAAATAGAGTAGGACTACTCAACATATACCAATTCAGAATTTTCACTGGAGAAAGTTCTTCCGTTTTCACACGAACTTGGTCAATTCTAACACTTTTACGGTTTTCATTCCAATAGCTGAGGCCATATTCATAAAATTACTAATAGGTAGGGCAAGGTAAAAACAACCTGCGGGGAGGACAAGTAAAAATGAAAATAGAAGGTGTCCACATATTTTTCTTTCGTTGAAGTATGAAAGAGCAACCGCCGTTTTTATCTTTTATGATCAATAGAAGCCGAAAGAGACACGCAAAAACAACTTCGTTCATTGTCGTCTCTTTTCAATATCGTAATCTACTATCTAACCCACCTATGCTCCTTAAACCCTAGGTAGGATCTTTCTTAGCACGTGGTAGAAATTCCCGCCTTTAGGTAGTCAACTACCTGCTTTCACGAATATGGCCTCTGATTAAATCACCAACAGTGATGTTTTAAGTAAACTTACCCATAGGAGAATTTATCATTCGGCTTCCATTTTGTAATCATTGATGCTACTAGGCCGCATAGAAGTCCAGTACAATCGAAGAACATGTGAAATGAGTCGGAAATTAAACTGAGGCTAAAAAATCAGTGTCGTGTAGAGACGAAAAGACGAATTCGTGGCTTGACTACATCATCTCGAAGGCTGAAGAACCCTCCGTCAGAGAGATATCCAGAAGAAGTAAGCGCGCTCACCTATTGCCCCACATGCCCCATATTAATTCAACGAAAGCGAAGGATAAGTTTACCACCAAGAACAAGAATATACTGCGCGACTTTGAATCGGAAATAATGAGTCTGAAATTTGAAAAACATGCAAGAGTCATCCCTGTCGTACAAAATGAACACGATATTAAAAATTGAAGTAGTATTATTAGGCATAAATACACGAACCCATTGCCAGGTATATCATAGAAGAAAATAATAAAAAAATTGAAAATTATAGTTTCTTTTTTACTGTAGCGCCCTGAGTTAACGATTTCACGCAAAATAACGGTTAATTTCGTTCTCAATATAGAAAACTACATCATACGCCTGTCTTTGTTGACTTGAACTCTAGCTTTCAGTTATTAAAACAATGCTGATTCTTTACAGCAGTTCGTCTTAAGCAACTAAAAAAGACCCCCATACTTTCGGTCGGGAAAATGCGGAAATATGTACATTTTTTGATGAAAAATGCCAATTTGTATACAAAAAATTGTCCGCGCCATGGATATATTTTTCCGGTTTTTCAGACAAGAATTTCTATTTTTGAACCGTTTTCGGACTTTTTATCGAATTTTTTCTTCTTAAGAGACTCCTCCCCCAAAATCTTGGGGCATTAGTGATCCCCTCCCCAGACCTGGGGCTCCGTTACATGTATGCTCTCATCTTGTAATACTTCACTATGATAAAGGAGACAAATTTGCAGTTTACCTTGAATAAATTTTCACCATTAGTTGAAGGCAGTTTAAGATGACAGACAGAAATTTTTATCGGAAAGTTTATTGTCAGTGCAAGTTCCAGAAATAAAATTGGACATAAAGAAGCTTCGTTGAAAAGACACATTCATGAAATGGATCCTACTTTATCCAACTCCTAATTTTATCGTAAACATTTCCTGGCGTCGATGTCTTTGTGGACGAGTTGGTATGATATGGGAGCATAGCATAAAATTCGGACTTCCTTGGTCTTGGGGAATCTTCGAGCTTTTACCACTCAATGTAAAAACCTGCAAACATTAATGAAAACACGTACAACAAAACCGAATGCCCGAAAGAAATCCCTTATTGCAGAGGAAATACTAAAAAGTACAGTACAATATTAAAAACAAGATTCGAGATTTAAAAAGTGCACTAAAATGCAATTCATTAGAAAAAGCGCACTCTTATCGGCCTACGCGTACGCGTATTAAGAAAAATAAGACTTATATATACTTCACGTACGTTGCTAATATCTCAAGCCATACATGCACACGGTCAGGGGTCCCAGGGTATGGAAAATGACCAAAATTGGTCATATAGTAATTTTTTTTAACAAAACTGGTGTATAATAATTTTTTTACTTTAAAACGACATTTTATTGCTTTCGTATGAATAATAACTTGACAAAGTTGGTTGGTTGCTGACGTCAATAATAAACTCATTGATCATTTTTCATGTAATCTAATCTTTTCAAATTATATGTGGTAAATAAACTTGGGACGACAGCATAACTGGAATACAAACAATGTTTTTTAAAAATTGGTCCAAACAACACTATCCAAGCTGCCGCACGACTTTTTTCTCTCAAATAATAGGCCAACCCAATTTTAATCCAAAGCTTGGTTGTCAATCAAACAATTGCTCAAACAATCATTAATTGACATTGTTGTTTATGGCCGTCATTCTGCTGCTGAAAACTGTGATATCTTTGAGGAAATTGCTCCGACACTGGCTAACAGAAACTATGTGCTGCGTGAATTTGACATTCCAGCTCACCTTGAATCGGATTATTCACTATGTACTATGTAAACCTACTATGTAAGCTTTGAGTCCACAGTTAATGGCCTTCACAATTTCTATAACCGCCATGGTCACAAGAGAAAATTCCATCTACGTGCACTCGCAAGTGCCCTTGACATTAGCATGCTAGAACTTACTTATATTTTTGAAACACGCTGGATTTCATCTGAATTTAATGCCCTAAAGAGCATCAACAATACCTGGTATTTAGTTGTTACGGACTTAGATGCCATTTCTGTTGATCGAAGCTTCAATGATTTAACTCGGAATGAAGCAAAGGGTTTGTTGCAAAAATTAAAGAACAACAATTTTTTGTTGGCCTTACAATTTACTTGTGATGTCCTGTTAATGCTAACACATTGGTCAAAACGCTTGCAGCAACGAAGTGGCGTCCTTATTGGGGCTGAGGAATACAAGGACAATCTAATTGATACATTTGAAAGCTTAAAATCAACGAATGGTAGCTTCTTTGCCTACTACCTGACGTATGTTGTATGTTCAGAAAGCCCAACAGCTCGAAAATGTTCATTGGACAATTAGCCAGTATTTGGTGGCAAACAGTGAAACTAGAATCGGACACAAGAGAATGAGTTCCAAAGTTGGACACTTATTGTTCCCAATTCTTAAATGCCATCATTGATCAACTAAAAAGTTATTTTCCAGAAGGTGATCTTGAAAACTTTGACATTCTTGTTCCTGAAAAGTTGGCAAAAAAGGAAGCACAGGTACTGTTCTATGGCATAGAGGACATTCAGGCTTTGGCAGAAAAATTCGGCTTGAACCCACAGACCACAACAGCACAATGGACACAAGTATTGGTCAAGATCAGAAGAATTCTGCCATTTCCAAGGTGTGCAGGCCATTTATTTTTGGCAGCATTATCTGAATTCAGATTCTATTGGCTGGGGTGAGGACATATCGAAGCTTATCAAATTGGCACTGGTTCTACCAATGGGAAGTGCAGATGCTGAACGGGGGTTTTTGATCATGAACCATATCGGAACAGCAAGAAGAGCACGGCTCCAGGGCAATAAGCTTGATGATCTGCTTCGTCTTAGAATTAATGGTCCCAATGAGATTGAAAAATTTAATGCAGCAAAATATGCAAAAGTGTGAGTGAGCGAAAATCACCTAAGAACTGATGATCCCACAGCCCAAAAGAAGATGCGACCAAATGAAATAGATTTGGAGGAAACTGAAAATTATGTCTATTTACCATCAAGCACAATATTTTAAAAATGAAAATATTTTTGTATCGGCTTGTAGTTAGAAATTTTACCAGCAGTATTAACAAATTTGCCTTATCATTTATTTTTTCCATTAAAAATCGCACTTTCTTCTCTCTTGATTTAAATCACTACGATTGCACATTTTAAAATTCTGTAGACTGAAGTTTTTGATAAATGCTGTCAGTAGATAATTTTAAATCATGTGTGATTTTGAGCAATACTGGGTTATTTATACAAAAATTTTCACTTTGTGCACGAAATTCATGTAAATTTAAAGCAATGTTTTGACCAAATTTGATTTTTTGCCCTAAAAGCTGTCCATCAAGAGTGACTATTCAGCTAATACAGGGCCTCATTGGCTTGAACAAATTTTTTACAAGAATATTCTTAATGTTTGTTGCATTTTACATTGCCAAATTTTAGGCCTATAGTAAACTTTTGCCAAATTTTTGGCCTATAGTAAACTTCTGCCAAATTTTTTAGGGTAGGGTAAATCCATACCCTGTCCATACCCTGTGTGCATGTATGTCTCAAGCATTAAAAAACTTGCGAAGAACTCATAAGTAGCTAAAGTGCATAAGTAACAAATCTATTTCCTAAAAATGAAGGCTAACCGAGCTTGGATTTTTGATTTTTTTGGTGGTGTTCGCTATACTAATAATACCACAATTTGCCATTTAGCGAAAGAGGTCAATTTTTTTGCCATTTTCACCTGTTGTGGAGCGATTTGGCGTTTTTGTGAAGCATGTTTCAATTTTGAGAAAGATCGGCAAGTTCGATTGAGAGAGTTCGTGGCGAGACACCAAAAGAGGCGTGGCTACAACGTCAAAGGAAATTGTGAAAGAAGTCTCATTGTTGTTGTTTTGTGCAATAGACGGGCAGTTGTCTTGTAGTGTGAGAGAGAGTCATTTTGTTAGACTGAAGTGGCATGTTTATAATTTAGTAAATTGAAATTTGAACGTGTGTTCTAGGTCAAGTCAAACTATTTGGAAAATAGTTTGAGTGATCAGGATCAATTCCTAGAAGGGCAAGTTAGTAGAGACTGAGTTTCGGCTCCGAAAACCTTAGACAACCTGAGCGAAGTTCCTTGGATAAATTGACATAGGGCTCTCTATGAGCCCGTTAATCTCCTGCATATAATTATTGTTGCGTGAAATTTGTCAAACACTCTGAGTGTTCTGTTAACAGCATTCTGCATGCTTTTCTACGTTCCCTATGTCTCTTATTAAGACACGCGCGATTAATCTCATTTTCTCATATACGACAAATTGGTGACCGTACCAGCTCGTTTAAAGGTTGAGGAAATGCCAAATTTGCGAAAAATCGAAAATCTGAAAAACCATGGGAACCAACCCGAAAAATGGAGGAAAACTGCATGCATCACCCTACTGCTTTGGGCTGCGAAAAAGTTTCTACAAGATACTACCTAATCCCAATGATCAAGAAATCGAAAATTTCAACTGCTGAAACGCGAATCTACTGCTCCTCTACGAAGCAGATAAGCATAACTTCGATTTACCGCAAATGTCTGCTCCACAAAAAACTTCACGATCGCTATCTCCAAAAATTGTCGAAAATCAAAAATTCCGCTTTTTAAAACCAAAACCAAAGGAGACTGATGCTCGAAAAATCCTCGATAATGACGCATACATCAACATAATGCAAAAATGTGATGGGGAAATGATAAATTTTTGTGGTGATGCTACTAACCTGTTGAGCCAAATGGTTACGCTAGCGACTCAACAACAAAAACTTTAAAACCCAAATTGAAGAGATGAAAGCTCAGAAAAGAGACCTATCAAAAACAAACGTTCCAGAAATTGAAAATATTGTGAGGCCTACTAGCTCTTACACCCAGTCTTTAAAATCAAATAAACCGAAAAAAGCCATCAGCAATCAAAAAAATCAACTTAGCTTTTGAGACATAATCGATGACAATGATGATCTGATCATCCCTACACAAACGTTTGACTGCTCTAACATGCTAAACTCACAGATAAATTTTCCATCTATCCCACCTTCTCAGGTGCATAGATCTTTCGCCCATGATGAAACAAGAATTAAAACTATCTGTAAAAAGAAAGCACCGCAAAAATTGGATAACTTGACCCGAAATCAACAAGTTTTGAAATTCTTCATCGCGCTCGAAAACGAGTTTGGCCTCCATGCGTCTGAGTATGTGAAACTTCACACCTTGCGTCGCTCGACTTGCGATGGTGCTCTGAACACCATATGAGATGTCTGATCATATGATGAAGCAAAACAGATTCTGATGTGTATGAATGCACCAAATTGTGATCAAGATATGCTCCAATATGAGCTCCAGTCTATTGCTCAGTTGGAAACTGAAGATCTGTCAGCTTTCTTGAACCCAATTAGCACCTATGTACATTTACTGTACTATGACAGAAGCACTCAGTATCGACATAGAAAAGTTATCACAACTTTTTTTGGAAAATGCCAGAAATTTACAGTCTCAATTGACCCGAGTACTCTAGAAACAATCACTGATCTAGCAATAGCTGTCCAGAAAGTTCAGAAAATTCAGCGAGCGAATAAACAAATGACTGTAAGAGTAGAACAACCCATACTGGTTAACAAACTCGAAAATCCGTGGGAACAGCAACCATCTCAATCGCATTTCTGAGCTGATTTGAAACCTCGATTCAGAGATAACTCTCACTTCCAAAATAGAGATGATTCTAGACGACGAAATACCGTGAGATTTCAAGAAAATTTGACTATAATGAAGACCAAAGAGTTTGAGGAATGTGTGAAAGGAATCCTGGAAAAATTTGGAATCCGAGAAAATTCACAATATGCTAATAATTTCCAAAATTTAGTAAATTTCTATGATTTCATCTGCCTTTCATAATGAAAACAAAATAGTATACCCAACATCGAAACAAGCTAACACAGCTTTGGCGATAGTAGTTCCAACTACTTTGATTGAAAGTGTTTTGTATCAATTCCGCAGTGCAAAAATTTTAAGCCATCAGGGTCATACTCGCACTACTGTGATGATCCGTCAACATTATTGGTGGCTGAAAATGGAGGAATTAATAATAAAATGGATCAAAACGTGTAAAACGTGTCAACAAACAACTTCACAGTTACCGAAACCACCTCTGTTGCTGCTGATACAGCTGAAATATCTGTTTGAAATTGTTGTGACCGACATAGTAAACATTTCTCCTCTCCCCAAGAAAAGATCATACATCATTGTATTTCAAGACTATTTCACTAAATGGGTAAGCCCTCATTTGATCCTGGATCAAAAAGCAGCCATGATCGTCCAAAGTTTCATAAACAACGTAGTCTTAGTTCACGGAAGCCCAAAACATCTATTATCAGATCATGGTTCAGTGTTTACTCCAAACTTAATGAAAGACATCGCAAAACTCCTAAAAGTTAGAAATATCAATACTACCGCATATCATACATGTAACCGAGCCCCGAGGTTTGGGGGGAGGGTTGGGCCACTTTTTTTGGGCCGGGGGTCAGTAATTCCCAAAATCTTGAAACCCATCCAGATGATCCGAATTACGTACCACCATCGAAAAAGCATCATGACTCACGAGATAAAACAAAAAGTAAAGAAAGAAAGGAAATCGAACCAAAACAGGAATATAGAAGTCGAGAATACTATCACGAATGACCTTTGCAGTCTACTACATGTTGAGAAAATGAAGACTATGACAGTCAAAAGAATTGACGTGGTGAATATGGGTCAAACAACACCCGAGAAAGTATCACAACGAACGATACTTTACTAGATTCGAACGTGAACATCTGAGCGATTCTAAAGACAGACAAAAAAAATTGGAATGGGCAAGCGCCCTCAAACATGATCAATTAAAAAAATATGAAACTGACGAAAAAGAGGGTCAACAGCCTCTGACAGCTGACTCTGAAAGAATGATTGACGAACCAACTATGTCGCAGCAAGTGGAAACAGCCAGCAAACAGAAACAAACAAGAAGAACTGTTCACGAGTATAAAATACTGCATCAACGATTTGGACGACCATGTACACCACCAGAAAAACGGTATCCAAGCGTACATACTGTGCCTATTAGGGCCCAAATACTTCCACGAATGACTGATGAAATGATTATAATGAATTATTTCAATCGTACTCACTTGAATTTCAATCTGATGATTCTACAACAAGCCACTGCGGCTTCGCAACAAATAGCGCAGGATTTTCCTGACTATTTCCATCCTCGGTATCTACGTTGCTATCCACATTGCAAAGAACACAGCAGTTCTTTTGAGTTGGATGTGCGATTATTATGAATATTACAGTCCTGAAAACGCGATTGTCATAACACAGCTTACGCTGTTTCTTTTCCATGCTCAACAAGCATTTGACTACAAGACCATGGATAATTCATATTCGATGGCTCTACGCTTTGTTTTGCAATGTTTGACTGATACAAGAGCTCCCAATTATCCAGCCACTGAAGAATGAAAGGCGAGTACGAGATATTCACCAAGAATATCAAATGGAAATGGAAAAACAAGCTGAAATGAGAAAGAAGAAAAGTTCGACCACACTGACAAAATCAGCTGTACCTCCCAAATACCAAATGAAGCTGGCGTCAATAATTGCCGCGACCACTACGATGCAAGCATCGGTCATCAGAATTCGAAAATCACTAGGAGCTGCACAGAATCTCTCGGGTCACAAGCACTGACCACAGCTACCGCAAATGCCTATGCCCGGCATATTGAAAGTGAGCAAAACACCAGTCAAAGTTTTGCCGAAAGGTTGAGGCTTTCTGCCTAAACAGATTTGAACCAAATGGATAAGAGTGTTAAACAATGCTATACCCATTTTTCACTAGTTTACTCATGTCCATTAGAATCTTTTCTTATTTTGATCTCTAAAAAACTTAAAAAATTTCTTGATACTAAAATACCAGTTTGCTTTATTGCTCACTGTTTTGTGCCTTAAAATTTGTGATATTGTTGCCAATATTTTTTTTTGTTTATGTAGTTGGCCACAGCATAAAAGAGAAAAGAGCACTGCCGTCGTGAGAGAGATAAAATTGCCAATACGAGCTAAACACTCTCATACGATCAAAATGTCAAAGTTCCCAAGGATACCTTCAAATTGCTTTAGGCGATTTATGTCGCAAGAGGGAGGAGTGTTGTGGAGCGACTTGGCGTTTTTGTGAAGCATTTCGAGAAAGATCGACAAGTTCAATTGAGAGAGTTTGTGGCGAGACATCAAAAGAAAAGAGGCGTGGCTACAACGTCAAAGGAAATTGTGAAAGAAGTCTCATTGTTGTTGTTTTGTGCGATAGACGGGCGGTTGTGTTGTAGTGTGAGAGAAAGTCATTTTGTTAGACTGAAGTGGCACATTTATAATTCAGTAAATTAAAATTTGAACATGTGTTGTAGGTTAATTCGAACTATTTGGAAAATAGTTTGAAGACAGCATTCTGCAATAAAAATAGCATTCTGCACGCTCTTCTACGTTCTGTACATCTCATTAAAACACGCGCGATTAATCTAATTTTCTCGTATATGACACATCATGTCGTTTTATCGCTTAAAAATGCAATTAATGCTTTATTTATTATATTTTAGTTATAGGGAAAGAGTCCGAAATATTCTTCCCTCTTCCGAATTATTTTACCCAAAGAACGATTTGGAGGAAAAAACAGTACTTCTAAAACGTACAAAAATGTGTTTTCCAATATCACAAAACTCCAAATTTTTTTCCACATTCTGGATCTTGTTCCACATTATAGTGCAAATGTGGAAAAAACAGAGGGCCTAGCTCGGCCAGGGTCTTTTTGCACAGGTCAGGTTGATATATGCAATATGGGGGAAAATTTTGGTTGCACAAATAAATTTTTGGTTGCTCACTCTAAAATCAATATTGGAAAAACATAAAAAGCTAGTTTTCTAGTTATATTCATTCGATTTGCGTCAGTTTAAGGCTTTTAATCCAACTTCCTGAGTTTCAGAGAGAAAATGAAAAAGGTGGTATGAGTAACTTGTTCGGGGCGTAGCGCCGAAAATTTTTCTGGGATTTAGATATTCTAGAACGCAGGAAAATGAATCTTTTCAACTTTTATTTCCTAGACAGAAAGCTTAATTTTTCAGTGAATTCAATGAATTTTCAGTCGGACAGACTACAATTCAAAAACTAGGAAAGCAAAGGAACAAACGCTTCAAAAAGTTTAGAAAGTTGACGGGTTGATCTTTCTCAAAAAATCTACAAAGGAAAAAATGCGGATCTTCATTAAATATGAAGATATAATATTCAAGATTGCCAATTAAACATGAAATAATACGTCCAAGATGATGAAAACTATTAAAGATTAAATGGTAAGTGAAGGTAGACATGCCAAAAGCCACGCCTGAGCTTGGTAATAAATAATAATGATTATATTAAAGTTATAACCGGCGCGAAACGCCGAAAAATTTTGACATTTAGACCTCCTTAAATGCACCAAAATGCATCTTTTCAATATGAAAACCTCAAATTTTTTTCCACCAAGAATTTTTTCCACATTCCAGATTTTTTTCCACATTTATAGTGCAAACAGCGTTTTTTTTGTGCACGGACATTTATGCCAATTGGCACAAGAGGCCAAAAAAAATTGTGCCAATGGCACAAAAAATTTTTTTTGCTAGGAGGATATTGAAAAGTGCGGAAAGGCTTTGAGCCGAATTTTTGATAAAAAGTTAACGTTTACTTACGCATTAATTTTTTGTAGAAATCGTGCCAAACCTATTTCTCAGCTAACCATGTCAGTCAGTGAGATAATACAACTGTGCAAGTATAGTTCACGACTCGAAAAGAAATAGAAGGCTGAGAAAATTTAAATAACTCTATAATTGTTCACGAAGTTCAATTTTCAACTACGGATCTTATCCTCGCGTAAATTCATCAGCGGAGAAATTAAAATTCGTTACAGCGTTGCTACAGTAACAACGAAATGTAAAAATATTTCGGATAATTTCATATAGTATCTCAGCAAAGAAGCAACCAATTTCAGCGTACGACAGTGAACTTTGCCTAATTATCTATCATCTTCAACATAGCGTTGCGATCATACATGTAACAGAGCTCCGAGGTTCTGGGGGGGGGGGTTGGAGCACTTTTTTCGGGCCGGGGGTCAGTAATTCCCAAAATTTTGGGGGAAAGGGTCCCTGAAGGGAAAAAAATCGATTTTTTTTTCATGAAAAATGTCCGCAAAACGGTTCAAAAAGTAGTAATTTTTGTCTAAAAAATGATAAAATATGTACTTATGGCGCGGAGCGCCGAGAAAATTGACGTTTTTGACCATTTTTTGTTCAAAAATTGACATTTTTAATGAAAAAAAACGATATTTTTCAATTTTCAGTATTTTTCTGACTAAAACTATGGGGGTCCCTAGAGCTACCATATGGCTAGCCATAGGATTAGAGAATCCTGGGGGGTCGCCCAATGGCTAGCCATATGGTCGACGATTTCTGGGGGGGGGGGGGTTCCCATAGCACTTCCTCTCCCAATTACATGTATGGTTGCGATATTCGAATATCACTCGCGTTCATTCATTTCGGTATCATGGTTTACTGTGGCCAAAAATTTCAAATTCCGTTGTGATAGTTACGAAGCTTTCCAGGGCGGGTTTTCTCACTTGGCGTGAATTAGATTACGTCTTAGGGAATTCTATTACATGAAACTGAGATTTTCTGGTCGGAATAAGAACGGTGATTCTAAACCTAACTTCGTTTTTTTCCGATGTGCTACAACTACAGCCTGAATCGACGTGTCCTGTATAAGAACAATGTAAAGACTAATGAAAATAGAGTCGAAAATTGTGTAAATTTTTGGTCGAAACAATGTACCATTACCAACGGGCAAACGATATCGAATTTTCTATTTGAATGAATCAAGTTCGTATTAGGAGCTGCAGATGCGAAAATTTTTCGGTGCTTCGCGAACAAAAAGTAAGAATTTCAGTTTTAAATCCGAATGTGACTGCTGAATATATGAACAGAGAATATCCGGAATTTATTTCCATTCGTCATTCATTGACAGCCTATAAACTTAGCTGCAACGATGCTTTAGGCCAAAAGTTTGATAAAAAGTTATTGTTTAATGCATTAATTTTTTGTAAAAATCATGCCCAACCTATTTTTCAGCTAACCATGTCAGTGAGAAGAGAAAAAACTGTGCAACAAAATAGTTCACGAAATTCCAAAAAGAAATGGAATGCTGAGACAATTTAAATAGCTCTAGAATTGTTCAGGAAGTTCAAATTGATTCAATTTTCGACTACGAACGAATATCTATGTCATATATAACCATGTAAAGACTAGAGAAAATAAAGTCGAAAATCGCGTTAATTTTCGATCGAAACTTTGTGCCATTATCAACGATATCGATTTTTCTGTTTGAATCAATCAAACATAAAAAGCAACAGTTTCAGTTTTAAATCCGAATCTGACTGAATGAAGACAGAATATTCAGAATTTCTTTTCACTCATCAGCCTTGACAGCCTATAAAGTTTGCTGCAACGATACTAATACACTGTTCAAAGACAAATCGTTCGCGTTCATGTCAAATATACGAATAGGAAATATTTCATTCATTGATTCGGCGCGAAGCGTAGAAAAATTTCTGCATTTTCAGCCCTAAAACGTCTAAAAATCAAGGAAATTCAATTTTTGACCAGCCAAAAAATGCACGGACATTTGTGCCAATTGGCACAAAAGGCCAAAAAAATTTGTGCCAATGGCACAAAAAATTTTTTCACTCTAAAACGTACTGAAAACCATAAAACTGCTTTGTGCCAAAAGTTATAACAGGCCGTGTTTTCGATCTAAATTGAGTAATTTTTTAAAGCTCAATTCGCACGTGCTTTTGTCATGTCCATGAGCTCTTCTGTATTATTCATATTATTTACTCTTGTATTTCTTTGCATTTAATAAATTTATTTTCTTTCTTTCTTTCAAGTTTGATAAAAACTAACTACAGATACTCTCACCGCATTCATTTGCATAAAAATCGTGCCTGCTCTATTTTCTCCAACCACGTCAGCGAGATCAGAAAAACTGATCTAAAAAACGGTTTCTACGATCCGAAAAGAAATTGAATGCTGCGAAAATTCAGATATTTTTATAGACTTTTTGTCATAAAAGTTTTCCTTTACTTTTCGGCCTCCTTCCTAACAAACAACTATATTAAAGATTAAATTAGGATTTCTTGTATGTCTATAATTGTTTTCTCCTGAAAAAAGTCGAAAGTCGCTTCGCGTAGATTTTTGGTTAAATAATTGTGCCAAAAATTTCAATTTTTTTGTTTTGAATCAATCACCAAAAATATAACTTTCGGTTCTCAATCCAACTGAATTAACAGAGGACGTAAAGTTAACAATTTTTATTCTTTAGCTGGTCATTGACAATCTCAAAGTCTGTTGCGATAATACAAATAAATTATTCGAATAAATTATCCGCTCGCGTTCGAGACAAAGGAAAGTAGTCAATATTAAACCCATTAAATCGGCGCGAGCCGCGAAGCCATACCTGTACTTGGGGGGAGGGTTGGGGGGCCCCCCCAACTTGGCCAACCCAGTACCCAAAATCATTTCCCCCCAACCCCCCCCCCCCAGTTGGGAAAAAATTAAAAAAATTTGCCAAAAAGTGTATGTTTTATGGCCTTTTTTGGGAAAAATTCCGACTTTTTCCTACCCCCCCCCAAAGAAATGGAATGCTGAGACAATTTAAATAGCTCTAGAATTGTTCAGGAAGTTCAAATTGATTCAATTTTCGACTACGAACAAATATCTATGTTATGTTTATGTATATTTAACAACCATGTAAAGACTAGAGAAAATAAAGTCAACAATCGCGTTGATTTTCGATCGAAACATTGTGCCATTATCAACGATATCGATCAAACACAAAAAGTAACAATTTCAGTTTTAAATCCGAATCTGACTGAATGAAGAGAGAATATTCAGAATTTCTTTTCATTCATCAGTCTTGACAGCCTATAAAGTTTGCTGCAACGATACCAATACACTGTTCAAAGAAAAATCGTTCGCGTTCGGGTCAAATATACGGATAGGAAATATTATATTCATTGCACTGTTTTTTTTCCCCCGGGCCTTTTCCCCAAATGGGGAAAGGGGTCAAAATTTTTTTCCCCATTTTCCCGAACTCGTTTTTTTCGCTTAAAAATGCTCACAGACGCTTTATTTAGGTGTTTTTGAGCTTTTTAAAGCCTTCTGGTGTTTTTAGACCCGTTAATTCATTAAAATTGAGGAAAAAATTGAAATTTTCGAGTTCAAAGTTTAATCTACAAGCATTGGAATTTGGAACAAATTTTCAAGCAAACTATCCAAAAGCATAATGACTTTGAGAATTACATGAGAAATCGATGGTTAGGTTCTCTATGATGACAAGTGAGAACCCAAAATGGATGTCAATCTTTTCGGCGCGAAGCGCCGGAAAAATTTTTTGGGTATTGATATTCTGCGACGCTGGAAAATCAATTTTCCGAACATTTATTTCAAGAATTAGATATGAATTTTGCGTTCAAAAGTCGTAATTTCTAGAATTTTACTTGAAAAATTTTAAAACCAGTATATAATTTATTTGTAAACTCTGATGCTTGGTCGAAAATATATGAGTATGCAGGGTATAAATTTCCGAAAGATATTTCCATGAAGCGTTGGAATTGATTTTACGTTAGAAAAGAAATAATCGCATCAAAAAGCTTAGAGACTTGACGTACTGATCTTTCTCAAAAGGAAAAAATGCGAATCTTCATTAAATATCATGATAAAATATTGAAGATTACCAATGAAAACATGAGATAATATGTTCAAGATGATGAAAACTATTATAGATTATATGATAAATGAAGGTAGACGTGCTAAAAGCCGCGCCTGAGCTAAGTAATGCATAATAATGATTATTAAAGTAATAAACGGCGCGAAGCGCCAGAAAATTTTGAGATTATGACATTCTAAAATGCACCAAAATGCATCTTTTCTGTATCCGATCCCCAAAATTTTCTTCCCCAAATGGGGAAAGAGCCCAAAATTTTTTTCCCCTTTCCGAATTTTTTTTCCCGAAAAAGCACGATTTGGGGGAAAAAAAACAGTGATTCATTGATTCGACGCGAAGCGCCGAAAAATTTTTGCATTTTCAGCCCTAAAACGTCTAAAAATCAAGGAAATTTAATGTTTGACAAGCCAAAAATTTTGTGCCAATTGGCACAAACGCTCAAAATTTTTTGTGCCATTCCAATTTTTTTTGTGCCAAAAACCATGTTTTGGCACAAAAAAAAACACTGCTGGGCTGGCTGCTGTACGAAAACTACAGTAAATCGCGCTTGCGTGTCGTTCAAACAAATTTTATGATAATCCTGTACATCGGAACTCGGAGTAGCGGGATAAATTGGGACGTAATAAATACATTTTGCACAAAAATATATCTACATTATTATTTTTCGATATCGTAGTATTAAATTTAATTTCAAGTCATAGAGGAAAATTATTTGAATCAGAATCCGCACTGACCGAGAATTCTGGTTGCTATTTGTCACAATCCTGGTCTCGTTCGTAATTATTGACCATTTTATGATTCAAAATCTTAAATGCATAATGTTTAATGCTTGCAGTTTAATGAACAAACCAAATGAATTCTATTTTCTGCTTCAAAATTATGAATGTGAATTCATTTTTGTTGTTGAAACATGGCTGTCTAATCAGATTTCAGACAGTTTACTTATATATCATTCTTATTCTACTTTGTGATCAGATTGTCAGGGTTCCAAAGGTGGCGGTGTCTTTTTTCAAACAAAAACTAGTAAATGTTTTATAATAAACATTTTCTAGTTTATTAGGAAATACTCCGATGGGGCAGAAAAAGAAGAAAATACTTGCTTGGATTGTTGCCAAGCTAGAAAAAGGAGCGGACTAGATTTTTGAGAACTTGGGTTAAAGTTGGAAAAAATTCAGTTTCGTTATATAAAATTTTCATTCTTTCTCGAAAAAGTTTTTCATGTCTGCATCGTGCATTTTGTCCTTCCCCATGGCATCAACTACAGTAAGATTTTTCTGTATGAAAATTATATGCACATGATTTCAAATGTAAAAAAATGGTAAACCAATAGCATTCTAACTTCCGACTGATTCAAAACATCTGCCTCTCACACTTGCTAAAAATGGTGAGGGAGGCATATTATACTTATTTTCAAAACTATAAAGAAACCTGAGGTTGGTTGCACTAACTCAATATGAAGATAATCTCAACATCGGGACTAAATTGGTGATCCTGAGTTTGAGCTAATCGCATTGTCCGAATTATTTTCTTCCAGTGTACAAATAAAACTTACTCCAGGATTAACTAATGCTTAGGTTTAAGTTCGAGCGTGGGAATTGCACAAATTTTTATATTCACTTGCTTTAGGGATAAGAAAATTATGCGAACATCTTAGTGCAACGCGACAGCTCGAGTTGGGTATAATCTCGACGTTGAGCTCGTTATAGTCCTGATGACATTGAAATTATACCAAACTTGAGATCAAACCGAGTCGTCTTTTTGTTCGAGATTATCTTGAGCTCGAGCTTAAACCCCCCTCAGTGCAACTCAGCCTTGGTTACAATCATTGGGCACCGATCTACAAGTGAGAGAACAGAATAAAGTATACAAAAATGCTCCTGGTTCAGTCATGCCTATACTAGGGGTGTGCCCCGTAGTCGCTTCTCCCCACTCGCACTCCCATGGCAACAGTACGACTTTTTTGAAAACAGGACGGGATAGACAGGGATAGATGAAATTGCTTCCCATCTGCCATCCTGCAAAAAGTCCTTTTTCTGCAAATTTCAGTTTAAATCTAAAAACTGTGAATGTTGTGTTTTGATGTATATTTAAATAGAGGAGAATAAATTTCTTGATAGATTGTAATCAGTGGAACTTACGGAGTGAATTCCATATGATATGTTATATAAAGTGAGTGAATAAACATATCTTGCACAATCGATTTAGTTGTAAGAAGACTTTGTGCCTTTTCTAAAAAGCCTAAAAAAGTCTAAAAAGTCTAAAAAGCCTTTTCTAAAAAGCCTTTTCTAAAAAAACCGAGTGGGATTTCACATGTCACTTTCCCAGAGTTGATTCCTGTTTTATTGACACTAAATATAGCAAAAAATTCAACGCAGTTAGAAGCACGTGTGAGGTAGGACATAGGGGGTACAAACTATCCCAAGGGTTTTGAGACTGGAAAATTGTTATGAAAAAAAAAATTTCGGTCAACTTTTTTGAATTTTTTGTCTCAAAAAACGCCAAAAAACCAAGGTCCACCCCTGTACCCTCCTCAAAATTCCACATGTTTGGTTGGAAAGTGTGTTGATGCACTCAGCTGCAGAATATACTTTTTCACAGACATGGAAAATTTTTTTTTGAGGAAGAATGAAAATTCTATATAAGGAAAGTGAATTTTTTCCAACTTTAACCCAAGTTCTCAAAAATCTAGTCCACTTCTTTTTCTAGTTTGGCAACTATCCAAGCAAGTATATTCTTTTTTCTGCCCCTATTGGGGCATTTTCTAATAAACTAGTCCACTTCTTTTTAGTGGGTCACATGCATGAAAACCTTCGTAGAGGCACATTGAAGTTTCCAATTCGGTCATCTTCACATCAAAGAAACAATAAAAAACAATCTTAAAGCTAACGAATTCTCACTTTCAGTAAAAGTAAAAGATGTGTAAACTTCCTAGAACTTGAAACACGTTGTAAACATAGTGTAAAGTGACCATTTACATCGAAATCCCCTTGATCAGGAACCTTTCAACCCAAAAAACCACAGAAATACCTTTGTTTACAAACAATTTTTTTGCGAAATGACTGTATCCATGGAATTCTCAATGGTCAGAAAGCTCTTCCTGAAAAAATTGCATAAATATATTTGTATACACTCAATTTAATTTTGTGTGTAAAGTGATCGCATTCAATAAATTCCCCATGGTCGAAAACACCTTTCCACTAAAAATCACGAAAATGTGCTTATTTACAACCAAAATTATTTTTTTGTGTAAAGTGACCACATTCATTGAATTCCCGTTGATCCAAAACTCCTTGCCCTTGTCACGTGCCTCACATCAATGTGCACGTTTTTATTACCTAAATTGTTTTTGTACTTTGCTGTCACTTTGTATCATATTTTTATCTGTGTGATCAAGTGTCTGATCGCAATTTTGTGTCCTCTGGCGTGACTAATCAGTCACTTATTTTTGGCACTTTTAGGGTGGTGTCTCTCTCCCCTCAGGCCCAAAGCGATTGATGCCTACGTTCAAACACATCATACACACTGTAACATGCGCTACTTTTCACCTGCATCAAGAGAAGTCAGCACATCATCATCATCTCGTCATCAACTCACAGACCCCTTATCATGCTCTTGGGTTGAAATTTTAGGATTTTTCGGATCCTCCTGATTTTTTGAAGTTTTGTTCTCCGGGCGTATAGTCATAAAACTACTGCCCCCATTGCCATAAAGGTCAAGACTCAGAAGTGAAAACAGGTTGCTTATGATTATGAACTCCATCAGCAATTTGCTGAAGAAGGTCAGTAATCTTACCTACAGGAACAGTAGCTTCACTGAAAGATACTCTAGGTTTATCAGAAGTGGAATTATCAGAGTGAGGATTAGGAGATTGTGAGTAAGGAAAACGTCTTCTATCATGACATCTTTGAGAAGGAAGAATAGGTGGTTGAGGTTGAGACTGAGGATCAGCTTGATTGATGAGAATAGGTCGTTCTGCTGTACCAATCTCGGCTTTAGTAGTTTCCAGAATCTCACGAGCCTTAGAGACAGCAGTGGCAAGTTGTTGAACAGTAGTAAATTCCTGCGTCTTGTCACCAATTGAAATTTGGTAGAAAACAGGCATTTTCATCAAAAACGTCTTGATGACTTTCTGATGGCGGAATTTCTGATCTTTATCAGGAAATAGAAGTTGAACATGTCATGACTCGGCTGAGAAAAGCAGCAGGGTCTTCCCCTGAGCTCAGCATCATTGAATCTAACTCACATTCAAGGCTCATCTTATCACAGGTAGGAGTGAGAGAGAACATTAACATATGCTTAGCTTCTTCATAATCATTGATGTCCCGAATAGTATCACTAGGAGCATCGCGAGTTTATCTGTGAAGTGCGCTGATCTCGACATAATTACTTGAGTCAAAACGGAACTCACTTTCGAGACAAATGAAAAAGCGCAGCAATCACTTATGGCGAGTTGCTTGGTTAATGCACAGTGGTGTCATATTCTTAACTATTTCCTCAATCCAGCTTTCCTCATCACAATGTGATGGGTAACAGATATTGGCGGTGTGATAACCATAGTTATGTGGAAAATTTACAGGAGGATAGTGGGAAAAACCAGGAGGAGGAATAGTATGCGAAGAACTGTGAGGTATCTTAGAGGTACGTGCGTGCTCTTATTCAATTATGGAAGAATCACGATGACTAGGAGGATTAGATTGCTCAGAATTAGGAGGTTTTAACTTAATTACCAGAGCTATAGCAGGTATGTGAGATATTACAGGTACAGTACTAGTTACAGGTATACTATGAGAGAAGAGAAGTTCAGGTTGAGGTACAGAAATAGGAGGGTTACTTAAATTACTTACTTGATTTTGAACAGGTAGATTACCAGAAGTTGCAGGGACAAAAAGGATAAATTTTTCCATTAAACTATTCAGGGTGGCAGAAATGACAGCAATTTGACTTTGTTGAGTTTCCGAAAGCTTTGTTTGCTTCTCTTGAAGTTTGTTCAAAAGTCACAAATTTTGTTTCTCACTCTCACGGGTTTTGTCTTCGACAAAACTGAGAATTTGATTAACAGAGGCAGCAGTAGGAATATTTTGAGTAACTGACTTAATAGCTTCCGCCAGGGCAGTTAACTGAGCCAAAACTTTGGCTCGAAAATTTTCAATATCAGCCGTACAGGCATCACCGATGTGTCTAGGCTGAGATTTCCTACTCTTACAAGGGCGAGAAGAGATCACAGAATAATCAACATTTACAGAATCAGAATCAGAAGAGACAGGTTGTAGAGAAGTTTGTTGAGAGCTAGAAATAGCACAGCGCCATAGGGATGGCTGAATTTGGGAGGCAATGTTTACTTGAGAACTGGACCCCAATAGGAGCGATTGCTGATTGAAAAATCAGAGCCGCAACCAACTGAGGCAGCAGCACAATTGAACCATCCTAGGATGTTCATTCCAAAGACCAGCTCAGCTGAACAATTCTCCTGTATCTGGACCTGGATCCTTTCAAAGACATCAGCTACTGTGACTGTGATGTAAGCTGCACCTAGCAGTTGGATCAGGGACCCATTTGCTGCTATGGAGTGAGCCCTAGTCTGTGTCAGTACCAAGTTGGGCAGCTTGGCTGCTCACTTGCCGTCCAGGAGTGAGAAAACAGCTCCTGTGTCCACCAGTGCCTTGGCTTCTACCCAATTGTTCAGGATAACTTTGATATGGGGTGTCCGCATATCATTGGGGTAGAAGGCGGATACCACATGACCTGGATCAAATGTGGTGGCACCAAGAGTGTGCTCTGTTGGATGGGATCACTTTGGAATTGGCAACCCGGTGCGAGCATGTACGCTCACAACAGCATAACTGATGGTTGGATCTGGGGAATCTTGTAAGCTGGGACCATTCTCGACCATGAGGACATGGTCGGGGCGATCCCTGAGGCTTTGTGTAGCCCCTACTGACTCAATCTCAGTGTCTGACAATGGTGGTACTGTCATACCAGGTGATGCTGGGGCATTTGAGTCACTTTCCTCATGGAAATGATTCTTCTCCAGTGTAACTGGGGAAGTTCCAGGTGGGGGTTGGGGGCAACCCAACCCTTGTATGGTCAATGATAGACAACCAGCATGCCATGGACGAAGTCTGATATCCCCTGGTTGACCGACCTGATGAGGCAACCAAGGATGCACGCAAGGGTGGCCTAGAGATGGATGAAGCCTGTGACCTGGATCCTGACCCAGACTGTTGGGAGGTCCTTGATAGTGAACATCTGTTCTCCCTCCAGGGTTTGATATCTCCAATCTCTGGCAATGTCAGCAGGAGGGCAGTTCTATGGCATCTAACTGACAAACATTACATTGGTAGTGAAACCTAATGTTCTTAAACTGTTCAAGAAAGTCCAGTCTGAGGATTAAGTCAACTGGTAACTGGTGCCCAGAAGGTAGACATTGTCTTACACTCGTAAAGGTGGACTTCAATGCGTGTGTTTGGTTGATGATCAGCAGGCAACTTGATTTCATATGGCTCCGCAGGCGATAGCTGAGGTAGCAAGATACACCAAGATAGGCTAGATATCTGATACCAACCCCACCAGAAGGGTGATCAGGGTGTTAAAGATCAACTGAACCAGTCCACTCACAACAGCATGCAAGCCCTGAATGAGGTTTTGTTGTTGACCAGTAACCACATGGCTTGCTGCCAAACCTACACCTTCTAGAGAGGCCTTGACGTCAGTTCGTACCCCTGGAAAAGCCATGTCACATTAGGTGGAAACATTATTTCCCAGTCACATTGATGGAGGATACTATGCCAGATTGGCCCTATCACAATGAGTGACAGGCTGTGACCCCCAACATGAGGCTTTTCTTGCTTGTGAAGCAATTTCATCGAATTGAATAGAGAGAGGCTCACTGGTCCATACAGACTGGGTACTTAGATGACAGGAACCATGATGCGTCTCTATTGTGTGGAAGAAAAGTAAGTGTTACTTTTTTGAATTCGTGGTGAAGGAGCATGTGAATTCTGTTGTCATTTACACGACAGTGTTCTGGGGAGTGAATGGCTTGTTCTACTTTGGGTACTCGAAGACTAGTGACCATGATATGGAGCTAGAATGGGAACAAGGTTGTAGCACTTGAAAACCTGGCAAAGTTGCATCAGGTTGACACAGAAGGGGATTTATCTGGTCACTTGTGATAATTATAGGCGTAACCTGATACGTGGGGAACTGGTTCCGACCAAGAACAATGTGAAATTGGGGCCTGGACCCAACAATTTGAGGAGAAAAAGAAGAAGAAGGAGGAAAAAATGAGAAAGAAAAAAATGGCGGTTTCCCAGCTGAAAATGAGGTGACTCGTAAAGACGGAAAAATCCACTCAGAAGGGATATTTATCTGGATGTTTACCGTGGATACTAATTTACAAACCTTGGGGCAAGTTAGACTTGTAGCGGACAAGATCCTACTCCCCAGGAGTAGTGCATGAAGTAGCATAAGGAGTTAAGGAGGTGGACAACTTAAAATTAACTTAAAAGGGAGCAATAAATAGGGACAAAACTAATTTACAAACCTAGTTATGCAAAGGAGTAGTGCAGTTATGCAACAGGCCTCACTCCCCAGGAGTGATTGTGATCTCTATACAGTGAGATCGACTGTACAGGAGGTTTCATGGTGGACGACACTTGTTAGCACTTTACAGCAGTGTTTGAAACGGGAGCTCACATTTCAAACAGAAGGGATACTCTCCAGGAGTATTATATACAACTGGTGGCTGGGTTGCTGATTACTGAGATGCAATCAGGCTCACAGGCCACACAGTGAGGGAATAGGAGGATGTACTAAGGGTGCTATGCTGACACGCTCAGTCAGTAAAGAGGAAGGGGGTCCTTGGCCCAGCTGTTCCTAAGTGATAGACAGAGACTGGACTTGCCCAGCTTTCTCTGGATGTTTTTGAGGCGGACTCAAAACATCTAAGGGATCACAGGTACAAGGCGTCCCTAGTTGACTTTCGTCAGTGAGGCTAAATTACTGAGGCGGACTCAGTTTTGAATTCAGGCATACTCAACACCTTTGCTGAGGCAGACTCAAGCAATGCCTACTATATTACATGACTACAAAGGGTCGACTACGGAGGCGGACTCTGGGTCAAGGGTGACTCTAGCATAGACATTGTTAAGCGACTCTAGCGCAGACATTGTTAAGGTTTGACCCCCAGCAGATTTCTATTGACCCCCAGCAGATTCTTGCTGACCCCCAGCAGATTTGACGCCCCCAGCAATTATTGAGAAATTGATGAAGAAAAATGAGCAAGAGAGAAGAGAAAGTCGTCATAAAAATGGAAATGATGCTGTAGTTTAACAATTTTTCTAAATAAGGCATACTTGATCCCAAAGGAGTAACATTATAACTTTAAAAAGTGCATTCTTATTATTCTACATATCTGACTAATATAGTTGTAAGAATATGCCGTTCAGATGTTAGAATACCTTTCTTTTCATTATCATGAACAAAAAAAAATTTTCAAAAAGCGTTCAAGGGAAAGAAATAAGACAGGGGGTCATTTACACTCTAATCCCAACTGTAGGCTACGCCCCGGCTCCTTGGGAACCACTGCAGCAGGAGCACTAAGGAAGATCTATAGATGAAAGCTCGATAAATGAGAAGGAATGTAAGAAAATTAGATAAGAAATTTACAAGAAAGCTGCTAAACCCTTGCAGATGTCAAACACAGGCAATACCGATTGCAAATGTCTAACATTTACATGAGTAAAAAAGCCAATCCAGCTGAGGCTGAGTGTAACTCGTTCAAACCTGCAGTTAAAGCTTGAAGGCAGCCATATGCTGATCAACAGTGCCACTTCCCAGGCAGACAACCTGATCAGTATCATGGATTAGAAGGCATTTCAGGTGGTGTATGTATGTTGACTGATGTTTCCCAGGCATCAGTTCCACACATACATCACCCTTTGTAAGAGTGGCAGGTGGTAGGGCTATGTGCCAACAACCCAGCTACTACTCAAGTGGTATACTCAAAAGACCAACAGTAACCCAGTGCTGAGGTTAGAGAGGAGGGTGTGGACCGACAATAACCTCAGAGTTAACCACAGGTGCCTGGGATATGAGTACCCAAGTAACATGTCGCAATTGCAGACGCCAAGGGTAAGGGCGTATGGCCAGTGAACCCCTGCAGCAATACGTAATGCTGCTGTTGCAGTCCTTAGAAATAGGGTTGCGTAACCTCAATTCCTGCTGTGGAAATATGAAACATTGTCATTGCTGACATCAGTGATAGGGCCTTGAAGCGAATGACCTGGATATGGTAACATGTGGTGTTGCCATTTCTGACATCCCAGGTGGAACCCAAAGTCTACTACCCTACATCAATGACATGAGATGTGGTTGTTGCAGATGTCAGATGTGGGATCCCTAAGACCTGCACATCCAGAAACAGTAATACGTTGCATCACTGTTGCTGATGTCACAGATGGGGTTCGGCCAACCAACCAATCTTTATGCAACAACATAAGCTTCAGCTGTTGCAGACATCAGGGGTAGGTGCTGCATGAGCACCAACCCCAAAGCAACAACATGTAATGTTGTCATTGCTGACGCCAGGAATAGGACCTGTAAGGCCACCCACCCCTTGAAGCAACAGCAGGTGAAGTGGCTGTTGCAGACGTCAGTGGTTGCATCTGTAAGCCAAACCAACTAACAACAACATCCCGTAATGCTGTTGTTTCTGACGTCAAGGGTTATGACCCGTAAAGTCAAAACCCAGATGCAATAACCCGAAACAAAAGAAGAAGGACCTTACAGTAAGCAAAGATGAAAGAAGAAGAGAAAACTAATGTAAGGGTATCATATTGTGATGATAGTGTGAAAAATCTGAAATTAATTTTTTTTTGTGGCACCAATGTACAGACAACAGAGAGAAAAAAAGGAACGGAATAAGAATGGAAAACAGCTGAGACAAATAGGTACGTACGCATCTTAAGTGTGTCAACAATATGTTTGATTTTTTTTAAACTGGAAAAGTGAGTAACTATGACAATACCTGGTAAAGTAAGAAAATTGAGAAACATACTGTACACAAATAACAGATCACAGCCACCTATGATGTCCAGAATCATACATGGAGGGTGTACTGTATCACAGGGTTGTGAACATACATGCACTTCACAGAAATTCTGCTGGGGGTCAGCCAGGACAGGGGGTGGTATACAAAATTTTTTTTTCAATTTTGATGACAAAAAGAAAGGTCTCAGAAAGTCTTCTAACATCCAAGCAGCATATTTTTCAACGAATATTAGTCACATATGTTAAATTATTTGCTTAGACAGAACTATTTCAAGTTTTCATGTTACTTTTTTTAAATCAAGTATGATTTGTTTAGAAGAATTGTCAAACTACAGCATCATTCCCATTTTTATCTCGACTTTCTCTTCTCTCTTGCTCATTTTTCTTCGTCATCTTCTCAATAATTGCTGGCAAATTCAAATCTACTGGGGGTCAGCAAGAATCTGCTGGGGGTCAATAAAAGTCTGCTGGGGGTCAAAACTCCCCCCCCCCCCCCAAATGCCCCACGTGCATGTATGGTTGTGAACCACCTAAAGTCCAGGAGGCTGTGAACCTTTGGAACTGTCATACTCAAGTACCCGCGCATGGTATACTGTAGTTAGAGTACAGGTACAAACACAGGCCTACAATAACCACCCCGACCCTGAGGGGTACAGTATACCACCTAGAAAAGAGAAGAAAGAGAAAAAGATAAAAGGATAGAAAAATAGAGGGGGAATAATTACAACAGTCAAAAATCAAAAAACCCAGCAGTTTACTCAGAGGAGAAATATAGAATACTTGATATATATACTCGACTCTGGGGAAAAATAACTCGACTCTGAGGGATTTACTCGACTCCGAGGGATTTATTACACTCAAGGGCGGTACACACACAAAAGGCAATTATTTGCACATATAAATCAATTTTTGATCACCCGTAAGGGCAAGTTCTGGCTTACAGTAATTTAGACTCGATTTTAAGGGATGTTTCAGGCTTAATTTGGTGATATTCTCGAAATAAGGGCAATTCCCAGCTTAATAGGCAGTGCGGCAGATGTGAAGACTAAAGAAAAGTGGATGAAAGTGGATAAACCCAAAAATGAGCGAAAAACTAAAGAAACATGTCCTTTTAAGGACTTGGCCTGGGCGGAGTTTTGGACACCCAAGCTAACTTCTGCAGTGATGCAGAAGATGCCCATGAGCACATAGGCATTTTTTCGTTCGTATGCATTTAGCACTGAGGCCGACTTGCAGTGCCTATGCTAAGCATATGAACGTCTTTAGCTCAACTTCTTAGCTAGTTGTTTTTGTGTTACAAAAACGGCGCTAATTTAGGTGACAAGAGGTGCATGGAATGAACCTAAAATAGACATGTGCCCGTGAGGCACGTTTTGGTGGAAGTTTTAGCTGAACGGCATACTGTAGCCCGCGTGTATAAAAAGAAACAAAATAAACGAAATTACAATAAAACGAAACATAAAAATGCATGTGCAAAACAATAAATGGAACGAAATTAATGTAGATGATTGTAAAACAAAAAAGTGACGGAAAAACTAAAATGTCAACATGATGAGAATCACATGATGTTGAGGAATTTAGCGGCACGTGACACTAAAATTAAACACATCAAAATGTTGTAGAAATGCTTCTGTTGTTTAGTTTAAATGGTTTAAATAAATTAAGAGTAAATATAAAATAAACGAAGCTAAATACAGTAACTAAAAACGTAAACACAATTGGGTACGCAGGTTACAGATGTAACATCCAATGCATACCCCCGTGAATTTCATATTTGTAAAAACTCAAGTTTATCCTGAAATAAATGCAAACTAGAATCATTAACAACTTCACATGGTAAAGAATTCCAAGTACTGATATATCTTTAAAAAAATCAAATTTAAAAGTTGAACTGCGAGCAAAATTTTGATTTAGTTTAAAACTGTGTATCTATCGAGGTGTGATTTATCACGTATTATGTTAAACATCATAGAAAAGGCAAAGTGCAATCTACGAGTCTCAAGTTTTTGTAATTTTAACTCCTCAAGTCTTTGATCATAAGATAACCCTGATCTGAAGCCCATTACTCTTTTAGTGAATTTTCTCTGAATATCTTCCAAATATTGGATGTCAGCAGCAAACGTTCCATACTGTTGTACAATATTCTGAAAGTGGTATATAACTATTTAGATTTTTATATGACTGTTTTTTGAATGACTAATTAAATTGCCAAGCAACGGGTTTTATATGTGATTAATGTCGACGTCATGCATGTAAAATTTACTGTAGTTCCAGTGCGATCAATGACTAAGCTTTAGGGACGAAGTATTAGCAGGGTTTTTTTGGTATTACTGCAGCTGGTGCACACCACCCTATAGCGTTATAATGATGAGTGTATATACAGTATATTTGTCGGATTATCGATTACTGTAGCAAAAAGATCAACTTGCTCATCAAATTCCAAAATAGCTACGAGAAGCTAAAAACGCGTCAAACGGCAAGGACACCACCTTCGTAGGCTTGGGCACGACCACACGACCCGCGGAACGTCAAGGGGTGAGGCGCCGCACAATTTCTTGCAAATTGCGCTATTTATTGGAATCTTTTCAACAATTTGATTAAAATATTGACTACTAAAATGAGCGTTAAGTGCGGCACATTGTGACGGGCCAGGCCACATGCCCCACGGGAGGTCAAGGGGTAAGGCACGGCACATATTCTTACAAATTGCGCTGTTTCTTGGAATTTTTTCAACAATTTGATTTAAATATTGACTACTAAAATGAGCGTTAATTTCGACACATTGTGAGGGGCCAAGCCATATGCCCTGCGGGAGGTCAAGGGGTAAGGCGCCACACATATTCTTGCAAAATTTTTATTTTGTATATGTTTTTCTTATAATTTCTTGTTTTTTTGGTTTTTTATATTTGTTTTTTCTTCTTATTTTTTCGTGTTTTTTTAGTTAATTTTTTTAGTTATTGTATTTTTTGTTTTTTTCTCGGTTTATGTGTTTCCTTCCAAATTCTTCTATTCTTTTGCTAGCTGTTTGTTTTTACTCATTTTTTCTTTTTCTTTTTTTTTGTTTTTTTGTTGAGCTTTGGTTTTTAGTTTTAAAAATCGCGATTTCTGTATTTGTATTTCTTATATGTTTTTTCCTTTTTGTTATTTCCTCATTTTTACTTATTTTTAGGTTTTTTTCTTTTTTTATCTGTTTTTCCTCCAGTTTTTTCACTAAATATTTAGTTATTTTTTGTTTATTCATTTTAATTTATTTTTTTTCAGGTGATAAATTTTTGTCGAATTGTTGTTTTTGATTACTTGTTTTTACTTTCTCGGATGTATTTATTTTTTCAGTTTTAAACATTTTCTTTCCAATTCTTGTCTTTTGCCTGCTGTCTGTTTTTATTCATTTAAAAAAATTTTTTTTGTTTTTTCAGTTTGTTGACTTTTATTGAAAATTGCGTTTCTCTGTTTTTGTCTTTTATTGACTTTGTTTTTTGTCAAGTTTTTTCATTTTTTGATTTATTTTTTTGCTTTTGTCTTTTTTGTCGGTTTAAATATGGCTTTTGTTGTCATGTTTTTTGTTTTTTTATTGAAAAATTATAGTTCAAGATGTCACACGATTATGTAATTTTTGGGAAAACACACGGCAAGCTGGCCATATCGAACATTTTTCCACAATTTTTGAACGTAAAATTGGACGTTGATCCAAAATTAAATCCGAAAATTGAAATTCATTCGACCACTAGAAGAAAAAAATTGAAATTAAAAAAATTAAAAATAAAAAAAATGAAAAAAAAACTTTCGACAAAAAAATTTTTTTTAATTCAAGAAAATAAAAACAAAAAACAAATACAAACGAAAAGCAAGTGCAGCACAAAAACCATAAAATTCATAACAATGCGCAATTTTTCGGAAAAAAATTTCAGAAAACTAAAAAACATAGAAATAAACTACAAAAAAGCAAAAAAAAACAAAACAGATTAAAAAATTACATAAAAAATTTTTTTGACGTAAAATAAACAACAAGAACAAATAAAATCCAAAAAACCAAAAATTCCATCATGAACTCTAATTTTGCAATAAAAAAATACAAAGAAGAGAGCAAAAAAATAAAACACAAGAAACAAAAAAATTTAACATAAACTATAATTTTCAAGCCAGAACACTAAAAAACTTGACAAAAGAACAATAAAAAACACAAAAAAGAATAAATAAAAAAAAATTAAAAAAAGCGAAAAGCAGGTAACACATCAAAAATGTCAGCATAAACTAAAATTTTTTACTGGAAAAACAAAAACACTTTGAACAAATAAAAACAAAAGAAACAAAAAAAGATCATAAACTATAATTCACACAAAACATGATAGAAGTGAACAAAAAACAACAAACTAGAAAAACGGAAGTAAAGCAAACAAAAAGAACGAAAAATAAAATCTGCAATTTTTTCTAGAAAAAAACATAGCAAATAAAAAACAGATAGCAAGTAAAAAAAACAGACAGCAAGCGAAGCACAAAAAAATATGTCAGCATAGACTATCAATTTTTATTGAAAAAACGAAAACAATTGAAAAAATAAAACACAAATGAAGAAAAAAACAAAAAAATTGAAAGAAAAAAATGAGTAAAAACAGACAGCTGGCAAAAGAATAGAAGAATTTGGAAGGAAAAACATAAAACCGAAAAAAACAAAAAATACGATAACTAAAAAAACACGAAAAACAAAGAAGAAAGACAAATATAAAAAACCAAAAAAACAAGAAATTATAAGAAAAAAACATATAAAAAATAAAAATTTTGCAAGAATATGTGCAGCGCCTTACCCCTTGATCTCCCGCCGGACATGTGGCCTGGCTCCTCACAATGTGTCGTAGTAATCGCTCATTTTAGTAGTCAATATTATAATCAAATTGTTGAAAAGATTCCAATAAACAGCGCAATTTGCAAGAATATGTGCGGCGCCTTACCCCTTGACCTCCAGCGGGGCATGTGGTCTGGCTCCTCACAATGTGTCGTAGTAATCGCTCATTTTAGTAGTCAATATTTTAATCAAATTGTTGAAAAGCTTCCAATAAACAGCGCAATTTGCAAGAAATTGTGCGGCGCCTCACCCCTTGACGATCCGCGGGTCGTGTGGTCGTGCCCAAGCCTACCAAGGTGGTGTCCTTGCCGTTTGACGCGTTTTTAGCTTCTTGTAGCTATTTTGCAATTTGATGAGCAAGTTGTTTTCTTTGCTATAGTAATCGATGATCTGACAAGTATACTGTATATGAACTCTTAATTCTAACGCTAGGTAGTATCATCAGCGTTTTTTTTGTGCACGGACATTTGTGCCAATTGGCACAAGAGCACCGTTTTTTTTCCTCGAAGATTTTTTCCACATGAGAACCGGACCCAAAATTTTTTTCCTCATTTTCCAAAAATTTTCCACATTTTTAAAAACGCTTATAATGTGGCTACGGATGCTTTTTTATGCATTTTAGGAGCATACCCATGCATTTTTTTGTATTTGGAGTCAGAAACCTGCAAAAATGAGAAAAAAATTGATAAAATTCTAGTTATATTAGCCAACATGAGCTCATGAAGAATATATTGGTGTTCTACAGGAGCGGGTGAAGCATGTTAACGAATAACGATAGAGTTCTCAGGAATTTATCCGCTATTAACATTTCTATGGCTCTAGAAAATACTAAATTGGTAGAAAAAGTTCAACGAAGGTTTACAAAAAGACTTTTTGGATATAAAGATTTAAGCTATAAAGAGCGCCTCAACAAATCTGGCCTTGATGACCTTGAATTTAGACGTACGTGTATCGACCTATCTTACATGTTCTTAATTTTGAAATTTAAAGTTATTCCACCCGACTTATTTTTCACTTTGAGTCCATTCAATTATCGCGCGTCTAACTTATTTAAATTGTATAAATCGAAACATAACTCTAACGCTTTAAAACATGATTTTTGCTCGCGAAATATTGATGTTTGGAATTCCCTACCCAATGATATCATTCATTCAAACAACATGCCCTGTTTTCGGTCTAAATTGAGTCGTTTTTTAAAGCTCAATTCGCACGTGCTTTTGTCACGTCCATGAGCTTTTCTGTATTAGTTGCATTTACTCGTGTATTTATTCGCATTTAATAAATTTCTTTCTTTTCTTTCAAAATGATTTGGAAATTTTATCAAATTGGTCAGAAGTTTTGCAAAAATGAATATATCAAGAATCATGTAATTTTATTTAGTTCTTGGTCCGGCGCGGAGCGCCGGAAAAATTTTTGGATTTTCACTTTCTACAACGCTGGAAATTGAAACTTCACAACGTTGGGAAATAAACTAAAATCCGACTCATGAAGTATAATTTGTTTCACATTCCGGCGCGAAGCGCCGGGAAAATTTTTCAGTTTTTATATTCTAAAACGCTGGAAAATAAATCTCTCCAACAGATATTCATACACAGAAGTTCTAAAATCGCAGTCTAGAATGATGTCTTCAATTTCTATCTTCAATAAACGCAAAAGTTCAGGTTGCAGACGTTTAAAAAATTCCAAACATCTCGAGAGAAAAAATTGAGAAAATTGATGAAAAATCTCAATATTGGGCGACATAATTGACTGTTAACGATTAGAAAATGAAACGAGCTAACTTGATTGATAGAAACTGTTGAGCATTAATTAGTAAGTCGAAGTAGATATGCTAATGGCCGCGCCTGATAGAAAATAGTCAAGATTGTACCCGTGACCGGCGCGAAGCGCCGGAAAATTTTGAGATTTTGACCCTTTTAAGTCCACCAAAACGCATCTTTTCGGTTTGGAATTCCCCAAAATTTTTTCCTCAATGAGAACCATACCCAAAATTTTTTTCCTCATTTCGAAATTTTTTTCCTCAAAAGACCCCATTTGAGGAAAAAAAAAACGGTGCACAAGAGGCCAAAAAAATTTGTGCCAATGGCACAAAAAATTTTTTCTACTAGAAACAAACTGAAAACTGCGGAAAAGTTTTAGGCCAAAAAGAATTGTTCAGGAAATCAGCGTTTTTTTTGTGCACGGACCACTGTTTTTTTTCGCCAAATCGTGCTTTTTCGGGAAAAAAAATTCGGAAAGGGGAAAAAAATTTTGGGCTCTTTCCCCATTCGGGGAAGAAAATTTTGGGGATCGGATACAGAAAAGATGCATTTTGGTGCATTTTAGAATGTCATAATCTCAAAATTTTCCGGCGCTTCGCGCCGTTTATAACTTAAATAATCATTATTATGCATTACTTAGCTCAGGCGCGGCTTTTAGCACGTCTACCTTCATTTATCATATAATCTATAATAGTTTTCATCATCTTGAACGTATTATCTCATGTTTCCATTGGTAATCTTCAATATTTTATCATGATATTTAATGAAGATTCGCATTTTTTCCTTCTGAGAAAGATCAGTACGTCAAGTCTCTAAGCTTTTTGATGCGATTATTTTGTTTTCTAACAAAAATCAATTCAAACGCTCCATGGAAATATCTTTCGGAAATTTATACCCAGCATACTCATCTATTTTCGACCAAGTATGAGAGTTTACAAATAAATTATACTGGTTTTAAAATTTTTTAAGTGAAATTCTAGAAATTACGACTTTTGAACACAAAATTCAAATCTAATTCTTGAAATAAATGTTCGGAAAATTGATTTTCCAGCGTCGCAGGATCAGGGTTGGCAAAAACCAAACTTTTGAAATTTTGACTTTTTGGTTTTTTGGTTTCTTAGTGGTTTTTTATGGTTTTTTAATGGTTTTTTTTGGTTTTTCTATGGTTTTTTAGTGGTTTTTTTCTGGTTTAATTCTTTAGAATGTTTGGTACATCAAAATAACTATGAAAAAAACTGCTGGAAGCTCCCTGTATCATCTAAGACTAGTTAGGGAGCCTTAAAATGGCAGCTAGAAGTATTAATCTTATCGGAAGTGTCATTATTTTATGCTATAGGAAATCCCTATTATAGCAATAGAAATACAGTAATAGTGGGCACATAAGAGAGGAACCATGAGTGAAAAACATAAGAAAAGTAAAAATGGAACAGAGCATGCGTATGTACGGGGTAAATTCAAGAAAAAGAAGAAAAATTACAAATAAAGAGAAATATACAATACACAATGTACGTAATCAAAACTCGAAAGAAATCAACTACGGAATTGTATCAATGCATCATATATATACATATGCACAGAAAAGTTGAAATGACACAATTTTTAAGTATACCGTTTTCGATAAGATGGTTTTAAATTGATAGATTATTACATATGTTATTAATATTACAAACTGCAGTTGAAGGTCACACATAGACATTTCAGATGTTTCCAAATTTTTGCTTTTCAAACCTGTCTGCGAGCTATAACTACAGCAAATGGGTCTTATTATCATTCTCGTTTGCATGATAGATACATATTTTTGTAAGACTTTTTCTACTTAGCAGCGACATCAAGTCACATAAAAATGAGCCACTCAAAAGCTCTTCTCTTTGTCAACCTACAGTATGCTTAACTGATCTGTATAAAATTTTATTATTGTTGTCTCATTCATATTTTGAAATTTCGAGCTAAGAAAATTAAAAAGGTTACTGTAACAATAGATTCAGGATATTAAATTCAATCAAATTTTATAACATTTTCATGATGATATGGATCAATGAATGTAACCCCGTATGGTCGAAGTACACTCCACGAAAGATTTAGCATCTACTTTTTTGTGAGCAAATTATGGCAAAATTGACTCATGTACTAAATGTGTGCTTGCAAGATGGATGCAAAGGATATCGATTAATTTATATTACATCTTTTGAGTATACAAAATGTAGCATAAAAATACGACTTTTTTCTACTTTGTAGTGAAGTCAATTCAACTAAATTAATTGTTTTGTTGATTTAGATAGACACCAAAACATGCCTAGAAGATCGACTAATGTGAAAAAACAGTTTCCCAATGATTTTGGAAAAAAAACCAAAAAACCAGAGATTTTCCAATTTTTTGGTTTTTTTAAAAAACCAAAAAAACCAAAAACCAAAAAACCAAAGCCTTGCCAACCCTGCGCAGGATATAAATACCCCAAAAAATTTTTCCGGCGCTTCGCGCCGGAAAGATTAACATCTATTTTGGGTTCTCACTTGTCATCATAGAGAACCTGACCATAGATTTCTCATGTAATTCTCAAAGTCATTATGCTTTTGGATAGTTTGCTTGAAAATTTGTTCCAATGCTTGTAGATTAAACTTTGAACTCGAAAATTTCAATTTTTTCCTCAATTTTAATGAATTAACGGGTCTAAAAACACCAGCAGGCTTGAAAAGGCTCAAAAACACCTAAATAAAGCGTCTGTGAGCATTTTTAAGCGAAAAAAACGACTTCGGGAAAATGGGGAAAAAAATTTTGATTCCTTTCCCCATTTGGGGAAAAGGCCCCGGGGGGGAAAAAAACAATGGCGCGGACATTTGTGCCAATTGGCACAAGAGGCCAAAAAAATTTGTGCCAATGGCACAAAAATTTTTTTTTTGACTTGAAACATACTAAAAACTGCGGAAAAGTTTTAGGCCAAAAATTTTGATGGAAAGTTAACGTTTTACACATTACTTTTTTGTAAAAATCGTGCCCTACCTTTACCTATTTTTCAGCTAACCATGTCAGTTAGATAAGAAAAAACTGTGCGGGAAAATAGTTCACGACGACTCAAAAAGGAATGGATGCTGAGAAAATTTAAATAACTCTAGAATTGTTCAGGAAATTCAAACTGATTCAATTTTTTACTACGAATATGAATATCTTCTTTAGGTAAGATATACTTAACAACAATGTTAAGACTATTAGAGAAAATAAAGTCGAAAATTGTGTGAATTTTCGATCGAAAGATTGTACCATTACCAACGATATCGATTTTTCTATAATTCTATTTGAATCAATCAAACACAAAAAGTGAGAATTCCAGTTTTAAATACGAATTTGACTGAATGAACAGAGAATATTCAGAATTTCTTTTCATCCATCAGTCGTTGACATTGACAGCGTATAGAGTTTGCTGCAACGATACTAATACACTGTTCGAAGAGGAATCGTTCGCGTTCGGGTCAAATATACAAATAGAAAATATTATATTCGTTGACTCGGCGCGAAGCGCCGAAAATTTTTTACATTTTCAGCCCCTAAGACGTCTAAAAATCAAGGAAATTTAATGTTTGACCAGCCAAAAATTTTGTGCCAATTGCAGGGTTGGCAAAAACCCAGTTTTTGAAATCTTCATTTTTGGGTTTTTGGGTTTTTTGATGGGTTTTTCTGGGTTTTTGGTGGGTTTTTCTGGGTTTTCGGTGGGTTTTTCTAGGGTTTTTGTTCCAGTTTTGTACTAATGAATGATCATTTTACTTAAAATATATATGAGAATGTTATTTTTAATGTATAAAGTGTATTAAATTGCTGAACAGTGTTCAAGACTGACTATACATTTGGTTGTAACATATTTGCACGAGTCACGACTGCACATTGCACAACGATTTTATCGATTTGGCTCATTAAAACAGCGAACCAGAAACAAAAAAAGAAAGAAAAAAATGAAAACATAAAAAAATTCAATACAGAAAACAACAAAAAACAAAAAAAGAAAAGAAAAACAAACAGAAAAAAATCAAAAAAAAGAAAAACAACGAACCAGAAACAAAAAAAAGAAAGAAAAAAAACATAAAAATCAATACCATACATAAAACAAAAAAAACCAAAGGGAAAAAACGAAAAACAAACAGGAAAAAACAAAAAAAGAAAAACTAACGAACCACAAACAAAAAATAAACAGAAAAAAAATTAAAAAAAAAACAAAAAACAACGAACCAGAAACAAAAAAAAGAAAGAAAAAAATGAAAACATAAAAAAATACAATACAGAAAACAACAAAAAACAAAAAAAGATAAACAAAAAACAAACAGGAAAAAACGAAAAAATGAAACAAAAAAAGAAAAAAATTTAAAATTTTTGAAAACATTTAAAAATTTATAAATTTAAGTGATAAATACCGAAAATAATGCAAAATATTGATTTTTTAAAATTAACTTTGAAACTTTGAAGAATAAACAAATTTTCTTATCAAAAAAATTGATGACGTCATTTTTTACCTTATCAAATTATAGGAATCGTGTATTTTCAATCCACGATTAAAATAGGCCGATTCATCGGGCAAAGATTTGACTTCCGTAGCGCAGGAACCGTGTTTTTCCCATTCGTGTTTCCTATGAAAAATTTTTTTTAATTTTGAAAAAATAAAAAAACAATTTAAAAAAAATTTTTTTAATGAAAAAAATAAAACGAAAACAAAAAATTTTAGGAAACATAAAAAAAATTTAAAATAAAAAAGTTTAAAATTTAAAAAAAAACTAAAAACTATATTCTTTTTCTGAAAACAATACTATCTGAAAATTTAAAAGAATTAAGAAAAACCCAAAAACCCAAATTTTGTCAAGAAAATGCACCCAGAAAAACCCAGAAACCCAGGTCTTGCCAACCCTGGCCAATTGGCACAAACGCTCAAAATTTTTTGTGCCATTCCAAATTTCTTTGTGCCAAGAACCATGTTTTGGCACAAAAAAAACACTGCAGGAAATTCAAACTGATTTAATTTTTGACTACGAATATGAATATCTTTAGGTAAGATATATTTAACAACAATGTTAAGACAAGAGCAAATAAAGTCGAAAATTGTGTAAATTTTCGATCGAAACATTGTACAACGATATCGATTTTTCTATTATTCTATTTGAATCAATCAAACACAAAAAGTGAAAATTTCAGTTTTAAATCCGAATTTGACTGAATTAACAGAGAATATTCAGAATTTCTTTTGAAGAAGAAAGAAAGAAGAAAAATTTATTTTTCGAACGAAGAGAAAAAGAACAAAAACACATGTTAGTCTGGAAAAAAGAAATACAACAAACATCGAGATTTTTGATTATTAACATACCTGTAAGACCTCCGATCAGTTGGGGGGGGGGGTAGAAAAAAGTCGAAATTTTTCCTAAAAAAAGGCCAAAAAACATACACTTTTTTGCAAATTTTTTTAATTTTTTCCAAACTGGCGGGGAGGGGGGCTGGGGGGGGGGGGAAATGATTTTGGGTACAGGGTTGGCCAAGTTGGAGGGGGGTCCCCCCAACCCCCGCCCAAGTACAGGTATGGTTATTAATGCAATACGAAATAAAGAACAATGTGAAAGTGGCAGCATATTGAAAGATCAAACAATACAGTGAGTGAGTGAAAGACAATACGAATTAATTTGCATACGGAGACATGCAGGTACAGAAGTACACTAACGCGCGCCCCAATGAACGAAAAAGAGAAATCTTTAAGTTTTCGAGAAAAAGGTTCTATACTGAAGTGGCCTTTACAACGTGGTCGGGTAATGTGTTCCATGTGTGAACGACTCAGTCGTTGACAATGACAGCGTATAGAATTTGCTGACAGAATACTTCAAATATACAAATAGAAAATATTGTATTCATTGACTCGGCGCGAAGCGCCGAAAATTTTTCACATTTTCAGCCCCTAAAACATCTAAAAGTCAAGGAAATTTAACGTTTAACCAGCCAAAAATTTTGTGCCAATTGGCACAAACGTCCAACCAGTGTTTTTTTTGTGCCAAAACATGGTTTTTGGCACAAAAAAATTTGGAATGGCACAAAAATTTTTGAGCGTATCAATTTGAACTTCCTGAACAATTCTAGAGTTATTCAAATTTTCTCAGCATTCCATTTCTTTTTAAGTCGCCGTGAGCTATTTTCTTGCAATTTTTTCTTATTTCACTGTCGTGGTTAGCTGAAAAATAGGTTGGGCATGATTTTTACTAAACAATAATCCGTTAGTTAGCTTCAAATGGATATATTTTTATCAAACTTTTGGCCTGAAACTTTTCCGCAGTTTTCAGTATGTTCCTTGCAGAAAAAATTTTTTTGTGCCATTGGCACAAATGTTTTTGGCCTCTTGTGCCAATTGGCACAAATGTCCGTGCACAAAAAAAACGCTGGGTGCACCAGCTGCAGTAATACCGTTTTTTTGCACACAGCAACCAAATTTTGGGCTGTGCAACCAAATTTTTTCTGCCAAGTTGCACAGTGCAACTTGAGGCCTGACTGCTCTTTTGATAAGGTTATTGGGTTTTCTGTCCGGAGATGCATTTTTATGCGTTCTAAAATGGAGAAAAGTGAAAATTTCCCGGCGCTTCGCGCTGGGTTTCAATTCATTTATAATTTTTTATATTATTCTAGTGCGCGGTTAGAAAAGGTCATTCTAGTTAGTGCTTAAAGGTTCTAATTATCATCATATTATGGTTAAATATTTGATCCTGTATTGTTTTTTGACGAAGTTGATGAAAACCAACATTTTTCTCGATAATTTTCCCAAAGTTTTTTGCGATCTTCACAAAAAATTTGAATTTTGACTTTCATGTGATTAAAACATTTTGAGTGTAAGACAATGCTAGAAATTTTTGGCGGTTGAAAGTTTTTGCCTAGTTTTTGGATTTCGGTTTGTCCCACTGAAAATTCATTAAATTCACCGATAAATCAAACCTTCTGTCTGGGAAAAAAAGGTGAAAAGATTCATTTTCCAACGTTCCAGAATATTGAAATCCCGAAAAAATTTTCGGCGCTGCGCGCCGAACTAATTACTCTAGTCTAGTCATATTAACTTTTTCATTTGGTCTCCAAAACTCAAAAAATTGGGTTTTAAATGCCTAAAACCGACGCGGATCAAATGAAATGTCAAGAATACAGTTTGCGATTTTTTTTCCGATAAGTTTAAGCAAATTTATCGATTTTAGAGTGAGCAACTAAAAATTTATCTGTGCAACCAAAATTTTTCCCCAAGTTGCACATTGCAACCTGGCCTGTGCAAAAAAAAACCCTGAGTATTAGCCCTCTTTTGATTGGCCGAAATTACCGCTCCCTTGTTGATTGGTCAAAATTTTTGAGATGTCGAAAATGCATTATATGTGTTTTAAATGGTTTTAACTAGCAACTTCATTTGGAAGAGCCTCAACAGCAGTTGCTGTACCCTAGGCCTAAGCCTAAAGAAAATTTTAAAGGAAAAATTGATGAAAAATACATATTGGGCGAAAAACCGTCTGGGTGGGCGGTAATTTCGGCCAATCAGAAGCGGGCTAACACTTCGTCCCTAATGCTTAGTCGATAAATGGGGTAACAGTGTTTTTTTCCTGAAAACTTTTTGCCTCATTTGAGGAAAAACCCCGAAAATTCTTTCCTCGTGAGAAAAATCATTCTTTTTAGGTTATTTGCTTTAAAGTCGCTCAAAATCATTTCTGATGTGTTTCTTGAACGTTTCTCATTAACTTGCATCTTATTCCGCCAAAAAACTGACATTTTTTGCAAAAAGTTTCGAGCTATGACCTGCTTATTAATAAATATTTAAGTGTACATGAGCCAAGCAAGAGATGTATTCAACAGCATAACCTTTATTTCTTATATTTCTTTGACGAAATAAAACAACCTAATTTTGAAAAACAAGTTAATCAAACAGTAAACTTTGATCGATGAAAAGATACCAATGAAAAATAAAATTTTAAAACTGATTCTGAACATAACTGACAAGACAATCTGACATAAAGGTATGAACTTGAACCAGAGGGCTTTTTTTCTGCAAAGGAACTTGAGAAAAAATTTTGGTTATACAGATATACTTTTGGTTGTTCACTCTAAAATCAATAAATTTGCTTTATTTTGTCGAAAAAAACACCAAAAGCTATTTTCCTTTTATTTTATTCGATTCGCGTCGGTTTTATGCTTTTAAAACGAAATTTTCGGAGTTTTGAGGACAAAATGAAAATATTGGTATGAGTGACTTGTTCGGATCGGCGTCTAGCGCTGAAAATTTTTCTGGGATTTTTATTCTGGAACGCTGGAAAATGAACCTTTTCAACTTGTATTGAAAACACAGAAGGTTTAATTTTTCAGTGAATTCAATGAATTCTCAGTCGGGCAGACTACAATTCAAAAACTAGGAAAGCAACCAAGAATTCTGATTCTTTTCGCCCCAAAAAATTCTCACTTGGACTCAAATTGTTTTAATCACACAAATGTCAAAATCTTTTTAAAGACCGAAAAAAGGCTTTGGAAAAATAACCGAGAAAAATCTTGCTTTTCGTCAAATTCCCAGAAAAACGACACAGGATTATTTATCCATAATATCTTGATAATTAAAAGCTATAAGCATTGTACAGAATGACATTTTCTAGCCCCGCATGGGAAGAATATAGAAAAAAAATTAAATAATTAAAATCCGGCGCGTAGCTCTGGAAAATTTCAACAATTTTCAATTTTATAACGCGTAAAATGCACCTCCGATTAATAAACCATGAAAAAAATTTTCCTCAAATTGGTGCCTAAGTTCAAAAAAATTTTCCTCCATTCCAAAAAATTCCTCAAATATGGTCGATTGAGGAGAAAAATCTGTGAGGTAACTAACTACCAGCATCAAGAAAGCATTGCGGAGCGAGATCTGTTATCAATTTGATTTGTCGAAAGAATTTATTGACTTTTTTAGTTGTTCTGACAAATTTTCTGGCTGGGGCTTAGGCTTATTTTTAGACTTCTTAGGCTTAGGTTTAGGCGTTAGCTTAATTTTATCGGAAAAAACACCAAAAGCTAGTTTTCTTATATTTCATTCGATTTGCGTCTGCAGGTTTTTAAAACCAATTTTTTTAAGTTTTGAAGAGAAAATGAAAAGATGGGTACGAGTAACTTGTTCGGCGCCTGGTGCCAAAAATTTTTCTGCGATATCGATATTCTAGAACGCTGGAAAATGAACCTTTTCAACTTTTATTTCCTAGACAGAAGGTTTAATTTTTCAGTGAATTCAATAAATTTTCAGTCGTGCAGACTACAATTCAAAAACTAGGAAAGCAACAAAGAATTTTGATTCTTCAACCAGCAAGAATTCCCACTTGGACTCAAAAAGTTTTAAGCACATAAATGTCAGAATTTTTGTGATGACCGCAAAAAGACTTTGGGGTAAATAACCGAGAAAAATCTTGCTTTTCGTCCAATTCTCAAATAAAAAATGACACAGGATAGTGTTTTTTTTGCACGAGCTCTTTTGCACGGTGCAAAAAAATCACCCTGTGCAAAAAAATCACCAAAAAAGTTTTGCACGCCGAAAAATTTTTTTGTACTATAAACAGGGTTTTTTTTGTACAACATGAGATAATATTTTTGGGATGATGTGTGAATAATAGGTGAAGGTAGACATTCTGAAAGCCGCGTCTGAGCTATGTAATACATAGTAATGATTATTAAAGTTTAGGGATGGGCCGGGTATCCGGATCCGCGGATATCCTCCTAATTTTATGATCCGGATCCGATCCGGATCCACTAAACCATATTTTTTGGATCCGGATCCGATCCAAATCCGCTGAACCGAATTTTTTAAGATCCGGATCCGCTGTTGTCAATGATTAAGATCCGGTCATAATCGGATCCTTATTCATTATTATTCACATAAAATTTTACAGTATTAGAAAACACGAAAAATTTTCCGGCGCTACGCGCCGGATTAAATAATTCTTTGCAATACTATTTTTCAACAAATAGTGCTTTCTGGAGAAAAAATTTCCAGTAAAGGAAAAAATTTTGGCGGTCCTCCTGTCCTGTACGGAAAAGGCGAATTTTGGTCCATTTCAGAACGTCAAAATCTACTCCAACTTTTTTGCAACTTAAATTTTAAACATGAAGCCGAGTTTGAATTGAGAAGCATCATGGAACTAATTTTCAGAAATTTCAGGTTTAAATTGAAGTTTTTCAGATTTATGAAAGTGATGAGTATATTTTCTTAATTTCTGAGATGATTATGAAGGACGGGAACTCGAGTGCTAAGGAAGAAACTTTGTGCGAAAATACATAAAACATCATGGTTTTTTCAGTGTACAACAAAAAATTTCTTCGTACAAAGACTTTTTGGCCGATCGTTTTACAGGTACAAAGAGGCTTGTACACAAAATCACTGCAATGGTAGCAAAATTATACTTGAGAAACAGTAATTTTTCAACAGTACCACTCTTCAAACGATTTTTGGTAGAATCATAAATTTGACCAGCACCACTCAATAGCTTTTCATAGGGGACACTTTTCGCTGGTACTAATTTAAGTTTACTTTCTGCATGAAGCAATTGTCCAGAGACGTTTGAGATTTAAGTTCATGCTTTAATTTGGTTTTTGAGGTTCATTTTTTGGCTATCTCTAAAGAAAACACAAAAATTAATTCTTTAACATAACTTTACTTTACTAGTAGCAATTTGTTCCACAATTACTTCTATTTTCATTATCTTCTTTTTATTTAGCGGCAAACTGCTTATACTCGCATATTGCCATATGTTTCCTCTCCAAATGTTTTCTCTGACATCCAGTAGCACAACCTTTTCTGGATAACTGGATTCTGCATTTATTGCACTTTGCCTTTTCTTCATGATCTGGGGACACTGTGAAGTAGTCCCACACTCTGCTAGTGAAAGAAAAACTTAAATCCGTAGTTTCTGAAAAAAGTTTCCATTTCTATTCATTTCTTTTCTGATGAAACCAATATTAATCTAAACATGAATACAATTTGATGAATGAAAATTATCAATTAGTACATGTGAACTATTTCAATAAACGAACACCTCAATCATTAATAATCTATTAATCTATTGACACCAATGAATATAAATTCATTTAACTCAATTTTAGACAAATTAGACATAGTACATATACTTATTGAAAGATCCGGATCCGCTCGGATCTGTTCCTCAAGATCCGGATCCGCTGAACCAAGATCCGGATCCGCTGTCGCCAAAAAAGTCGATCCGGCCCATCCCTATTAAAGTTATAACCGGCGCGAAGCGCCGGAAAATTTTGAGATTATTACTTTCTGAAATGCACCAAGTTGATGTGTTGATCTTTCTCAAAAAATGTATGAAGGAAAAATGGGGATCTTCCTTCATTAAATATAATGATAATTGAAGATCGCCACCAATTAGACATGAAATAATACGTTTAAGACGATGAAAACTATTAAAAATTAGTGATATGTAAGTGAAGGTAGAAATGCTAAAAGTCGCGCCTGAGCTTGACAATAAATAATAATGATTATTAAAGTTATAACCGGCGCGAAGCGCCAGAAAATTTTGAAATTTGGGTCTACTAAAATGCACCAAAATGTATCTTTTCTATATGGAAACACCAAATTCTTTTCCATAATTGATAAATACTTTTTTGCACGGTGCAAAAAACCTGAAAAAAAAGTTTTGCATGAGCGGAAAAAATTTTGCTCTGTGCAAAAAAACACTGACACACGATCAAACATTTATCCATAATATCTTGATAATTAAAAGCTAAGCATTAGACAGAATGACATTTTCTAACCGCACAGTGGAATAATGTAGAAAAATTATTAAATAATCAAAATTTGGCGCAAAGCGTCGGAAAATTTTGATAATTTCCAGTTTTATAAAGCGTAAAATGCATCTCCAGACAGGAAACCATCAAAAAAAATTTTCCTCAAAGCAGGTTTTTTTTTGTTTTTTCTCGACAGGCCATTTGGCTCCTAGGGTTAAAATTTTACAGGCCAATAGCAATTTCAATAAGCCAAAACTAAAAAGTTTGTAAATAAATTTTGTAGTAAAAAAACGTTTTTTTCAACAAATTTAGCCAAAAACACTCTTCAAAATCACGGTAGAAGCAGGCATAACAGATCAATCATTCGGAATACATTCAAAATCGCTCACAGAATAATAAGGCTGACAAATGATCGGTCATTATTCAAATACATCGTCAGGGTTTTTTTCGCACATGCCATGTTGATCTGCAACTTGGGGAAAAATTTGGTTTCACAGATTATAATTTTTAGTTGCTCACTATAAAATTGATAAATTCGCTTAATTTCATCAGAAAAACGATCAAAAGTTACCTCCCTTGTATTTCATTCACTTCCCGTCAGTTTCTGACTTTTAAAATTGAATTTCTTGAGTTTTTAGAGAGAAATCAAAAGTCTGGCTAAAGTAACTTCTTTGGTACCTGGAGCCGAAAAATTTTGATATCGAGGCGTCTAAAATGTCGGAAAATGGATTTTTCATCACATTTTGCTGCAACTGCCGATGACCGATCTTTTCACTATTTGATTGGCGGAAGAGGTCAAACATTTTACCTCCTTTTTGGATCTTTCTGGAGCCTGTAATTTACAAATCACAATTATTTATCAAAAGTCATTGTTTTCACATGATCTATTACATAAAAAAGCACGATAGGTATTTTACTTCAGACTTGAATATCTCCGGCGCTTAACACTGAAAGAAAATTTTAGATTATGATAGTGTGTATAGTGTTAGAAATCTTTTTCCTGCATGAAGGGTCTATTTTTTCAGTTAATTCAATTAGTTTTCTGTGGGGCAAACTAGAATTCTGAATCTGAATGGCTTCTTCAGATAGCAAGCACCTCTGCCATTTTCCCATGCGGATGTTTTAATCATTTTCCAAAGGCAAACAATTATGTTCACCAAAGCCAAAAATTCTAAAGCGCCACAAACCGATTTTGTAAAAATAATCTAGAAAAATCTTGATTTTTGTCAAATACGTGGGATAAAACAATACAAGGTCAAACATTAATCCATAACATGCTGGTTTCTGAAAGCTGTAAGCATAAGCTATAGGATGACATTTTCTAACCGCACAACAGAAATGATACCAAGAGTCATAATAAATCATTTGAAATCGGAAAATTTTCGGTATTTTTCGTTTTAGAATGCATGAAAATTCATCTCCGCACAGGAAGCCTTTTTGCCTAATCAAAAAGGGTGCCCAAATAGGCTCAATTTGGCTTGTGCCCCTTAATTTTTAGGAGCCAATCAGAATTTTTAGGAGCCATGGCTCCCAATTGGCATAAAAAGCCCTGCCTCAAAGTGGTGCCTAAGCACAAAAAAATTTGCTCAATTTCAAAAAAGTTTCTCAAAAATGGTCGATTGAGGAAAAAACTGTCAGGCCCATATTTAGAGGGGGAAGGGGGGAGTTCCCCCCTAAATTTTTTGCATTAAAAATTTTCAGCAATATTATTGTACTTACATCACAATTCCCAAATTAAATTATTTTATTCACATATTTTTCGTCAAACAAAGAATTCAGCCATCAATCCAAGCACACATAAACTAACTGGAAATAAGTCGTCTTTACTGCAAAAATGATTTTCTTTTTAATCAGTAAATTCTAAAAAAAAATTGGAAAATTCCCCCTTTTTAAAAAATCCTGGATACGGGTATGTCGGGGGGGGGGGGTCAATAATTCACAAAATTTTGGCGGGAGGGGTCTTCAAAAAAAATTCGATTCTTTTTCTGAGAAAGTCCCTGAAACGGTTTAAAAAATAGTGACTTTAGTCTAAAAAATCGTAAAAAATGTATCCATGGCTGGCGCGAAGCGCCAAGAAACTTGACGTTGTTGACCATTTATTGTTCAAAAATTGACATTTTTCATCCAAAAATTGGCATTTTTCAGTATTTTCCCGACCAAAAGTATGGGGGTCCCTATGACTATCATTCGGATAGCCATATGATTGGAAAATCTGGGGGGGGTTCGCCAAATGGCTAGCCATATGGTCGACGATTTGTGGGGGGTTCCTACAGCACTTCCCCCCAATACATGTATGCCTGCATTTGTGATGACCTGTTTGGCACGACTATGCTCCATCTGTCCTTAGCTGGGGGTGAGATATGGGGGGCCAGACCTTGCATGGGATGAATCATACCTGGAAGAGGTTCGGCCAGTTAGGGGGAGGGTAAACCCAAAATTTGGGGTAGGGGTTCCAAAATTTTGGGGAGGGGGTCGAAAAACCCCAAAATAGTCGGAAAAATTTAGAAAATTTTCCCAAAAAAATGCCAAAAAAGCCACTTTTTCCCAATTTTGTTACATTTTTCCGAGTTTGGGGGGTTAGGTATAGGGTTGACCAAGTTGGGGGTGGGGTCCCAACATCTGGATATAGGGTTCGACCGAGTTGGGTGTGATGGTCTCCCCCAAACTCCCTCCAATTGTAGTTACAGGTATGGGTTAAGTGGAGTTCTAGTAATGTCATCTGTGATGACCTGTTTGGCACAACTATTCTCCATTTCCTCTGCTGGAGGTGAGATATATAGGGGCCAGACCTTGGATGGGATGAATGAAGTTCTAGTAATGGCATCTGTGATGACCTGTTGGCACTTGTCATAAGTTAATTAAGAATTTTGAGAATCGATTGATGTCAGGATTATATGGCATAAGGAGTTGTACCTGAGTTTTTCCTGTGAATAATCAGACTTTTGTAACAGCTCCGATTTATTCAATTTCCAATCAGTTGAGCTGAAATTTGGTTAAAAAGATTCCCTGTTATCCAAATTTCCTGCCATGAGTTTATTGAGAATTTGCAAAATATTTTTGCATGAAGATGGCAGTTAAATGCTTATTTTCAGCCAAAAGTCGCCAATTTTTTCAACTATAAGGTTGAAATACTATTTTTCGGCTAATCTGACATTTTTCAACGAAATCAGGGATATTATTAATCAGCCAATTAATGATAATCTGGTAATGATACCTATACTATAATACATTATACCTTGTCTATACCCTATAGTATATGTATATGTCTCCCCGTATCCTAAAGAATGGGGAAAAACTTGTCCCTGCCCTGTCCCCGTATGATCTTTAGTACGAGCCATCCTTGAATATTGTTCCCCTGTTTTGAACCCTCATTTAAGATCTGATCCATTTTGTATCTTGAAAATGTCCAATGTAAATTTAGTGGAATAATTTTTGGAAAGTCCGAATTATCATATGAAAAGCTTAGCCTAGTAAAACTATATAAACTGAGAGTACAATTTTCCCTCAACACAATTAAACCCACTTAGACATAGAGGATGTAGCACAGTACCAAGTGAAAGAATTGCATTCAAAATTTGAAAATGACCTATAAACTATAAATAAAGTCTTTGCAATGAACTCCGCATGAATTTTTTTGCATTCCAAACTTTCCGAAATTTAAAAAACCCCACGTTTTTATCAACCAGCTCAAAGAAACAAATCACGGTACTGTTTAGAACCGTACTGATATTAATCTATGAAAAATATCATTATCGGTTAGTAGGGATGCAACGGGTACCCTGACCCGTTATCCGTTATTACCCGGTATTTTTCGCTACCTGGACCCGATATTCTGATATTTTCAGACCCGGACCTGGACCCATTACAATTCTGAGGAAATTATAACGGGTATCGGATAATGCAATTTTTATCAATCAACCACTGATGATAATATACTCATGATTCAAGCTTTCTTGTTTCTAAAAATAATTAAAACAACTTCATCAAAAATTTATTCAATGTTCAACTTGCAACTAACAACGTATTTGATCGTTGAATATTATATTGATCGTTGAAAGAATACAAGTCACTCGTGCAATTTATAGGAAATTTTTGTTCCTTTTATTGTATTCTGTATAATATAATTATGTTTATATGTAGCTTGTGTAAACATGTGTATGTCATCGACTTGTATGTTAACATGTGTATACATACCATCGATTTTTAGAGATTGGACCTGGACCAGAACCGGATATTTTTTGAATAAACTACCCGGACCCAGACCCAGTATTTGAAAAATTACTGACCCGGACTCATTATCATTAAAAACTTGGACCTGTTGCATCCCTATCGGTTAGTCACTGTTACACCTCTATGGTCTACTTGGCACAGTCTCATACACGAAGGTAATTGTGCTCCATTTTCTCTAAAATAAGCTCAAATGATGTCCGGGCCAGATGCTATCTGCAATTGTTTCCTGCAATAAACTTCACTGATTGTAGAAATGGTGTATATGAGAGAACTAATGAGAGAATATGAAACTGTTAAGGACCTCAAAATCATACCTGTAATTGGAGGGAGGTCGGGGTGATCCCCATCCTCAAGTCGATCAACCCTATACCCAACCCCCCTCAAGAAAAATTGGAAAAAATTACGAAAAAAAGTGCCTTTTTGGGGAAAATTTTCGAAATTTTATCGACTTTTTTGGGAGTTTTTTGACCCCCTCCCCAAAATTTTGGGTTTACCCTACCAACTTGTGGAACCTCTTACAATTATGCTCAAAATCATCATAAAAATGTATTTTTAGATTCGAATCTTATCATAAATCTCATCCAAAATATGGATGATAAAATACAATCGTCATCTAAGAAAACCATTGTTGGCGTTTGCGCAATGGCTAAAAAAGCCAAGAGCAAACCGATGCGTTCCATATTGGGTAAACTGACGGAAATTTATGGCGAGTTTTTGGACATTGTCCTATTTCCGGAGGAGATTATAGTCAATGAGAGTATAGAAAATTGGCCGTGGTGTGACGCCTTGATAAGCTTTCATTCCAAGGATTTTCCACTGTCTAAAGCAGTAGAATATATCAAGTTGCGCGGAGTGTGGGCAGTCAACGATCTTGAGCGAGCATTGGATTTGTTGAATAGGTAAGGTAGCATTGCTCCTCATTTTAGTTATGCATACAATCCATCAGATGTGAACTAGAACAACTGTGCAAAGTTGGGAGACTCAGAGTGATGCAAGATTATGCCTAGGAATACTTTATTGTATTGGAGAAGCAGCTCATTAAAAATTCAAATAAAACAATAAATAGGTTGATGATTATGGGATTTTCATATTGGCAGGAGCAGCTGACAAATCTGAATACCTGGACAATAGGTTCAACTGGATTCGACTCTGTAGCAGATGATGCGACTTCTGTACCAGATGACTTGATTCCCAGCATCAGATCATGCTCTGTGTGAACCAACTTTAACTGCAAAAACGGGATAGAGGACTTAGAGATAGACCAAAAACCACAGAATACGAGATAATCAACCAACCAACTTATCATAGAACAATCTTTCAATCAACTGAACAGAACCAGAAAATTAACAAACGAAAGAATCAGAGAAACAACCAACTAACCCGGAAATCAAACAACCACTAATCAGGGAATGAACCAACCAACTGTTAACCAAGGAATGAACCAGTCAACCACTAACCAGATAATCAACCAATCATTGAATCAGAGAATCAACTAGCAAAACTGTGAATCAATCCACCAATCAGGGAATCAATCAATGAATCAGGGAATCAAAGAATGAGCCAACTAGGAAACCAAACAAGCATCCAATACCACAACGGAATCAACCCAGCAGAGTCCTTTTTTTAGCACAAGTCGTATTAGCCCAGCCGTTAACTTTCCTTAATTTTAGGGATGGGCCGGGTATCCGGATCCACGGATATCCGCCTAAATTTTAGGATCCGGATCCGCTAAACCAGATTTTTTTGGATCCGGATCCGATCCGGATCCGCTGAACCGAATTTTTTAAGATCCGGATCCGCTGTTGTCAATGGATCCGGTCATAATCGGATCTTTATTCATTATTATTCACATAAAATTTTACAGTATTAGAAAACACGAAAAATTTTCCGGCGCTTCGCGCCGGATTTTATAATTCTTTGCAATAATATTTTTCTACAAATCGTGCTTTCTGGAGAAAAATTTCCGGTAAAGAAAAAATGTTGGTGGTCCTCCTATATGGAAAAGGCGAATTTTGGTTCATTCCAGAACGTCAAAATCTATTTTTCCATTTTTTTGCAACTATAATTTTAAAAATGAAGCCGAGTTTGAATTGAGAAGCATCATGGAACTAATTTTCATAAATTTTAGGTTTAACTCGAAGTTTTTCAGATTTATGAAAGTTATGAGTATATTTTCTTAATTTGTAAGATGATTATGAAGGACGGGAACTCGAGTGCTAGATCATGGTTTTTTCAGTGTATAAAAAATGTTCTTCATACAAAGACTTTTTGGCCGATCTTTGTACAGGTACAAACAGGCTTGTACAAAAAAACACTGCAATGGTAGCAAAATTATACTTGAGAAACAGTAATTTTTCAACAGTATCACCCTTCAAACGATTTTTGGTAAGATCATAAATTTGACCAGCACACTGAATAGCTGTTCAATATATAAGCAGCTTGTGGCTAAGGAAAAAGAAGATACCGAAAATAAAAGTAATTCAAGACAGGGTTTTTTTAGCACAGTGCTAATGAAACTAGAGCTGTGCTAATGGAAATTTCTTGACGTCGGTGCTTTTGACTGAAAGAGATACATTTTTTAAAAAGTTAGGTAAAAGATATGGCAAAATTCTGGGGGAAAGTCAAAAATCGTTGTCTTCGCAAATAACAACTTTGTCTTGCCAATATCCTTATGCTTTTCGTCACTTTTGCTTAGTGAACGACTGTGGCTCGAATCTGAATCAGCATCGGTTCTATCTCTTAAACACTAAGTAATTTTAAAACAGCTGTCTTGACATACGCTGAAGTTTACGCAAATCAGTAATTATGAGCAGGCAATATAATTTTATGTTTTCTGAAAAAATCAATCGAGAGCCTAAGATGAGTTGAAGCACATTTCCAGATACAATGAAAACATTTAAACTTTTATACAAACAGAACGTGACTTCAACCATTCCAAAAAGTTTTACTGTCTAACTACTGAGTACATTCTTCAACTAACGAAGTGCATAATGTAAGAAGGTGATAGTTCAATTAGGATCAGATGAGAGTCTTATTTTGAGAGTACTAACATTAAGCATGATTTCATGAGTTGATAGTGTCAATAGAAGTACAATAAGAGCAGGTTATTAGAATTGAGCAACGCACTCATTAGTTTGACACCAAAAAAGTAAGATTTGTCAACCATGCTAATTGTGCTAATGAAATATTTTTTCATTAGAGCGAATGCTAATGGAACTCGTTAAAAACTCTGATTCTAGAATAAGAAAAAAAATCCTGAGAACACATTGCTGCTAACCAGTGATTTCAAATAACTAAATATTGTATTTTTACTTGAAGATAGTCAAAAAAATGCCTCAAGTGTTCCAAAATAAAGCACGAACTCAAATCTCAAATGTCAAACGAACAATTGCTTCTGGTAGAAAGAAATTAAATCACCAGATTCAATAACAAATAAAGTTATAGGATGTTGTTTTTAAAGAATATTTTTTTGTGAAACTTGATGCAAACTGAAATAAATGAAGATCCGATTATGACCGGATCTTAATCTTTGACAGCAGCGGATCCGAATCAAAAAAAATTTGTTTCTGATCCAGCTCTAAAATTTTAGGCAGATCCGGGCCTAAAATTATCGTCGGATCCCTATTAAAACGTGCTAAATACTTCTTTGTATCAAAGAAAAATTATATCAATTCCCAAAATGGATAATGTCAACAAAAATTCTGCCGAAACTGATGACAAGTTTGAAGGAATCACACAAATCCAATGGTGAATTGTCCACATAATTGTCTTGTCGTATTGTATCTGACACAGTGCTGCGCCGTAACAAATATTCTTGCTAATTAAAAGATTCAGTTTTATGTTTGCTTGACTCTTAAAATTAAAAAAATTTCGATTTTTTTCTAATCAAAAATAAATAATTTTACTTTTGTTGTTGCTTAACGACATTACCTAGTTGAACCCGAACATATAGGCCGAATCTGATATATCGCCTGTTGTAGTTTTTGGAATTAAGCAAACGCTCAAATCACTGTCATTGTTGGAGCTCTGGAAAATATTATTATTAATTTATAGAATTTGACAGGCCCCAAATCCCCGGGATCAAACCTTTGCAAACAAATTTATGTTTAATTTTTCTAAAGCAAACAATGTTCTCCGTTGTTGAAAGTATTGCGTTTTCAAAGTGTAGAAAGAAAGACTAATAACCAGACGTGCACGACAAAAATTTTCTAGTGGGAGGACATTTGGACATTTCATCGAGGAAGTGGGAGAGTGGGTGGGCAAATAAAACAAAAAAAGTTCCACAAGCATGTTTTTCATACGTAATACCCACAAAAATCATTTAAAAAACTGACTTGGAAAAAGTTCAGGGTTGGGTTTGACAATTTTTTCGGGCCAGGAAGATGCCCAGGGTCTCAGGCAGCAGGGTTTACCCTCTACCCTTTATGTACATGTATGCTACTAACATGAGCTATTTTTTGAAAGAAAGCCAAGAAGTGTCCAACAATGAGTCTTGACAGTTATCTTTAAAGTTGACTGTTTTCTGGATTTAACAATCAAGCTCTAACTCTTCCTAATCTATCAATGCCTTATAAAGACTGGAGAAAAAGATCTTAAAGTTTTTCAAGAATAATAATTGATGAGATGAAAATGATACAATTTGTAATTTATGTATTGCTCAATATTTGATATGTCTTCCCCAGCCTCGGACCCTGTCGAATGTACGTCTGGGACAGAATCATTTTCTTTCACTTTTCAGGGTTCGGGTTTACAAAATTTTACAGCGGACAGGAATTGAAATACCTCGTTACAAAGTCCTATGGCGCGACTCCGCTTACCCGAACGGTACATATATATATAAGAACCAAAGTCGTAACCACCACACATCGGCGGCAAGGAAAATCTGGGGCTCAACCAAACTTCATCCAAACGTTGACCGCCCATGATTCCGTCAAACAAATTATCCTAAATCATGTTTTTCTATTGGTTGACTTTCAGTTTACTTGCTGCATTTTGGTAGGAAAAAGTCCTTCTCGTCTTGAAAACCCAATATTTGGGTGGGTCAAATACTTCCTGGGTGACGTCGAAGCCCTCCACATATAGTGGCCACCCGTGTCAAAATTTCGGCTGTATAGTATATCTTTTAAGAAGGAAATCTCGAAGAATACGATGACCATATTGTCGTAAACGGTGTAACCTTCAACAAGCCTTTCGTTGAAAAACCCGTGTCCGCCGAAGATCATAATATCCGCATTTATTATCCGTCGACTGCCGGTGGCGGATCTCAACAGCTGTTCAGAAAAGTTAACACCAGTGATAAGAATCTTCTTTTTCACGTTTTCTGTATTTTCAGACGAACAATAGGAGCAGCGTTTACTCACCCGAGAGTACTGTACGAAAAGAAGGATCTTACGTCTACGAAGATTTCATGCCTACCGATGGCACGGATGTTAAAGTATGTAAAAAGCAACACGATTGTACGATTCTCAGTTTTGAACCAAAAATCATGAAAATTTTTGGGTTCTGTATTTACGTATACGTAGTAGGTTATTAGTTTAACTAAACTTTTGAAAGGGTGTGATATTCGATCAGAAAATACCTTTCCATTAGTGGTCACTTTTAAACTTTTGGATTGAATATCTTTGGAGCTACTGGAGGATATCCCACCAAATATGTCGCAAATATAGCTTACAGGATGTCAAATATATTGCAATAAAAAGCGATATAAGCTGCAGCAGTGCTGCCTACAAGGCCTGTTTTTGAAAAGAAGTTGTTCTGTTTAAAGTTGTCCCTCAGTTTTGGGGTAACATACTACCGATAAGTTTATCATAAATCTCGCTAACTATGCGTTTATGATCAATCTAATACGTATAGACAGGTATCTTTAGATAAAAATTACGTTCTAGAAAAAATCAAGTCACAACAATTTTCAAGGATTTCTGCCAGAGAAAAGCACTGTTTTCCGATCTAGATTAATTGAGATCATGCTCTTATCCTTGATTTCGAGCCTTTTTTCGAGCAGGTAGGCACCATGGAAATCAAATTCACTAGTGAATAAGTCGACTAATATAATTCTAACTCCTATTTGGACCGAAAAAACGAATTGATTGCTTTACCCTGACATGCATAGTTAGAAAATAAGCATCTGTTGCTTGTTAGAAGTTTCGACTTAGATATGCCGTTTTCTGTCAAATTCAGGCGCCAGTGGTCAGTTCTTTTGTCTGAATTTGACACGATGTCATCTAATGTTTGATTAAATGTTTTCCAACAACATGCCGGCACATATAACAATTACGGCAGTACATTGTGGGAGGCTTCAGATAGTTAATTTGTTTACATATATATGCATATGTATGCTGAGGCATCTTTTTTCTGAAAAAAATCTCTCCGGCCGGGAATCGAACCCGGGTCGCCCGCGTGACAGGCGGGAATACTCACCACTATACTACCGAAGACTTGGAAAACGTAATGCAAAACTCAGTTATAAATCGAGTCAACATCATAGCTATAATATCTATAATATTCAATAATCTAGTCAAGTAGTCAAAATTTATCGATTAGCACTCAATTATCGATGCAGTTCTGTTGAAGTGGCCATCCATAAGCATCATATATTTATATGATTTTGGCCCGTTCCTTTTGAAAAAATTTATCGTTTTTCTACAATATAAACTTTTTAACAAAATGAAAATTGTAAGTATATGCAATTGAACATACTTTTTTGGTTTTCGCTGCGTCTATCATTTTAATTTAAATGGACTTAGTTGGACTAGCGGACACCTCCTATCTATAATTACATGTATGGTGAAGCCACGGTTTTTTTGTGGTTTTTTCTCGATAGGCCATTTGGCTCCTAAGGCCAAAATTTTACAGGCCAATAGGAATTTCAACAAGCCAAAACTAAAAAGTTTGTAAATAAATGTGGTAGTAAAAAACCGTATTTTCAACAAATTTAGTCAAAAACACTCTTCAAAATCACAGTAGAGGCCCGCATAACAGATCAATCATTTTGAATACATTCTTAATCACACACAGAATAATAAGGCTCACAAATTAGGTCATTCTTAATCACACACAGAATAATAAGGCTGACAAATTAGGTCAGTCATTATTCAAATCAATCATCAGAGTTTTTCGCACAAGCCAGGTTGATCTATAACTTGGGGAAAAATTTGGTTGCACAGATAAATTTTCAGTTGCTCAATCTAAAACTAATAAATTCGCCAAATGATCAGAAAATGATTAAAAGTTACATCCCTTGTATTTCATTCAGTTCGCGTCAGTTTCAAACTTTTAAAACTGAATTTCCAGAGTTTTGGAGAAAAAATTAAAAGTCTGACTAGAGTATCTTGTTCGGAACATTTCTGACATCGAGGCTTCTAAAATGTGGGAAAATTCATTTTTCAGCATATTCTTCTGCATTTACCGATGATCAATCATGATTTGTTCACCATTGGATTGGCGAAAGAGGTTAAACATTTTTCCTTCATTTTCAATATGATATATCTGGAGCCAGTACCAATCATAATTATTCATCAAAAAGTTTTCAATTGATTTGAAGCTTAAAAAAGCGCGATAGGTATTTTACTTCGACTTGAATATTGATAATTATTTCCGGATCTTGGCACCAGACGAAAATTTTAGATTTTAATATTCTATAGCGTTGTAAAATGAATATTTTAAATATCTTTACCCTGCATGAAATGTGCCCAATTTTTCAGTGAATTCAATGTGTTTTCAGTCTGGTAAACTAAAATTCGAAAATTAGGCAAGCAATAAAGAATCTGGATGGCTTCTTCAGATAGCAAGAACTTCTGCCATTTCCCCGTGCTGATGATGTTTCAATCATTTTCCAAATGCAAAAAGTTATGTTCACGATAGCCGAATATTCTAAAGCACAGCAAAACGATTTTGTAAAAACGATCTAGAAAAACCTTGATTTTTGTCAAATACGCAAAAAAAACAATACAAAGTCAAACATTTACTCATAACTTGCTGGTTTTTAAAAGCTATAAGCATAAACTAGGCCGACATTTTCTAACCGCACAACAAAATGATGCCAAGAATCATAAATAATTTGAAATTTTTGTTATTTTTCATTTCTAAATGCATAAAAATGCATCTCTGCACAAGAACCTACTAATCAAAAGGGCCATTAGGCTACAATTTTTACAAGCCAATTTAGCTTGTGCCGCTAAATTTTTAGGAGCCAATCGGAATCTTTAGGAGCCATGGCTTCTGATTGGCCTAAAGAAAAACCCTGGGTGAAGCACATGCAGATGAGAAAATTACTATAATTAATTAACTTACTTTTCTCAGGCTTGGGGACGTAGCAACGCGTTCAAAGGGCGCAGCGGGAGGCACTACTAGTCAGGGTCGGCAAAATTTTACTTTTTGGTTTTTAAAAAATCGAAGAATCAGAAAATTCCTCTTTCTTCCAAAATAAATCGGAAACTGTTTTTCACATAAATCGACCTTCTGGACATTTATTGGTGTCTATCCAAGTCATCAAAACGATTGATCATGTCAAATGACCTCATTATAAAGTAGAAAAACTCTTATTTTTAATAGTACATTTTCTACACGAAAAATATAGAAATTGGTAGAAAGTCGATGTATCGATCAAGCAACCCACATAGAATGAAAGAGTTAAATTTGTCCCAGTTTACTCACAGGCAGGTTTGAAGAGCAAAAATTTGGACACATCCCGAATATCTATGTGTAAATTTGAACCGCAGTTTGTATTCTATCAGTTCAAAACGTTCTTATCAAAAGCATAAGACATGAAAATTGTGCCATTTCAGTTTTTCCTTGCATATATATGTGTCGGTACAGTTTTGTGGTTTGTTTCTTGCGAGCTACGATTACAAACATTATGTATCATACCCCTTCATTTGTCATTTCACTTCTTTTTTCTTGAATTTTCTCTTTTCATATGGCGTTTTCTCCTTTTACTTCTTTCTTCACGCATCGTTCCTTTCTTTTCATATTCTTCTCACATTATGCAGGGTTGCCTGTTTTATTTCATTTTGTCCAGCGTTGCTGTGTTCCTATTGTTATGATGGGGTGATTTTTTATAGCATAAAATGATGACACTTTTCAATAAGATAACTACTCCTAGTTGGCATTTGGAGGCTCTAACTAGTCTAGGATGATACAGGAAGCTTCTAGCAACTTTTAATATTGTTATTTTGATGTACCAAACATTCTAAAGAATTATTATAGAAAATACCATTGAAAACCACAGAAAAAAATCTCAAAACTTTTTTTTCAACTCTGCTTCTAGTGACCTATTGTTCTGATATGATATGAGAGGATGTCTTTGCTAACACAGAATTTATTGGCTTAGAATGTCAACACTCTTCAGGTTTATGCGGTCGGTCCGGATTATGCGCATGCAGAAGCTCGAAAGTCTCCAGCATTGGACGGTAAAGTGGAACGAGACGCTGATGGTAAAGAAGTTCGGTATCCGGTGATTTTAAGCCACAAAGAAAAACTCATTGCGCGCAAAATCGTTTGGTCTTTTCGAGTAAGAAGAATAAGTTACAGGATGACTATTATATAAGAAAGCTTTCTGATATGTTGTTGACCTTATAAAGTCGTAGCCAAACGAATCTTTATTTGCTCACAAAAAAGACAGCTATTTACATAAACATCCGAAAAGTTTTCGAGTTTTCCGTTTCGAATTTATTAATTTTCGAGCTGAAAAATTATCTATACTGTACGTCAATGATTTCAATATCCTCGTTATTTAGTATGGATTTTGTTTTTTAAAGCAAATGGTTTGCGGTTTCGATTTACTCCGTGCTGGCGGAAAATCGTTCGTGTGCGACGTGAATGGATTTTCATTTGTCAAAACGTCCAGTAAATATTACGAAGATTCGGCAAGAATTCTAGGAAATATGATTCTTCGACGAACTGGAAGCCCTTTCATTACCACATTTCAGTTAGGTAAATGTACATATCAGTTATCTAAAGAAGGTTGACTAAAAAAGCTCGTATCATACAAAAAAGACAGATTTACATTTCTGAACTCGCTTCATGTAGTTTCATTTTAATGCTCAATCATTTCCTATACGTTACCAGTTTTTCTCTCCAATTTCAAAAATAAAAATTTTCCGGAATTTCGACAAGTTTGAGCGGAGTCTTTCAGATGACTGTTTTCCTGGGAAAAATTGAACATTAAATGTTCCTCCATTTCACTTCATTCATAGTTGACCAGAATGTAAACTTTCTGTGAACTTTTTATTATTTTGAGGTCTGAATTTTCCAGATGATTGAAAATTTTTAAAAGCTGTGACTCAGAAAACCGTTGGTTCATAGATGCTAATCTTTTTTCAGACATCACGATTCTTCACGGCGTCTCTGTGGTTATATTGAATTTTCATGAATATCTTTAGGTCTCTACGTCAAAAGACGTCAGTAATATAATTAAAGACTATTGGCTTGTACACAACTGATTACTGTAGATCACTCAAAGGAGTTTCCTATAGGTAAAGGTCAGTACAGTTCAGCAGTTCTTTAGCTGACTAAACACAACCTTCAGCTACTGCATACGCTAGGCTACAGTAACTGGAACCCAACAGCTAGACCCAAAAAACTACCAGAGAACCTTACCCAATGGTGCTCGTAAAAGTCGGGAATAAGAGACGCTGTCGTAAAAGAAGATGTGGCCCAGTATAAAACTGGATGGCTAATAAATAATCAATAAATAAATACCAATTTAACTGCCCCACAATAAGAAAAATAAGCGGCGGGTGGCTCGCACAAAATACACCAACTTGTGAGAATGATGATAACATGTCACACATAGCCTTTTAAAGGCAGTGATGCCCACTTAATGATGCTTTCTCGCCATTTTCACGATTTGCATGGATAGGATGCCGGTTACCATAAGTTCATACAAAAGTCGTCTTCATCGCAGCCAGCTGAGTTCCATAAAATCTGTTGTATACGAAGAAATACTTTTCCATGAGCACCAAAGTCTGCTCCTGTGCATCATCATTGTGTGATTGCTCTGACACTTGAAGATACTCTTTTTGAAGAGTTCATCTACTCAAGATTTTATTGCAGATGATCCGCCCCTAGTTCCAACTACTTATGGAACTATGATGGAATTGCGCTGCGTTTTGGCCGTCATTCGTCATGGAGATAGGACGCCGAAACAGAAGTTGAAAATGGAGGTCCGGCACCAAAAGTACGTGAATGTCTATTATTCATATACTTATGCTGTCTACTTTCATGTAAAGAAATCGCTCCATAGCCTAGAGTCTTAATTCGACGTGGATTCTGCCTCTATTTATCAGAACTCTCGAAAGTGTGAAATAATCGAGGAACCTGTATAAAAAATGGTTCTGTACCAATCGTTCAAAAATTCAAAATTCAGAATGCTCTATTGTAATTCATGTAACAAAGCTCTGTGGTCTGGTGAGGGAGAGTCAAGCGAATTTTTGGAGGCGGTGGGTCATCGATTGTCCAAAACTTTAGGGGGTCCTTGAAGGAAAAAATTTTCATTAATTTTTTACATTTTTTTCTTAATTTTTTCCAATTTCTCTTAGCGCGACTAAAATTTTCATTAGGACAGAATCATCTATATTTGCGCAGTGCTAAAACACCCTGGTTTTACCAGTTTTGCTTCATGCCGTCGAAAAGAAGTCGAAAAAATCATTTGGAGCTATTTCCGGGCACCTTTCCATAGGATGCCGCAGAATTTGTTTCTGTAGGCACAAATATCCAACATTGTTGAAATTTCAATCCGATTTGCATGCTGTCTTAGAAGTTGTAGTGATTTGTCCACACATCACTATCATTCAAATACATTTTTTAATCTGACTTAATTCCCAACCAATTAAGTTCAGAGAACGCAGGATTCGTCTTTACCTATTTCTCGGTTTCTGAACCATCAGAACCGTCAAACGATATGCTTCAAAAGAAGGGTCGAAAACTTTGAACTTCCAATACTTACCGGGGTGGTAAATAAGTTGCCAAACCTAAAACCGGGGTAATACTCCCTTATCCTCCTTTGGAGTGCTGCGGGTCATTACAACATAAGGTCAAATCTTTCAGAAACCGCTTATTCAGCATTTTATTTTCTTTTTTACCTCATTTCCGCTCTTATATTCTTCATTCTTCGTAAGTTGAAATTCAAGCTAGATTCATACGAACTTATCCATTTTTATACTATAAATATCGTCTTTTAGATCTTTTTCAGATTTTGGGAACTATTTCGAAAGTATAATGGTTATCAGACGGGCGAGTTGAAATTAAAAAAACCTCAACAACTGCAAGAGGTTTTAGACAGCGCTCGTTACTTGCTTATTGAATTGAATAGTGGTACGCCGGAGAAACAAGCAGAAATTCACGAAAATAAAGCCAAATTGGAGCAGCTTAAAACAGTTTTAGAAATGTAAGGTGAAAATTTTGTTTTATTAGTTTTCTCTTCTATAGTTTTCATTTTCCCTCATTATCATTATGATCCTTGAAAAACTGAAGACATAATTTGCGAACATACCATTGAGGGACATTTCTCGTATTTTTCTATATTCTTATCGAGGATCCTAACCTTTTTTTTCAATCTACGTCTATAGAGGACATGCTGAGGATTTTAATCAATTACGGCTAACGTCTTCAAGCTGTTAGAGCTTGCTTGAAATGGCAAATTTTTGGCGAAGTCAAGAAAAACAAATAATCTACAATCAATATTCAACTGAAAACCGGCACTCAAATTTCCAGAATGGCGCAAACAAACAATAAGTCAGGTCGTTCATCCAACTAGAACTTCTGTCATTTTAAAACATTTTCTGGTGCGTTCCATGCTTGAAATTTGGTCATTATCTCGAGACTTTCATTGAAATGGTTTCGAAAACTGAAAAATCTTTCAGGTATGGACATTTTTCCGGCATAAATCGAAAAATTCAGATTCGTTACCAACCGACGGGCAAACCGAAAAAGTCATCTGACACGGAACCGGAATCGAATCGTGAACCGTCGCTAATTTTAATCGTCAAATGGGGCGGTGAATTGACCGACGCTGGCAAAATGCAGGCCGAAGAATTGGGCAAAGCTTTTCGTTGTTTGTACCCCGGTGGTGGACATTATGGAGCAGACAGTAGAGGTAAATATAATGTATACTTGTTATATTTTAAAAATAATTTCTTATTTATTTGAGACTCTTGGCTGATGATCCACCAAGAATGTTGAGATTTGAGTTTGAAGTCAAAAATGATTTGGCAGGAGTTTGTTCCAAGAAGTTCAGACCTTAATACTAAGACTTACCTAGCCCTGGGCCGGGGCACGTACTCCCTTTCTTATCAGACAAACGCTCAAAATTATTTAACCAATAAATATTCTAAATTGAGAAATCTGTGATTTCTCAATTTAAAATAACGTAGACGACGGTAGAAATGCGCAGCGAGGAGTTTACTCGGCGAGGTAACAGTCGATAATAATACAAAACATAAAATCTAATTTCACTGACCGAAATTCCGGCACATGATGCAATGACTACAGTAATTGCGTCGCCTGGTTTGAATTTGGATGAGATGCTTGAGACATGCTCATCGTTAGTTGTAAAGTGCAGGAAGTTGTAAAGTGACATTAAAACAGTTGTGGGAGACTGGAAATGTCACTACAACATACTTAACTAGATGACGCATTATTTTAATAATCATTATTTAATTATTTAATATTTTACCGACTGAAAATGCGTACATTTTCAATTTATTGACGTTAGTTCATAGGCTGACAAAACTTTAGGTAGTTGAAAATTTTCGACTGATAAAGTTGAAATGTACTATCTCATATTTTCTAACTTCGCGATGATTGGTGAACTTACTTCGATTTTTTTTGATAATATAACTTTCCTTTTCTTGTGATCAGCATGATTTTTTCGCAGGACTTGGATTTCTTCGATTACACAGTACTTACCGACACGATTTGAAAATGTACGCCTCAGAAGAAGGACGAGTTCAAATGACTGCAGCAGCATTCGCTAAGGTGAAATGAAAAAGAATTTATTCGAAATTTTTTCATTTCCACGAATTAATTCACATCTTCAAAAGTCGTACTAAAATCACAATCTTCGTTGAATGCGTGTCTCTTCAGTCCTAGAATGAGAAGGAGCATCCAAATTTTGAAAATTATAATGCCTACATCAGAGTTATATAATTTTTTTCAAAATCAGGTTTCGTGTTTCAATCCTTAAAAGGTTTTTTCCTTTCTATGTACATTCATTTTATTGTAGATCGACTGCATATCAAAGCTTCGGTTGAATTTTGCTCCTCGAAATATTTTGTGGTGTATCAATTCCACATTGCTGCAACCTGTCGTTTTCTTTCTGATTTTTAGGGTTTACTAGCTTTAGAAGGCGAATTACCGCCGATTTTAGTCCAAATGGTGAAATCCGCTCACACGGACGGTTTGTTGGACGATGACAAAGACGCAAGGCATTATCAGAGCGCCGTCAAAAAGTTCCTACATGAATATTTTCAACAAGATGTTGATTTGACTAATGAAGATGTCACTAGGGTTAGATTTATTAACATTAATAATATTTATTTTCCTAAATCCTCGATATCTAAAAATGTTTAGCTAAATCCAATAGGCGACAAATCTATCGCGAACGCTCTTCAATTTGTCGGTAACCCAAGAAAAATGTGCGAACGCGTTTTCCAGTTGGTCGAAAAATTTTGCCACATAATATCGTGTCTGAAACGCGATAATATGAGTCGTAAGCATTTAAAATCAGTTATGCTCAAAGTATTACTCATTTAAAATGATGATGGGCTATATAAGAAAATATAGAATGATGTAGGTGTGTTGGCGCGACACATTTGGATTATAGGATCCACTGGATCTAACTAGGTGTCAAACAAGATGAATTGAATTTTTTCAATGGTCAGATTGGCAGCCACGGTCGTAGAGGGTTTTCTGACGTGCAGATAATACATATTTGATTTGTCAACCACGGAAACGATTCGGGAACCAATGAACTTTCTGCTTTGGCTGATACCAGATGAACCAATAGGGTTGTATTATGCAGGATATTTTTCGGTATGGAATGTTATATTCGTCTTTCGAAATTCGTCACGTGACTATTTTATAACTTTTAGAAGTCAAATTGGATAAACTCGTTATGGAGCGTGTATTCGTACAATGATGTCTGCAACTACTCACCTATTTCAACAATATTTTTCAGAGAAAAAACATCTGTATTGCGGTGAAACCTGGGATTTAGCAGAAAGGCGTTGGAGTAAATTAGTTAAAGACTTTAAGCATGTAAAGAAAGGTGGTGAATTTGTTTACGATATTTCGAAGATTCCTGATATCTATGATGTAAGACAATGAAATCTCATCAGAATTGTGTTTATCTTGCACAATTTAGTGTATCAAATATGATCTGGAACATAATTTCCGGGTGTTCAATATCGATGATATGGAAGAATTGTATATTTGTTCGAAATATATGGCAGATTTTGTTATACCGCAGGTCAGTCTGCAATTTTTACCGTTTCCAAATCGATTGGCTACCATGCCTACTGAACAGTTCTGCATTCAGAAATTTTTAATAATTCTATGTTGAACATAGATTTTTTGAAATTGTAGCATTTAGTTGGATTAGTCAGGTTTTCAAAGTCGGTTGTAAAAATTTTTTCAAGTACGTATGTAGTTTCTAATGTTGAACGGTTTCAGAAATTCTAGCGGTCAATTTTTTCCGGTTATTCGCTTTCGTTTGATTTTTCAGGAATACGGTATTACAGTTCAAGAAAAAATGCTCATTGGTCAGGGAATATGTACACCATTGCTCAAAAAGTTACAATGGGATTTGAAAAGGTGCATTGAAGGCAGTCCTGAAGACGAAAATCTGACCCGACTCGATCCCAGGTATAATGCATTTTGATACGATAACATTTACCTTGTCTTTATTATTTGTTACATTTCATCTCAGAGCATCCGAAGGTATTGCCACTCCTTGTCGACATGTCAGAACCAGATTATATTTCACCAGTGAAAGTCACATACATTCGTTGGTGAACCTCTTACGGTTTGGAGCACTAGTCTCTAAGGTATTCCTTGGCAAAATTGAGACGATTCCTCGTTCAAAACGTTTGAATATTGCCTGATTTTCTTTATTTACCTGCCAGATTCAAAATTTTTGTTTTAAGGAAGATAAACAATGGCGAAGAGCAAACAAGTTTATATCTTCAATTTCCGAATTTAATTACATGTCTCAGTTGGTAATCATGCTTTATGAAGATACCTCCAAAGATCAAGGGTCGGAACAAAGATTTCACGTTGAATTACACTTCTCGCCCGGTGCTTTGCCTTGTATTCAGACCACTCACGTACCCGGTTTAGGATATAGGTGAGTGCATAAACTCGATCATGTTGGTTTGATCCGAAATAATGGCCCTCCCGTAAGTACCTCAGCTAGTCAAGCTCGAGCGTTGGGGTTTTTTCATTAGATAACATATCTACTCTAGTTAATCGCCATGTTTTCTTGCACAAGATAAACACTTTTGTCCCCATAAAAGGATTTTTTTGGGATTTTTTTACATAGTAGAAAGAGTTTTTTCTCAATTTTCTGATAAGAGACAGCTTTTTCAAGCTCTAAAATGCTTTCAGACGATGTTTTTTTGCCATCTATTGAAATTCTCTTAGTACTGGATATTCCTTCCTGTTTTGCTAATATTTATGACCAAACAATAGCATTATCTTGATTTTGAGAAGACAATCGTTACTCAACCGCTGAAGCAGCCGGAATCGGAACTTTTCTAGCCTTCTGATCCAAAATAATAAGTTATGTTTTTAATACCGTCTTGCTTTTCGGACTGTAGAGGAAGTTTAATACAAATGAAGTTCAAATTCTTGATGTTTAGTGTGCAAGAAATTTTTTATCCCCAAAGATTTTTTGGCGGATGTTCGTAAATGTACGAAAAGGTGTTTCCTCACCCTAAAGCTTCACATCTCTGCGTAATAGTATAATGAACTGTACTTATTTATTGTAAACGTCTGCTTTTTATATCAATTTTTACTTTTTTTAAATTGAATAATAATCGATACAACTGCTTATGAACTTACTGTAGAAATGTTTTACCAGCAGGAAACGTCTAATTCTTGAGCTAAAATCCGTAAGTTTGATAATTATTGATAAACATACATGTAATTGGGGGGGGGTTGGGGTGACCCCCCCCCCAACTTGGTCAACCATATACCCAACCCCCCCAGTTTGGAAAAAATTAAAAAACTTGGCAAAAAAGTGTATGTTTTTTGGCTTTTTTTGAAAAAATTTCGACTTTTTTCGACCCCCTCCCCCAAAATTTCGGATTTACCCCCCCCCCCCCAACTGGTCGGACCTCTTACAGGTATGTTGATAATACTACGTTTTCACGAAATCGGCAGCTTTTTCCAATTTTTTCAATGCTTCTTCAATTGAGAGCTGTAAAAGGTTCCGAATTTGTTCCGTACCAATTATAGTCAATATTCATACATAATTATCTCATCAATCGTTTTTCACTCGAAACTGGGCATTACTTTTCACCTTAAATCTGTCGATTTGTGCCAGCCAGTCTGTAAATCTCAAACATGCATGAAATTCCGACATATTATGGTAGTGAAATAAATTTGCTACCGAACGTGAGAGACCTGTATCTCAGATCTGCTCTGATTATTGTAAAATAGCACTTTTAGACTGGCGACAACTTGAAATATCCAATAATTCGTTTTTATACAATTTTTCTAATTTGGAACATTTTAAAAATTAGTACTATCGTCAAAATCAGATAGACAAAGCTTTTAACTGAAGGATTTTTTTCAGAAAATTTTCGAGAGTTTTTGGGTGATCTCACGAGTCACGATTCTCACCAAATGTCTCGAAACTTCAGACGAATACCCTGCTCTGCGGGCACATTGTTACACGATAAGCCTAAGCCTACGGAATAAGTATGCAAAGAAACAGATTGATTTCGTACATGGGCTTGACGCATGTAGTTTCAGGGCGGCCGCCATTTCGCCCACCCTTTAGAACGGTCCTGGGTTTACACTTGAGAGCGTAGCAACGTGCCTGCAGAGCGGAGTTCCGATGATCCTCTTTGAAAAAACCACAACGTTTATACGCTTAGGGGCATACATGTAATTGGGGGGGGGAAGTGCTATGGGAACCCCCCCCCTCAAAAATCGTCGACCATATGGCTAGCCATTGGGCGACCCCCCCAGGATTTTCCAATCCTATGGCTAGCCATATGGTAGCCCTAGGGACCCCCATAGTTTTAGTCGAAAAAATACTGAAAAATGCCATTTTTTCATGAAAAATGTCAATTTTTGAACAAAAAATGGTCAAAAACGTCAATTTTCTCGGCGCTTCGCGCCATAAGTATTTATTTTATCATTTTTTAGACTAAAATTACTATTTTTTGAACCGGTTTTCGGACATTTTTCATGAAAAAAAGGAATTTTTTCTCCTTCAGCGACACCTCCCCCCAAAATTTTGGGAATTAGTGACCCCCGGCCCGAAAAAAGTGCTCCAACCCCCCCCCCCCCAGACCTCGGAGCTCCGCAACATGTATGCTTAGGAGTGTATCGAATGGTTGTAAAACTTTAGCGGGAAATTCTTCAAATAATTTAACGTTTTTGACGTGTCCGGTGAAGAAACAAAAGCTTCAGGTGATACACAAGTGATGAAGACAGCATGTTGATTTAAAACAGGTCTTCGGTAGTATAGTGGTGAGTATTCCCGCCTGTCACGCGGGCGACCCGGGTTCGATTCCCGGCCGGAGAGTTGTTTTGTTGGTGAATGTTTCCCTCTAAGGCCCGTATTCACAATCGCGTGTTAGCGGCGTGTTAAGCTGACACGATGTTAAATTTTGGCTAACAAGGTGGTAACACGGTGCTAAGTTTTATCCCCGTATTCACAATCGCGTCTTAGGGTCGAAAAATGGAAAAGTTAACACGGCGTTCTAAACCTTCCACCTATCAGTTTTAGCGGTGTGTTAGCGGTAGTATGTTTGTTAATTTTTTCAACTGTCATGGATATTATTGACCTATTGGATCATATTGATGAAAATGAAGAAATAGTACATCATATTCGTCACTTTCGCGATAGGGCCAATTCATTTGAGGGCTACGATGACGTTGCCTTTAAATCAAGATACAAATTCTCGAAAAATGGTGCCCGAGACTTGATTACGCTTCTCCAGGATCCACTAGAAAATTCTGGTCGAAATTATGCGATTCCTCCAGCACTTCAGGTTAATACAAAATCATAAGTTTTATTCATGAAAATTAACTGCTCATCAAATGACTGTTCAAACTCAAAGATTACATACTGAAAAAAGCTGGCATTGTTAAAAAACCTTGTTGACATTGACCACAATGTTAATTTTTTTCCTGTTATATCCTTTTTCATATTAAAAAACATGCTTGAGCTTATTCTGCCACCCTGTTATAAAAGTAACGCGGTGATAACACGTTGTTGGCTAACACAGACTTAACACGCTATTGTGAATACGAGGTGATACTTGACGCAGTGTTAGCTCGATCGCCGTGTTAGCCACCACGGTGTTAAGTCCTAACACCGTGTTGACTTAACACGCGATTGTGAATACAGGCCTAAATTTTCAAGTGTACAGGCAATTGTCGACGGCTGCCATTCAATCGGCGATAAATCGGTCAGAAAGTACCTGTGTTGGTCAAAATTTTCTTGAACAAAAATCGGTCAACAAGCGAAACATTTTCGGATGAATGCTCTGTATCACTTTTAGGATGAAAAACAGGCGTGGTTTTTCCATGTTTGGTCGAAAAAACGTATTTTAAACACTATACCTACCATGTGGTTAGCCATAGGATTGGAAAATCCTGGGGCTCGCCCAATGGGTATAGTAGACGATTTCTTAGGCGAAGGCGTTCGGAAACAAGCCTTCATATTATAATCCTATTTTCTTTAGGCCAAAATCAAGTGAAACAGGTGAATCGTTTGCGTTGAATCTGTCCGCCATTAATTATCTCAATAAATTGGAAGAAATTTGCGAAATAAAAAATGATCATTCTTCAAGCGAGAATTTAGTAAGTCTGTCGGGGATCCTTAGTAGTCGAACATTATCGTAGCAAATCATGGTTTAGTAAAAAAATAGCTGATCAGTTGTGATCTATTTTCAAGCCAAAAATGGAAAGTCTACCCAAAATGACATTCCTGGGCACATAAGTGAGAAACGGCATTCGTAAAATTTTATCAATAAGTGAAGTGCATCAAACTTTCATCGTCGAATGTAAACTGGTCAGAATTGGTTAATTTTATTCAGTATGAAGAAATAGGGTGCAATGCACGTACTCACAAAAACTATTCTTCTTTTGTGAAAACCTGGCGATAAAAAGAACTGTTCTCTTTATGAAGCTCATCACCAGCTAACAGATCCAGTCGGTTCATCTGCTGGTAGTTCCAGCTTAGGTAGGTTAGTTCTTGAATCGTATTTGTGATTGACAAACCAAATAAGGCTAGGAAATTAGATGTTTAGGCATTCATCTTGTCAAAAAAAGATTTTCAAGCCTATTTTAGAGTCTTCATACTTTTTAGAATGTCCTGGAAAAAATAAGGCGTCAAACGTAAAAATAATATTCATTTTTGTATACTATTGACCATTGATCCAATCAAATGAACCCTGACATAAAGTACGATCTGTTGTTAATGATAAGCTGATAAGTTAATGATATAATGATCTTCATTATTGTGGGTGCCTCATCTGATACCAACTTGCATCTAGCTTAGCCTATTTTCTAGATATGCTCCGTAGGCTAGGTTACGCGATCACGCATCTTTCCAGCTGATGTGAGGTATCAAAAAATAGAAAAATGATTTTACTTTTTTGAAAAATGCAGCTTAGTTTTGATCATATCTCAGAAGAAAATTAGCAGTATTTCCTGATGTAGCTATACGTAAAAGTTGTGTTCATCACGGAGTGCCCCATGGGGAGGGGTAGGAGGAGAGTATTACCCCTACCTAAAGTCCTTAAAATCGATAACTGGCTGCCTAATTTTGAGACAAAATGACGTGTTTAGTGGACATTTAGCTACACTACCCCCGCAAATTTTCAATTGTACCCCTACCTGGAAAAGCTGACCTTGGGGACCTCTGGTTCATCAGGTAAACTGATCAAATAAAATCGTGAAGAGCATGTATGATTGATACACAGCAATCTTGAGCTTCGTAGGCTATAGATGAAACTTTCGCCCATCTGTGAGTCTTTTCTCCATCAAGCTGATAATTCGAATTATTTTACCGGTCTATTTGTTGTTCGCCATCGGTTCTTGGCTAATGTTGAACTCCGAAAAAATCTAACATGAAGTAATCATCATAATATTGAATACCTCGTTTACTTGACTTACTGCTTAGACTTGGGTTTCAGCTTACTTTTAACTATAAGCTAGTCGATAACATCTTATGTAGATAATCGTAATAATTTAAAACAGTTGTTTATATAAACTCTAAAAGGTCGTTTTGCTCAAGGGAAGTTCTTTTATACTTTCAGAATGAAAATGACGATTTGACCTCGCCTACTTGTCCTAAAAGCCGTGTTAGTATAGTTTCGTTGGATAAAAAGTCTTCAAAACCTATTAGTAAGTTTAGTAAGATGCTTACAATTTGCGAAGGTCGTTGTTCTATATAATCATTCTGTTGCCAAGGTAAACACCGTAATTTTAAGGCTGAAAAAACCTTTCCTTTTAAGGTATTCTACGTGAAAGATACCCATTCTTGCCTACTGTAACGAAATTCATTTGTAAGACCTTCATATGACGTTCAGATATTTTCCTTCTTCCAGCAAAGATTATTTTTCTTTGTTGCTGCTTGCTATGTGTCATTAGTATCAATGTTGATCTAAATTAGATTAGTTTTTCTTACTTTATCTGTTCAGCATCCTCGAACTATTACATTCATGAGAAAATGTTTCAGAATCTTATTTTTCGCCTAAACTAAGATTTTTCACGAGCACATTTTCCACAGTTGCTGAGAATTCATCGTAAAATTTTATTTTCCGTCGTTAGCAGACATTTTTGCTCCGGTGGTTAGTGTAGGAATTTTGAGGCTTGGAAATCAATGACAAATGCAGCTAAATAATTTTGTCAATGATTTTATAATTATTTATTTAGTGGCATTTAGTACTTCCAGATGTCAATACAGACTGACTTCATTCTGATTCTACTATCAAGATTTTCGAGTTCTTATCATCCTTGTCTTCGTACTATCTACCTACGTGATGTGAAATTTCCAATGTTTTAGCAAGTAGAAAACTTGTTGTGCCATGAATAATCTTTTAATTGGAAGCATGATTCGCTCGCAGTTTTTGTATATCACAACTTTTGTTCCTACTACTATTTAGTGCGAAATTTTTCAGCGATAGAAGAATTGAAGCAGTATACGCCGACGAACTCGCCAAAGCTGCCTTCTTCACCTTTATCTTCGGATATTGATATCAATGAAAATCTAACCAAAAAATTAGACAAGTCGCAGCCTACAGGTGTTTCTTCGGCTATCGAGACGCCGCCTAGGTCATCGTCTGATGGAAACTGTACTTGTAAAAGTAAGATTGTTATTCGGGACATTTCCGTTGCCTATCTTTGAATTAAAGATTCAATCTGTCCTGTAATGGAAACTTTTCGCTTATCGTCACAGAAATTTTAAAATCTTACTTAGGCGTTAACCTCGCTATTCGATTTTTGAAAATACTTCAAATTAAGAAATAAATTTTAGAAACGGCTCTGACCTAAATCAATCAAGTAATTATCATAAGCTACGAATATTAATGCGTATTCTGTTGTTCGTTGTTTTTGCTTTCACTTTTTTTCGAAGAACTTATCCGTGAGAATTGCTCCCATCGAGTATGCTTTAAATCACAGTCTAGAATGTGCGTTTCTTTGTGTATAGTCTTTTGTTTGATAGTGTTTGTCTATGCATGTTTCTTGGATGTATTTCGTGGCATATTTTTGGTTTACAGAAACTGATGACGATGATAACAAAATCTCCTATAATTCAAATGTAGCTGCATATGGTGAGTCACGTTGTCTTTTCAATAATTTTTAAGGGTTGAATGTGCTTCTTTTCAGGTCGAAGCAATGGTCTCATGAGAAAACCCGCTTCCTATGCCGGTTTTAGACACCACACGGTTAACATTCTGCGTCGTAAGCACTCTTCAAGCTGTCAAGTGCCAGTTTTTCATATTTGTTTGCTTTTCAGAAAGTGACAGCAAGTTTATTAGCACTGCTGTGATCAGTGGTAGCTTGCATTCGAAAGAAAGCATTAATTCGAGTGATAGTGAACATTTATTGCGCCATATATCACTCAAAAGTATTCTCTTCTCACTATTTAAGCGTTGATACCAGCTTTAATGACAACTGCAGTTTTGGGGCGAGGCGCCAGCGAACCTAATTTACTATCATTTGTGGCTAAGGACGACGAACCCAAAGAAGAAACCGGTAAAGATTTCGTTTCGACAAAAGAAAAAAATATGGGTTATAGTTTTTTTGACACTTTAGATTAGAAGTATGTAGTCAGTTTTAAAGTTTGCATCCCAAAATCAGTCAAATGTGAAATTTGCGTTATTAGTCGGTATCTAAAAATTACTTCCGAGTGGAAAGTTTTCTTGAACTTTATGATGAACTTAGTGTCACAAAATGTTGTAATGTTGTGTGGACTTTTTCATCAACTCGTTCTGCTCTATTCCTTTTCTTTTCTTTTCTTTCCTCCTGAATTTAAGCTTATCAACATGACCTTCTTCGGTTACCTTTCGAACTGATTGTACCACAGTTCTCAAAGATATAAAATATTTTGTACCGCCTCTATGTTTGTTCTTTTCAGTTCTCAAAGATATAGAATATTTTGTACCTCCTCTACGTTCTTTGGAAACATTACATAATCAACTCTCGTGGAAACAAATGGACGAATTTTTGGAACGTATAACAACGCTTAAAACACCCATGCCTTCGCCGCCTAAAACACCTAAATGCTATTTGTCCCGAGAAAATTCTCAATTAGTTGCTCCGGTGAATAGTAAGACGTTGAAAAAACACGTAATTTGCTTATTTGTTTGGTGAGATTCGTTATTCTAGATCTTAATTCATCTTCAAGAGAAAATTTGGCAGAAAATGCAAAAAATACGGTAGATAACGTTGCAAGGCGATTGAAGAGATTTATGACCGATGAAAAATAACATTTTATAATGTTTTGGGATGAGATGTGCGCAGCATCTTTTGCATTCGGTAACAAATTTTTCTAAATCCACCGACTGATCAACAGTATAATTTATGTGCAAGACATCCATGAATTATTTCTTAACGGATTCCAATAGAATCGATTTATTCGGAAATTCTCTGCAAAATTAAGTCTTGAATTAAAATGAGATTGTATAGTTTTCTGAAAAAACGGCTCAGATAGTAGGTCTGTGGCACTTTGACCAGTCAAGCTAGTGCTGGCGTTTTATTCATCAGATAGCCTATCAACTCCAGTTTTTCGCCTTGAATTCCTGTCTATACCTACAGTGTATATCCTGAGTAGCATTCGTCCGCAGCAAATAACTGCGTTTCATGTCAATTTTTATGTCGCTTCATAAAAATTGAGTAATCAACTGTGTTCGTATATTGATTGTAATGTAAGCTTACTCTGAAGATGAGTTACCACCATACATGCACGTGGGGGGTTTGGGGGTTTTGACCCCCAGCAGCTTCTTGCTGACCCCCAGCAGATTTGACTCCTCTAGAAATGATTGAGAAGTTGACGAAGGAAAATGATCAAGAGAGAAGAGAAAGTCGTCATGAAAATGGAAATGATGCTGTGGTTTAGCAGTTTTTTTAAAGAAAGCATACTTGATCCCAAAAGAGTAACATTAAAAGTTTAAAAAGTGCTGTCTAAGCAAATTATTTAACATATCTGACTAATATGTTTGTAAGAATATGCTGTTTGGATGTTAGATAACCTTTCTAAGACCTTTCTTTTCATTATCAAGAATGAAAAAAATTTTTGTATTCCCCCCTCCCGTCCTGGCTGATCCCCAGCAGAATTTGCATGCTGTGCATGTATGGTTACCACCATATGAAAATTAAACGGGCTAAAGAGTGGAACTCTGATTTCCGAGCTAAAATCTCTTGTTTTGATAAAAATAATACTTTTGCTTTTAATTATCATCTTATCTCAAGCTCCAGCTTAACGGTCGAACAGACTTAAGTCCGAAACTTAAATTTCAATCTTAAGTCTCTTGCTCAGCTGTGGCCTAAGAATTTTTTAGTAATACCGTCCAGAGCACCCCATGGGGGGGCATGGGGGGGGGTATTACCCCCGTCTTAGATTTGAAAATTCATTTACTACCCCCATAAAAACAGCTCACTATACCAAAAAATTTTGGTAGACTTCATCCTCTCCCCAGTAGGTTATACTAATTCGAGAAAAATTGCAGAATGTGTGATTCTGAGGAATTACTCACTGCTCTTTTTGACACATTTACTGAGCAAATGATAATGGGAAAGTATGCAACTTCTGTGCCATATAGCGATTTTTAGGAAAGGATATCAGTACATTAATATATACTACTTGTAGGAAATCATTATAAATATAATTGGGAGATGAAATAATGACTTATGTATATGTGATTTATCAAAAAATCGCCTCCTGGGAAGAAAAACATTATGTTCTTAAAATTCTTCCTCTTCATGCTCTCCTTTCCTTTTCCCCGCTTCTGCGTTGGGTCTTCTGTGCGCATATGGTTACCCAAACTGTGGCATACTTTCCTGCTATGAGTTGAGACATGTGAGGTCTGTTGACGTGGATCGGGAGTGGTACTTGGTTTCAAACTCGTAGTTCATAGTCTAATGGGATTAATAATACTAAAGTCGCATTCAGCATCAGGACTTTCAATTGGAAGCACTGTTCCAAGCCTAATCAGCGATGGGATAAGCCCATACTGCTGAAGATGCTGGTTGAAACAATGTTTCCAAACGTATGTTGTGCCCGATTCTTGAAATGTGCAGGAATCAGTTGGAACAACAGTCTTCAAAGTGTGACTATTCTGTACGTATAATTAGTGCATTTAAGTTGCAGGATTGGGAGCTGGAAAATGGAGTTGAACCAGTAAATGTTTTTTGACTGTAAAAAGCATAGAGTAGGGGCATTATTCAGTTCTATGTGGTTAGAGTACTACAACTCCCCCCTCCTTGGCAAAAAGTTGGGAGCAAAAAAAAGGTAACGGCATATTTCAAGTACTACCCTTAAAATTTACGATTTTGCCCCTACCTTAATTTTCGACCTTGGGGACCTCTGATACCGTCCAAGCTGGTGCTCAACTGGAGCTTAGCTTTTTTATATGTTATAACGTTGTAGAGACTTAAGTTGCATCTTAAGCTCGAGCTTAAGTCACAATAGTAATACCGACCCCTGTTTCCTGAAAAATAGTACTTGTTTCCCACGTTTCGCTATTCCGAAGAATTTTCAAAAAAATAGACCATAGCTACAGCATAGGATTTTCGGGGAATAATGTAATAGATTGACGCCAAAAATATGCTTTGAATGAGTACAGGTACAAGGAACACTGTATATAGCTAGTGGCATAGAATTTTACGATGAAAAATGAATGTAGGATAGGTTACGTGATGAACAAAATCCAAACACTGACTTTTTCGGGATAACAGCTAACAAATTTTTGGAATGTAATGCGGATTTGTCTTCTCAAAAGACGAAATAAAAAATATGCTTCCGAATTATTTTTAACAAAAAAAAACAAGTGATTGGTTGAATGCGACATTAACGGCAATTTTCCCCAAAATCCCTTTGACGTGCACCATCGTTAGAGTCCTGCATAGGCGGTTCAGCACAGCCGGGCGCAGCAGGCCGGACTTAGGCAAGGGGAAAAATCAGTGGGCCCAGAAGTCCAGGCCTGTAAAAGCTGATGAAAAACAGTAAGTGGATATGTTAAAAATCTATTTATGGTCGTATACATATGTACTGTATACGTCATGTTACTTGGTTAAATTTTGATTCGCTTTGGTCATCTGCTCTGCATTACGCCATGATGACACTCAATAGGTGCTCCCAATTTGAATTTTCAATTTCAGTGCAATCTTTTTCCTGATTGCTGCTTTTGCTGTCCAAGGCGAGATTGTTTTTATCGATTTGGCAGATTTCCAAACTACATAAACTATTTAGACATTATATTTAACGTTTCTCAAATTTAAAATTTGGTGTGCTATTTGTATGTTTTAGGCACAGAAATTTTTTTCTCTAACCGAATACCTCATTTTAAAGATTGTTTTCACTTGTGTGCATTTTTCAAATGCCAAAAGAAAGATGCCTTATTTTTGGTGTGGTGCAACTTTTCGTAGCATTTCTTCTTTGCTTTTCAATGACAGTGCTTCAAACCATGATGAACCAGCATCTCAGATTCACAGTTCATCATCGAGATCATTTGAAAAAGCATGCAGCATGCATGTTATTGATAAAAAATTTGCATGAAGATACAATTACTTTTGTGTCTCCTTTTTTTTGAATGCAACCGACAGTAATAGTGGCTATCTTTCTGTACAGAGTTTACAATCATTGCAATCACTTAAAAAAATTCAGTTTTCAGCATTCAAAATTCAAAAACATCAACTTTCATGAAGCAGCATTGCAATTGTAGCCAAAAATTATCGGTATTAGTGCGTTTGGTGGCCACCCATCTTATAACGTGTGTAATGCAAAAGGTACCTAAAGTAATAGGATAAAATGTGTGAGGAGGCATAAACGGTATAATGTGCCTGCTGAATGATAGCCTAAAGCCCAATTCCGATTTTGTCGGCGACAAAAATCGTAGGATTTTTTCAATTCGGAATCGGTCTTTCTGTAAATTGCCTATTCATTCATTCCATAGAGTGGCCGACAAAAAATCCCAGGATTTTTCACTTCTGAATAGAGCTTAAGCCTAAAGAGTCATTTATACTCGATTTTTCAACGGGACGGAACAGATCGCCAACAGATTGAAACGTTTAGCCTGAAAATCCACTTTCGATCGAAAAGGATAACTACAATTTTGTTATCAAATGACCGACGGTAACCTCCAACCGAACCCAACGGAACAAAAATTTCCTTTTCGTTCGGTAACGTTGTGTCGATTGTATTCCGTTCCGTTCCGCCAAAAAGGGCAAGTATAAATTACCATTGAGCCTAAGCCTGAGCCAGGCTCGTACTGTTGCATAAAGTTATGCGTCATAACCAGCTACTGTAGACACCTTCTGCGCATTCTGCATTACACACGTTATAAAATGAGTAGGCGCACTAATACCAAAATTATCTATACTGTTTTTGAAGCATGAGTAAACTTATCAGTTTGTTCGAAATCTTATTAGCAAAACTGCCGTTGGAAGCTCAGATGTTTGAAAAGTACTCAACTACTGAACAAACTGCTAATGTTTCCTGCCCGTCGAAAAATTCGCAATTGACAATATTTTGGATTGCCGGAAATGGAAACAAATAAATTTTCTAAAATAATGATTGTTGCGTAAAAAATTCTATCGGTCCCAGCTTCAACTACTGCTAGCGAATGTGGTTTAAGTACTGGTATACATATTGTCACAGATTTACACCAAAGAATGAATCCTGGAAAATTGATGATTTGATATTTTCAGGAAGTAGTTAGTTTTCATGATTCTAGAATGTTTTTTTTCAATTTTTGGATTGTGAATCATGTAGTGTTTTAAGTTTTGGAAGATAGGCTTTTATAGGCTGGTCGGTACTTTTTCTGGGCCCGTTATTGAGCCGGGCCGGGTACAGACTGAAGAATGAGTTTGGCCGGCCTGGGCCGCACTTCACCAGCCCATGCAGGTCCCTATAATTACTGTCGTGATTTTGTATCAAAGATTTATTTTTGTATCCATTGACCTATATCGTCTCATTTTCAAAAAACATTTGTGATTGGTTAAGTTGTTGCACAAAATGACTCGAGTTCGTTTTTATTATATGATGTATGTGTTATCAACGATTAAAATAAACAGGCATATTATAGAGCTCTCGATTGGTAATCGTTAAGAATGACGTAGACCGATTTTTCGCTGATCCCATGAGCACCCGGAGTCGGGGCGGGGTCTCCAGCTAAAAGTTTTTGCTAAATCTCAAAATAAGACAAATTGTAAAGAGTCGCGCGTGCCAAAGAGTCGTAAAATACTTAGTTGGTGCAAAGCCCTAAAAATTTAGACTGAATTCTGGTGAAAATTAATCATTTATTCTATATGGCATTTTTTGAAAAATATGCGAATTCTATGACAATTTTTATCTTAAAAGTTGCAGCTTCTTCGGACTTGGCACGATGAACTACGGACAGAAGCTGCCAATAATTCATCCGAATAGACCGATTATAGCCGCTCTCGACCGTTGCCGACCTCGGCTGATGCAGGTGCCCGAGAGCGGCAAAATGAAAATTTCCTGTTTTCATCAAGGAAAAAAAATTTTTTTCGGTCAAAATTTTTTTTTCTATCAAAATATTTTTTATACTGCCGAGTAAAAATTTTCTGGGATAAAATTTTTTTTCTGTACAAAAATTTTTTCGCGTTGATTTTGCCGGTCTCGGCCGATGCAGGTGCCCGAGAGCGGCAAGTGCTATTACTGTAACTTGTTGCCGGTCTCGACCTATGCAGGTGCCCGAGACCGGTCTCGTCCACCGTAAGTAATGCCTAATTGATTCCGCGACAGTATGACAAAATTTACCTCATCCAGAAAAATGGGAAATTTTGCACGGAAATTTGCAATCTTTTGGCTTGATCAATATCAACACACGCATTAGGCAACAATAAGTAAGGCTTCAATTATGTAAATTATAACATCTAGTCTATGTCCCCCAATACAAAAATTGTGGAAAACCGTCAAATATTTGCCTAGCTATAGCGAAAGTAAGAAATGCAGTTAGAAGTTATCATTTTTTCAAAAAATTCGGAAACTTTACATCGATGTAGTAAATCGAAAAATCAGTTCGATGCATACTTTTTGGCACAGCTGTCTTGGGTAGAAGTGACTGAATAGTGTCCTTTCGAGTGTCCTCTGTGATTCATGTAGACCATCTCATAGAAATTTTGCTTGCTCTTGTCGTGCGTGAAAAATTAAAGCGTAGACGATAGAATGCAAAGCTGTGTAGCTTGACGAGTTATCGCGCGTTTTAGAAGAGACGTACGGAACGTAGAAGAGCATGCGGAACACTGTAGATGAAACACTCGGAGTGTTTTACGAAATCAACGCAACGATAATCGTATGCAGGAGATTGACGGGCTCGTAGAGAGCGCTGTGTCAATTATCCAGGGATCTTCGCTCAGGTGGCCAAAGGTTTTCGGATGCCGAAACTCGCGCCGTATAATCTTAATCGCTTAGGAGTTTCACTCGCTTACTCAAACTATTTTCCAAATAGTTTGACTCAACTTAGATCACACGCTCGGTTTTCGATTTACTAACGATGCTCAGAGCCAATCACAAACCGACTGCTCACTAAGACAAACAAAACAACAACTGACTTTATCACAAACTTGCTGCGAGTGTAATCTTTGATGTTGTAAACCTTCGGACAACTTTGAACAACTTTGAGCTGCGAAACGATGCATTCTTGCGAATCACATTGAAAAGCTGACGAGCTTACTGTAGTCGATCAGTACACCACAACACTCCTCCCCCTTTCGATGTAAATCGCCTCAAGCGATTCGAATTTTCTTTCTTCAGGAACGAGCAGTTTTTTCTTTGGATGCAGAGGATCTTTCTTTCTTTGGCAGACCTTTTCATTCGACTTCGGCAGCGATCAGATACTTTGAAACAACGGCGGCATTTTTTCCTATATGGACCAAAAAAAAAAAAGAAAAAAATTTTTTTCTACAGAACTTATTGCCAAGGCTGGATTTCGAGCGGAAAGACCAGTCTTCATTTTGATGACCCGAGTCTTTATTCTGATGACCAGAGTCTTTAGCCGCCGAGGCGTCAGTGTTTCAAAACGGAATCTTTAGCCACGGAGGCGTTAGATCGGAAAGTTTGCAGCAGATGCAAGCTTTAAGTTTCGTAGAGAAACGTATATAAAGCTTCTGGCGAAGTCTTTGAAACTCGAAATTCGAAAGGTATTGAGCGGATCAATACCAAACTGTAGAAGAAATCTCGGCGATACGGATGAGACGTAGAAAAATTTGAAATGTTTACGATGTCGTGGTTTCTTTGCCACCCAGTAGATTACGCGAAAGCATGTTTCGAAACGGAGTTTTTATCGCAGCTCCCAAATCAGCCATACACTACCTTTAGTCTGTGAAAGACTGTTATAGGTTAGTTCAAAACGATCAAAATGGTGAAGATGAAACGGAATATATAAAAAACGAATCAATTTCGAAGTAGAAAATAAATATTTTACGAACAATACAAAATTCAGTGTCAATGCAGTAGTGTGTGACTAGTCAGTTGTGGAGGACCACTGACTTGCGCGTTAAAAATTTTGAATGCCGTTCGAGGCATGTATGGTTTTATTCGCGAAAGCGAAACTTTCTGAGATTGTCCAGTGTCAATTGTGATAAGGTTTTTTGCAATTTTAGTATTCCTTTTATCGCGTTCAGCGATGTCTAAAGGAATTCGCCTCTGTCGTACCATTGGTCTCTGTTCGATCGGATATTCACAGTTTTCTTTTCCGAAGTTCACGGGTTGAACTATAACGCTTTTGAAGCTTTCAATTGTGAAAGGGAAGATTTTCCCGTTTACCCACGTTTGACAATTCGGTTCTACGTAGCATGACGAGATATTCAGAATCGGTAGCGATCTGTCGATTTTTACAGTTTGCGTTTGACTATGTCCCATAGAAGTATTTGAAAATACTTCGTCGAAGGGCGCTTTTTCGATCGGTTTCAAAACTAGATTTAGTTCTTGCTGAACATCTCCGATTCTGATGAAATTTTCACGAAAGTTTATTACGGCTCAAACGCTCGGATGCACTAGGAAATTGGTTCCTAGGAGGCATTGCTCTCCTGCGGTAGGTAGAATCCAGCATCGTACTAGATGCGTTCCGAAAGATGAACTGATTTTGAAGATTATCGGACCTCGGGCATCGACGATAGCACCGTCGGCTACTTTTATTTGCGCGAATGTTTCTAAAGTATCATAGTCAATCCCCAAAGAGCGTTGAGCTAGACATGAGGAAATGACTGAACATTGAGCACCGGTATCAATCAACGCTCTCGTTTTGGTTTTTCCGATTTCGGCATGGATATGAAAAGCACAAGTAGGAGCGTATAAGCTCAGAAGTTTGATGTCTTTCTGCGAACATTCTTCGATTCGACACACACTAGATCTCGCGATCCACAGTTCAGTAGGTTTTTCGATTGTGAAATCAGTGATTCCAGGAGCAACAAAAAAGTTTGTAGCTTTAGATGCTTCAGTCAGTTCAAGCATATTAGCTGTACTGGTTGTCCGTTTCATCGGAACAAAAGGTTTAGGTGAGTTAAACACCGTTTTGGTTTCTGATGGCAAAACTTGTTGCGAAGATTTCGGAGAAGTTAGCTGAGTCTGTATAGACTGTGAGTTATTCATCAGATAGTAGTAATGCTTTTCGATTATCTTTTCTTGTCGGGATTCGGAATCACAGAGAGAAATGTTTGCCACATCTCTCTGATAGTTTTGGTTATCGCCATTATAAAATCGGTTATTTTGATCGAAGTTTTGGTTCTGATTGAGCATGTAATTATGCATATTTTGTTGAGATCGAGATCCCCCATTATTATTTTGCCATTGTTGATTCGGTTGCTATTGTCAAGGCTGAGAAGCCTGTGGTTTCAATTGATAGCATTCAGAGCTGTCGTGTTTACACTGACCATGATAGGTACAATATTTTACCGGTCGTTCACGTGACTGATTTCGTTGAAAATTACGATTCTAAGAGAAATCCCGTATAGGAATGTTTTCTCTGTTCCGAAAATTCGTACTCGTCCCTCGATCGAATCGCGATCTTCGATTTTCGAAATTATTACGTTTTGCGTATTTTCTCGGATTCCGAACTTTTCTAGGACTCGTTTTACGCTTTCCTCGAACTCTTTAGTCTTCATTAGAGTCGTATTTTCTTGAAACCTCACGCTATTTCGCTGTCTAGAGTCATCTCTGTTTCGGGATAGAGAGTTATCTCTGAAACGAGGTTTCGAATTATCTCTGAAGCGCGACTGAGCTGGTTGCTCTTCTGACCGATTTTCGAGTGTGTTAACCAGTATAGGTTGTTCTACTCTGACAGTTGACTGTTTATTCGCTCTTTGGATTTTCTGAACTTTCGCGATGGCTATAGCTAAGTCAGTGATCATTTCTAGAGTACGCGTGCAATCGAGACTCTGTAAATTTCCGGCATTTTCTAAAGAAAAGTTGTGATAACTTTTCTATGGGGATACTGAGCACTTCTGTCATAGTACAGTAAATGTACGTAGGTGCTGATTCGATTCAAAAAAGCTGATGGATCTTCGGTTTCAAACGGAGCGATGGACTGGAGCTCGCATTGGAGGGTATCTTGGTCGCAATTTGGTGCATTCATACACATTAGAATCTGTTTCGCTTCATCCTAGGATCGGACATCTCGTATGGTGTTCAGGGCACCATCGCAAGTTAAGTGACCCAACGTGTGAAGTTTTACATACTCAGACGCATCAAGGCTGAACTCGTTTTCGAGCGCAATGAAGAATTTCAAAACTTGTTGATTTCGGGTCAAATTATCTAGTTTTTGCGGTGCTATCTTTTTACAGATAGTCTTAATTCTCGTTTCATCATCGGCGAAAGATCTATGCACCTTAGAAGGTGGGATAGACGGAAAATTTATTTGAGAGTTTAGCGCGTTAGAGCGGTCAAACGTTTGAGTCCGAATGATGAGATCATCATCGTCGTCGATTATACCACGAAAACTAAGTTGACTTTTTCGATCGCTAGTGACGTTTTTCGGTTTATTCGATTTCAGAGACTGAGCGTAAGAGCTCGTAGGTCTTGCGATATTTATTTTCGATTTCAGAAACATTCGGTTTCAATAGCTCTTCTTTCTGAGCTCGCATAGCTTCGATTTCGGTTTTAAACTCATCGAGAAGTTTTCGTTGTTGAGTCGCGATAGTCACGATTTCCCTTAACGCGTTAGTAGCGTCGCCACGAAAATTTATCATTTCGGCATCGCATTTTTGCATTACGTCGATATGCGCGTCATTATCGAAGATTTTTCGAGCATCGGTATCCTTCAGTTTCGGTTTTAGAAAGTTGAATTTTCGATTTTTGACGATTTTCGGAGATAGAGATGGCGAAGTTTTTCACGTTTTTAGCGGAGCAGATGTTTCTGGTAGATCGAAATTACGCTTATCTGCTTCATAGAGAAGCGGTAGATTCGCGTTTTCGCAGTTGAAATTTTCGATTTCTCGATCATCGGGATTCGTTAGTTTCTTGTAGAAACCTTTTTCGTAACCAAGCGCAGTAGAGCGACGCGTGCCATTTTCTTCCATTTTTCGGATTTTCGATTTTCGCAAATTTCAGCGTTTCCTCAACCTTTAGACGAGCTGGTACGGTCACCAAATTATGTCGTGCGTGAAAATAAAGAGATTAGATGACGACGCAGATGAGAATTTAAGCTGTGTAGCTTGACGAGTTATCGCGCGTTTTAGAAGAGACGTACGGAACGTAGAAGAGCGTGCGGAACGCTGTAGATGAAACACTCGGAGTGTTTTACGAAATCAACGCAATGATAATCGTACGCAGAAGATTGACGGGCTCCTAGAGAGCGCTGTGTCAATTATCCAGGGATCTTCGCTCAGGTCGCCAAAGGTTTTCGGATGCCGAAACTCGCGCTGTATAATCTTAATTGCTTAGGAGTTTCACTCGCTTACTCAAACTATTTTCCAAATAGTTTGACTTAACTTAGATCACACGCTCGGTTTTCGATTTACTAACGATGCTCAGAGCCAATCACAAACCGACTGCTCACTAAGACAAACAAAACAACAACTGACTTTATCACAAACTTGCTGCGAGTGTAATCTTTGATGTTGTAAACCTTCGGACAACTTTGAACAACTTTGAGCTGCGAAACGATGCATTCTTGCGAATCACTTTGAAAAGCTGACGAGCTTACTGTAGTCGATCGGCACACCACAACACTCTCATTTAGAGGCACACTGTTGTAAGGAAGTTCATTTTCAGGGTTCATACACAACCTGGAAAACCTGGAAAACCTGGAAAACACAGGGAATTTTTTTTCAGGTCTGGAAAACCTGGAAAACACAGGGAATTTTAAGGAAAAATAAATATTTTGTGTTGAAAATTACAGGAAAATCGTCAAATTTTTTCGCCGCGCTGCGGCGAGTTTTCTTATTCGACTATGCACATTGAAAGTGAAATTGCTTAAAATCATCGAGTATTTGAGATCGTTTTTTTAGTTTTTCAACTTCAACTTTTAATTTAGCCTTTAAATTATTATGTCAAAGTCAACGTTTCAATTGGATTGTAAGGGTAATATTCGAGAAAACATTCAAACTCCCTATTTATGCCAGAAAATTGGAGACTAATCAACAAAATGTTTTCGGCTATATAGAGCATTCATATTTGCGAGCGAAAAAAATCGAGTCTGGTCAGGGTTTTTTTAGGTCAATTAGGAGCCATGGCTTCTAAAAATTCTGATTGACTCCTAAAAATTTAGGGGCACAAGCCAACATGGCTTATAAAAATTAGAGCCTTAACGACCCTTTTGATTGGGTGAGCTTAGATGCATTCTTATGCGTTTTTAAGAAAACATATCGAAAATTTTCCGGCGCTTCACGCCGGATTTCAAATCACTTATGATTCTTGTTATCATTTCTGTTGTGCGGTTGGAAAATGTCGGCCTAGCTTACGCTGTCTTATAGCTTTTAAACATCAGCATGTTATGGATGAATGTTTGACCTTGTATTGTTTTTTCACATATTTGACTAAAACATCGATTTTTCTAGATTATTTCCACAAAATCGTTTTGTGGTTATTTAGAATTTTTGACTTTCGTGAAGATAACTTTTCGCATTTGGAAAATGATTAAGCGTGGGACAATAGCAGAGGTTCTTCTGTCTGAAAAAGTCATTCAATCCATTGCTGCTTGCCTAATTTTTGAATTTCAGTTTGCCTGACTGAAAACATGTTGAATTTACTGAAAAATTAGACTTTTCAGGCAGGAAATAGGTATTAAAAATAGTCATTTTCCAACGATATAGAATATCAAACGTGACCGGACATTAGAGCGCGGGAACATTAGAGTGCGCACATTAGAGCGCAGGGCGATAGGGCGCAGGACAATAGAGTGCAGGCACATTAGAACGCAAGCGCAGGACAATAGAGCGCAGGGACATTAGAGCACAGGACAATAGAGCGCAGGGACACTAGAGCGCGGGAAGATTAGAGCGCAGGACAATAGAGCACAGAGACATTAGAGCGCAGGACAATAGAGCGCGGACATTAGAGCGTGGACAGTAGAGCGCAGGACAATACACCGCAGGATAATAGAGCATCCTCGCTCTAACGTCCGCGCTCTGTTGTCCTGCGCTCTATTGTCCTGGCGCTCTATTATCCTTGCGCTCTATTGTCCCGCGCTCTATAGTCCTGCGCTTTAATGTCTCTGCGCTCTAATGTCCGCGCTCTAATGTCCCTGCGCTCTAATTTCTGCGCTCTATTGTCCCGCGCTCTAATGTCTCGGTACCAATATCAAGATCCGAATTTTTTCCGATGCTCTGCACCGCGTTAATTACCGATATCCGAGTCCGAAGTAAAATGTCTATCACACTTTTTTATGGTTTATACGTTGGTTTATATATATCATAAATAATTATGATTGGTAAATTACTGGCTCTTGATATACGAAAACGTTAGAAAAATGTTTTAACGCTTCCACCAATCAAATGCTGAAAAGATCACGATTGATCATCGGTAGCTGCATAAGAATGTGCTGAAAAATTAATTTTCCGACGTTTTAGAGGCTTCAGAATCAAAATTTTTCGGCGCTAGGTTACGCACTAATTTGAAATAAATTTTTTGATTTAGTACTCTATTTTTGATGATACTTTAGCTCACACATGTTTCTATTATTCAGTATTTTTCTTCAGGATTTTAATATTTCATCATTATAAAAACCTGGAAAAATTTCATTTGTCAACCTGGAAAACCTGGAAAACACAGGGAATTTTTTTTCTCCAACTTTGTATGAACCCTGATTTTGTGTTGCTCAGCGCTTCGCGAATCATCTAAGCTTTCTTATAGCTTACTACTGTAGTGGTGTTGCTTGAAACCGTGACCAGTAACCCTTAACCCCCTGCTCAAAACTGTCTAGGAACCATTTTCTGCTTGTGTTCTTTTTCCTATTTTTCGTAACCGAAAAAATTTATTTTTCTATGTAGATTTCTTTCTGACCAGTTATTGTTCGCCTAGTTTTCGATGCAAATAATTTTCGCTTTAATAGCTTTGTTTCTGTGTGTCCATTCATTCCTTAGTCTGTGTTCGTCCTTTCGATATGTATAGGTTTTCCATTTTACCTTACATGTTTCTATTCTTTGGTGTTTATTGTTGCGTAATTTGAATAAATTTTGTGTAACGTAACGGAACTCCAAGTTCTGGGAATCCGTCGATTCCCCAAAATTTTAGGGGGAGGGCCATTGACGGATCACTGTCTCGAATTTCTTCATATAAAACGTCCGAAAATAGTTCAAAAAGTGATTTTCGTCGCGTAGAGTGCAGCAAGAATTACGTTCCCCAAGAATTTTTTTCAAAAATGACTTTTTTTACTAAATATTGAGTTTTCAGTTTTTCGACCAAAAGGACGGAGTTCCTATGGCTAGCCCATTCCAGACGTATGATTCGTAAATCGAGCAGGGACAGTTTGGGGGATAGTACAATTAGGATGTGGATTCTGGAAGTTGGTGGGGAGGACCTTCCCCCAGAATGTCCCAACAACAAATATACTCCTCCAAAACTTTAGAAAGTTGGCTACTCCCTCCCCTTAAAAGCGACTTGTGTCCAACTGGTCGGACTTCTGACAGGTATGCAAAAACGCATCTTTTTTGTTCAAAACTTTTTTCCTCATTTACAAATTTTATTCCTCAAACGACTCCTGTTGAAGAAAAAGCAGTGTTACCTAAAGCCATACCTGTAAGACCTCTAGTCGGTAAGGAGGAAGTTGAATTCCGAAGTCGTGAGGGTACCATACATGCACACAGGGGGTAGAGGGGGTAAACCCCCATACCTGAGACCCTGGCCACCCCCCCCGGCCGAAAAAAATCGACAAACACCCCCCTAAACTTTTTCCAAGACAGTTTTTTTGATTATTTTTGCGCATATTTTGTATGAAGAACAGGCTTGCTGAACTTTTTTTGCTTTTTGCTCACCCACCCTTCCTACTTCCCTGGAAAAAAGTCCATGAAACCTCCCCCCTGGAAAATTATTGCCGTGCATGTCTGGAGGATACTCATTTCCCACAATGCTCATGGGGATCAGGTTTTTTTTGGTCTTTTCTCGACAGACCATTTGGCTCCTAAGGTCAAAATTTTACAAAAAGGTCAAAATTTAAAAAATTAATTTCAACAAGTCAAAACTAAAAAGTTTGTAGATAAATGTGGTAGTAAAAACCAATGTTTTTTTCAACAAATTTAGTCAAAAACACACTCCAAAATTACAGAGGAAGCCATACATGTAATTGGGGGCGAAGTGCTATGGGAACCCCCCCCCCCAGAAATCGTCGACCATATGGCTAGCTATTGGGCGACCGCCCCCCCCCCCAGGATTTTCCAATCCAATGGCTAGCCATATGGTAGCCCTAGGGACCCCCATACTGTTGGTCGACAAAATACTGAAAAATGTCAATTTTTTGATTAAAAATGTCAAATTTTGAACGAAAAATGGTAAAAAATTTGAATTTTCTTGGCGCTTCGCGCCATGGATACATTTTTTCGGTCTATTTAGGGAAAAATTACCATTTTTTGAACTATTTTTCGGACTTTTTTCGTGAAAAAATCAAATTTTTTTTCCTTGAGAGACTCCTCCCCCCAAAATTTTGGGAATCACTGACCCCTGGCCCCAAAAAAGTCGCCCAACCCCCCCCCCCCCCAGACCTCGGGGCTCCGTTACATGTATGGTAGAAGCCCACATAACAGATGAATCATTTTGAATACATTCTTAATCACACACAGAATAATAAGGCTCACAAATTGGATCGATCACTATCCAAATCAATCGTCAGGGTTTTTCGCACAGGCCAGGATGATCTGTAACTTGGGGAAAAATTTGGTTGCACAGCTTAATTTTGAGTTGCTCACTCTAAAATTGATAAATTCGCTTAATTTCATCAGAAAAATGATTAAAAATTACTTCCCTTCTATTTAATTCACTTTGCGTCAGTTCGACTTTTAAAATTGAAATTCTTGAGTTTTGGGTGAGAAATCAAAAGTCTGACTAAAGTAACTTGTTCAGTGCCTAGCACCGAGAAATTTTCATTTCGAGGCCTCTAAAACATCGGAAAATGCATTTTTCAGCACATTCTACTGCGACTGCCGATGATCGATCTTTTCACCATTTGATTGGCGGAAGAGGTCAAACATTTTACCTCCATTTTGTATCTTATATATCTCGAGCCAGTAATTTACCAATCACAGTTATTCATCAAAAGTGATTGTTTTCACATGATCTATAACATAAAAAAGCGCGATTATTTTACTTCGGTATGTAATACCTCCGGCGCTTAGCACTGAAAGAAAATTTTAGATTGTGATATTCTATAGCATTGGAAAATGAAAACTTTTAATATCTTTTTCCTGCATTAAGGGTCTATTTTTTCAGTGAATTCAATGTGTTTTCAGTGGGGCAAAGTAAAATTATAAATTAGGCAAGCAACAATAAATCTGAGTGGCTTCTTAAGATAGCAAGAACTTCTGCCATTTTCCCATGCTGATGATAATTTAATCATTTTCCAAATGCAAAAAGTTATGTTCACCAAAGTCAAAAATTCTGAAGCGCCACAAAACGATTTTGTAGAAAAATCTTGATTTTTGTCAAATACGTAGAAATATCAATACAAGGTCAAACATTCATCCATAACATGCTGGTTTCTGAAAGATATAAGCATAAGCTAGGATGACGTTTTCTAACCGCACAACAGAAATGATACCAAGAATCATAAATGAATTGAAATCCGGCGGGAAGCGCCGGGAAATTTTCGATATTTTTCATTTCAAAATGCATAAAAATGCATCTCCGCACAGGAAGCCCCATAGCCTAATAAAAAAGGGTGGTTAGGCTCTCATTTTTACAAGCCTATTTGGCTTGTGCCCCTAAATTTTTAGGAGCCATGGCTCCAAATTGGCCAAAAAAACCCTGAGAAAGATCCTCGGAAAACGTGAAAGTCACAAATTTCAAAAATTTTCTCCAAAAAAATCAAAAAATGCAATTTTTTGCTCTTTTTTTTCGAGCTGGGGATAAGGTTCCTAGCATTTGAGTACTAGGTCCGGCGGCATAGAAATGATCATGGAAAAAAGTTAAGAGGTTCAAAACTGGAAAGATGCATTTTGGTGAACTTTAGAAAGTCAAAATCTCAATTTTTTCCGTTGCTTGGCGACGGTCATTATTTCTAGTCATTGTTTTTTATTAGACGCGGCTGTTAGCATACTACTTCTTTTAACTATTAACGTTCAACAGTTTTTATCAATTGTATTGTTCCATCTCTTTTTTATTCGTCAAGAGTCAGTATTTAGTCGAAAATAGAGATTTTTCATTAATTCTCTCAATTTTTTCTCTCGCTGTCTTGGAATTTTTCAAACGTTTTCAACGCGGACTTTTGCATTTATAAACGATGAAGACTGAAGACGTCTATCTTCTGTAAATTTAGAACTTCTATTCAGTTAATGTTTCTTGCAAACATACATGCACATATGGGCTTAGGGCATACATGTGACGGAGCCCGAGGTCTGGGGGGTGGAGTTGGGCCATTTTTTTTGGGCCGGGGGTCAGTAATTCCCAAAATTTTGGGGGGAGGGGCCCCTAAAGGAAAAAAATTCGATATTTTCACGAAAAAAGTCCAAAAAACAGTTCAAAAAATAGTAATTTTTGTCTAAAAAATGATAAAAAATGTATTTATTGCGCGAAGTGCCGAGAAAATGGACGTTTTTGACCATTTTTTGTTCAAAAATTGACATTTTTCATCAAAAAATTGACGTTTTTCCGACCAAAAGTATGGGAGTCCCTAGGGCTACCCTATGGCTAGCCATAAGATTGGAAAATCCTGGGGGCGGTCACCCAATGGCTAGCCATATGGTCGACGATTTCTGGGGGGGGGTTCCCATAGCATACCTGTAAGACCTCCGACCAGTTGGGGGGGGGTAAATCCGAAATTTGGGGGGGGGGTAGGAAAAAGTCGAAATTTTTCCCAAAAAAGGCCAAAAAACATACACTTTTTTGAAAAATTTTTTTTTCCAAACTGGGGGGGGGGGTTGGGGGGAAATGATTTTGGGTATAGGGTTGGCCGAGTTGGGGGGGGGGGTCCCCCCCAACCCCCCCAAGTACAGGTATGTCCCATAGCACTTCCGCCCCCCCCCAATTACATGTATGGCTTGGGGAGGGCTGAACCCTCCTACCTGAGACTCTGGATACCCCCGCCTATCCCAAAAATGCTCAAACACTCTCCACTGAACTTTTTGAATCATTTTTTTTTGACACATTATGTATGATAAACAAGCTTGTGGAACTTTTCTTTGCTCACTCACCCTTTTACCTCCTAAATGAAAAGTCCAATGATCCTCTCCCCTAGAAAATTTTTTGCCGTGCATGTTACGGTTGCAAAGATTCATTTTCCAGCGTTTTTGAAAATAAAAATGCAAAAACTTTTCTGGAGCTTCAGAACGAAACGGGAAACAAATTACAATCTATTTTATCTGATTTCAATTTACATTTCAATCTTGCAAAGACATACCTGTAAGACCTCCGAGCAGTTGGGGGGGGGGGGTAAATCCGAAATTTTGGGGGGGGGGGGTAGGAAAAAGTCGAAATTTTTCGCAAAAAAGGCCAAAAAACATACACTTTTTTGAAAATTTTTTTTTCCAAACTGGGGGGGTTGGGCGGGGGGAAATGATTTTGGGTACAGGGTTGGCCAAGTTGGGGGGGGGGCTCCCCCCCCCAACCTCCCCCCAAGTACAGGTATGTGTTTGGGGGAAAAACAGTGGGCGCCAAGCGCCGAAAAAAATTGCGTCTTCGGCCCCTAAAATGTATAAAATCAAGGAAATTTTGTGTTGGACCGGTCGAAAATTTTTTGTCAATTGCAAAAACGCTCAAAATTTTTCGTGCCATTCCGAATTTTTTAGTGTCAAAAGACCATGTTTGGGCACGATCCATGAAAAAAACACGGGGAAAAAGTGACTTTACGAATTTGAATACAGTAAACAATAAATTTGCACGTGAACCCCTTCTGTCAATACAACCTTGTTGAAGTTCAGGATCTTCGCACAACACGTTATCATGATATAATCAACAATTAGAAACGTATGTCGTTCACGGATGTCAAAGACTAGTTTATTTGGACTAGATCACCTCTAGATTCTATGTTCAAAATGGATTAAATTTATTTTTCATCTTCGTTTTTTACATCTACACCACTTCGATGAACATGGTCACGCTTTTTTTAATAGATCCATACTGACTTTTCTTTTCTTTGCTTTACCTCCAAATGGCCTTAACTTTGAAAGACATCGATGTCGATACCATGCTGGTCATTTTGGACGAATTGGAAATGACGTCATCGAGATCAGATCGGTCGATATCCGCCCAGGAATTGGCCACCCGCCTCATTCAAAGAAATGCAAATTTGCGATGCATTCCCGTAGAACAAGTCCTCGCGAAAGTCATCCAAGTGAGTGAGTTCTTTATAAAGTTGTGACATAGCGCACAGATGGTGGTTTACTTCTCATTCCTCCGACCTGTCAAACTATTCCATTTATTTTGAAATGATCGATGCAGCGATCCAATGAAAGTAAGTTCAACATCCGAAAAAAGTAAGCTTATTGCGATAGTCGATGAACAAATTTCCCCTTCAATGAGCGGCAAACAGAACGGCTTCAAATTTCCTTCAATAACATGGTTGGTATTTAGGTGTCGATACAGTTCTATCCAAATCAACAGTTGATAAAAAGTATGATATTTTTCCTATGATTTTGGCCTTCCTATTGTCATGTATAAATTTAGGTACTTCTTCACTTTGGCGTCTGAATTTTTCCAAGTTTTTGAACGTGTAAAGTATTACAGCGGGTATGTGAGGACGCGCAAGTTTTCGCGCCTCTTGAGTCGCTAAAGTGCATAAGTGCCGACATTTAGCGTTTTTCTACAGTATTAAGATTTCCCCTCCATGATTGTTCGCATCAAACTGAATCTACTATTTTGATGTGTCGCTGCATCTAATATTTTAAATTTAATTTAAGCTGATTTGAACCATTATTATATTATCGTCCACTTTCAGCTAATGAATGAAGCTCATCGACTAGCCCTCTGCCAAATACCAGCCAAAAATTTTTACGTTGCGACTCAAGTATGGGAAGAACTTTCTGCACATGACGATTCTGATAGCCGGGAAGATATGAGTGATGACGATGAAGATCGCCATAATGGGAGCCGAAGTAGCCCTAGCAGCAAACATCCTCGAAGTAGCTCGCAGAATGATAAATTGCGGGAAAGCAGCAGAAAACGTAAAAGGTCTGGATTTGGAAAAGCTATCAGACCGAACGGTAGGTATTGAATTTAGGGCAGCTTTTTTCATGTCAGCAGGATTTACATAACATACTCTGCAGACAGAAAAACTAATATCTGGTTTTTAAATTATTGTCTTCTGTGTGTTTAATATTTCTAGCATGCTGGTTGATTTTCCAGCTGAAATTTACAGGACTGTGTTTTCCAACTTCCGATTTGTCGTTAGACAGGGTATGCGAATGGCTCGCCTAAGACGGCTGCATTACAGTAACTAGAAACCGTATTCAAAAAGTTACCAATAGATGGGCATAGAGTAGAAAAATCTGACCTATTATTGGTTTTCTACAACTACCTCCAGGTTAGGAAAATCCTTATTCATTAAAGATCGTAGAAATTAATTAGAAACTTACCCATACATGTAATGCGGACCCGAAGTCTAGGGGGGGGGGGGTCGGCCAACTTTTTTTGGTCCGGGGGTCAGCAATTCCCAAAATTTTTGGGTAAGGGGTCTCTCAAGGAAAAAAATTCGATTTTTCACGAAAAAATTCCGAAAGATGGTTTCAGAAATTGTTGTTTTTTTCTAAAAAGACCAAAAAAATGTATTCATGGCGCGAAGTGCCAAGAAAATTCACATTTTTCACTATTTTTTGTTCAAAAAATGACATTTTTCATCAAAAAATTGACATTTTTCAGTATTTTTTCGACCAAAAGTATGGGGTTCCTACGGCTACCATATGACTAGCCATTGGATTGGAAAATCCTGGGGTGGGGGCAGTCGCTTAATGGCTAGCCATATGGTCGACGATTTCTGGGGGGGGGGGTTCCCATAACACTTCCCCCCCAATTACATGTATGCCCTTGACTGATTGGAAAAATTTATTACGTTGTTCTGTCAAATTCGAATCAGAAAAAAACATCAACTTTTCTAAAATATCACTTTAACGCCTATGTCAAGCCAAAGCACTAAATGAACCTTAGGTTGCATTGCTAATGCGACAAGTCTCATCAATTTTTTAATTGCAATGGCACTCTTCAACATGATTTTATGCAACAAACTCAAGGATAACGTTTGAGATAACTTAAGCAGCATGAAAGGTTTGTAGCCATATGCGCCAATGTCAATTGCGCTGTCCCATTTGTGCCCTCGCCAATTGCCCCAATTTTCAAGTGCGCCATTTTTATATGCAGCCTTGTTGTATTCGAAAAATATAAGTCGAGGCGTGGATGAAAAGGCAGGCAGGAGGTTGTTCAGGGATCGTCCTTAATGCACGTGTTTCCAACACCCATGCTTACCCGAAAACTTAAACTACTTAAGTACCTAAACCCTACAATGAAATAATCCAAATTAGAAAACATTCGGTTCTGAATCTGAATTCTCAATGCTTAAACCAAAAGAGGAGAGTTTTCTCCTATAAATTTTACCTAATAGAAAAACAACTTACATAACCTGTGCAAAAAATAAACGTAGTGGGCGGAGTTATAAGGAAATGCCCCACGTGCTGGATCGCCGGATCCAACTTGTACCTGCGTGCGTCTTCACAAAATTGACAAACTATCCTAAAATTGGTGGAAACACACTACAACACCCTATGCATTTGCGTCATGTGTATAATGCACCAACTGCAATTGCGCATTTTGCAAATATGCAGCCTTGATGTTTTCATTCATCGTGGCAAGGGCAATGGATACACCGGAAGTGACAAAGATGACTATTGTCTCCAGAAATTGTTTAGGAAGCATTTTTTGTACACAATTTTTCCAACCCGAAATTTTTGCAGTATGTTCATTTTTTAGAGATGTATCGGGTACCCAGACCCGAAATGAGACTTGAAATTACCCGACCATTTTTTTGGACCCAGACCCGATATTCCCAAAATTTTGGACCTGGACCCGGACCCAATATTCTTAAAATTTTGGACCCAGACCCGGACCCGACGAAATTGTCACAATTCTGATTCGGGTCTGGTGTATAACATAGTAATTCAGCTGAAAACAAATACCCATGTTAAAGAATGTATGACCAGTGTTTTTTTTGCACTGTGCGAAACTTTTTTTTCAGGTTTTTTGCACCGTGCAAAAAAATATTTATCAAATGTGGAAAAAAATTTGGTGTTTTCATACAGAAAAGAAGCATTTTGGTGCATTTTAGTAGGTCCAACTCTCAAAATTTTCTGGCGCTTCGCGCCGGTTATACTTTAATAATCATTATTATTTATTGTCAAGCTCAGGCGCGGCTTTTCGCATGTCTACCTTCACTTATCACTAATTTTTAATATTTTTCATCGTCTTAAACGTATTATTTCATGTCTAATTGGTGATCTTCAATATTATATCATTATATTTAATAAAAATCCCAATTTTTCCTTCATACATTTTTTGAGAAAGATCAACACATCAATTTGGTGCATTTTAGAACGTCATAATCTCAAAATTTTCTGGTTATAACTTTAATAATCATAACAGCTCAGACGCGGCTTTCAGAATGTCTACCTTCACCTATCATTTAGTGTATAATAGTTTTCATCATCCCAAACGTATTATCTCATGTTATAAATGGTAATCTTCAATAATATATTGATATTTAATGAAGATTCACAGATTTTCCTTGAAACATTTTTTGAGAAAGATCAATATGTCAAGTCTCTAAACTTTTTAAAGCGATTCTTTCTTTCTTAACGTAAAACAATTCAGAAGCTTCATAGAAGTAGTTTTCGGAAATTCCTAATTTTGAAAATTACACTGATTTGGTTATTAGTCTTTGGCCATGACGTAGAATAACACATGTTACTTATTTATACCTATTTTTGCCATATACAAATTGTACAAATGAAATATTGGCTGCTGTTTGTACATGTACAAATGGGTCATGTGCAAAAAAACCATCTGTTTATAGTACAAAATTTTTGGGCATGCAAAACTTTTTTGATGATTTTTTTGCACCGTGCAAACAGCTCGTGCAAAAAAACACACTGGTGATGACACATCAATTAACTAATGAAATATAATAAGTAACAAATCAACGCTTAATTGTTTAGATCATCTTGAGACTGACTTAGATTTGAAATCTACAGCACCCAAGTTATATTTCATAAGTAGTTTTTCGGCCATTTTCCTTGTAGTCGTCGTCTTTTCAATCTTGATTTTTATTTATAATATTAATCTAAGGATCAAAAATTAAATTATAGAGATGCTTACTCACTAATATTCCACGAGAGATTAGTGATTCGAATCAGTTTATTGTGTCTCAACCAAACCATACGATTTCAATATGATGTTGTTTCCCCCACATCCATTTTGAGATGCAGTTGTGAGAAGTTCGAATATGAATATGATAAGTTGAAAATGAATCATAGCCGAAAATAGAGTATATTGTGTGGTTTTACATACTGCGTTTGAAAATTTTTTCTTATGTTGTACTTTTCACGTTTTACACTTTTTAAAGTGTCCAAAAGTAGACGGAAAAAACTGAAAAACTTATTTGGAGTTTGGACCTCTTTCCGGACACCTTCCCACAGGATGCCCTAGAATCTTTTCATCATTTTATTACATATTATGTTAAATTTCAATACGATTTGTGTGCCGTTTTTTGAGTTTTTGGGATTGGCACACATTGCACTGCAATTCAAATATGTTTTTGAGTCCTAATGAATCTCCAACCAATGAAGTTCTGGGAGAACAGGATTCGTCATCACCTATATAATAAATAAGAAAAAAATGTGGCTTCAAAACTAGATAAATTTTGATTCATCTAGCTTTGATATTTGCTGAACGACATGCTTCAAATGAACCAGATTTTCGTAAAATTTTGGACCTGATACATCTTTATTATTTTTCTCAGACTTATGCAGTTAATCTATATCAGAGTTTATCTACTGCAAATAATTCTATGATCTGATCATGATTCTATGATCAGATAATCCTGTGACCAGTACCTTCATAATTCGAATTTGTTCAGAAGCAGCAAAAGTAAACATTTGCTCCAGATCTTACCACTTGAGTTCGAAAGTCAAAATAAGCAAGACACAAATGTATAGTTACAGTATTTCAAGGCCAACAGATCAGCCAAATTATGAACTATGCTGGTCATAAAATCAATAGCATTAATTCCACCCTGATCATACTGTAGCTTGAGTGTAAAAGATTCTAGAGTTCCAAATGCAACATAATTTCTTTTTGATAATTCTGTGGCTATGTGACTAACTGTGTGGTCCTGTATGACTACGATAATTTACAATGCTGTTATTGCCTAGTTTGTGTGGTCTTCAATAATGATTACATTTCTCATTTGATACTATGTTTTCAGTGTCCAAACAGAATTATGGCCCAAAGGAACAATGCACATTTGCAAATGGCGCATTTAACATACGGCGCATTTGCTAATAGCGCATATAACAATGGCGCATGACATGTGGTCAGTTGTTTTTTAGGCCTCATTAATCAGCCTAAAGATATTGAACGAATAGTCGAAAGTCTAATATGCTAAAATGATTCAGTTTTTCCTTTGAATGGGAAAAACGGTGTTTTCAAATCCGTTCTGGTTATTTTAATGTTGCAATGCTTCAGCCGTCCTTCTTAACACGTTGTATAAATAGGTGACTTGGGTAAAAAATTGATGCGAATTTTTTCTCTTTTTGGATAGAAGTCGAAAATTTCGCATTTGATAGGAAAGCTATATTTCAGTATAAAGCGCCAGAATTTTATTCGTTTTTAAAATCAGTGTAACGCAGCAATGAAATTTGGTGATATGTCTGCATTGCATGTCAAATTGAACCTACTTTTTGCTAAGGCTGCTTTGTGAAGTAAACGAGCCGTACTAGTTTGTTCAAAACTTTCCTGAATCATGTTAAGAGTAATTCAAAATTTCAATTTTTTATATGACTCCATTCTGACCTGCGATTTGAGAATTATATCAAAACAAGTTTACAGAATGCTCATCTCACATTGTCATACATTTGTTCAGTTTTTTCAGCAAAAAGTCGACGTCAGATTCGACGCAGCCGCTCACAAAAGCAGAATTCAAAGACTAGAAGTAAAGTACTTCGTAGATTTCATTGAAAATATGTGATAATCAAACTTATTTTGTCGAATACAACATCAGCAAATCTCCCAAGAAAAGACTTTCGAAAAGCGGCGTTCGAAGAGCCAAATTGCACACGAGAATCGTACGAGTAAATAGAAGGTTAGATGCGAGTTTCGTACTATTATTAGCATGGAAAGATTAATGTAAATTCGCCAAAAATCGTAGCTAGCACGTTAGTGTTAGACTACAATATGTTTCATTTTGGGCACACCGATTTTCACGTTTAAAGCAAGATTTCTAACGAACCATAAGACATCCAAAGCTGAAATTTGGCAACAATATAGAACTCGATGCGGGCTACAACATGGTACCATTTAGAATACTGTAGACATACTGTAGCTAAAGTTATGAGACAAACCAGAGTACTGTTTTGCCACCTTTTCATAACTAACGATTATTCTAACCGATTAGCTCGATTGTGGTATTAATATCTTCAGCAGGGTCATATCTCGGGACCAGCAAGAAATTTTTTCGAAATATGCAAATGTAACCTTATTTCAGTGTAAAGAAAAATCTCAAAACTCCGACCAGTAATAACTTTGGGAATATTTAGTCTTTCTAGACGATTCTTGTTACGTTGGATGCAGCTCCTCGAGTTGTACAAGATACTAACTGACGGTTTGAAAATTTGCAGTGTAAACTTAATTATCATTGAAAATATGCAAATCTGGCCGAGTTGGGGTAGATGACCGCACAAATATCTCGAGTTGTATAAGTCATAGAAAGCTAATTCTTTTTTTGTTCAATAGCTGAGTAAAATGCCCAGAGTAAACCACCCTAGCATCTAGTATGTGCAGGTAAAGAAAGTGTAAACAAAGCGAAAATGTCCATTTAAAAATTTTTTTTGCGATTTTCAGATCTTTTGTTGCACCATTGAAACGAGCTTCTTTTTCTACCCCCCCCCCCCAGTTTTGATATTTGTTTTTTGAAAAAATGTATAGTACGTAATACGTTAGAGATTTGCATAAATGTTGTTTACAAAAAATTTTTTTCGATTCATCGATTTTAAGTAGCGCCGTTGCAAAGAGCGTATTTTGTTGTCCCTGATGCATATATCTGTTTTTCGAAATATCTCAACGTACGCTAAAAATTTGCATAAATGATGAATTTTTGATTTGCATAAATTCTTGACTTGGACCCCGGAGGTCCAATTCAAAAATTTGTTTGAGCCATTTTGTAGAAATAAACAGCTAAAAACGACGAAAGAAACGATGATTTCAGTTAAAATTATCTCAGCCTTGCCTGTTTTTGAACTCTAATTTCAAATTTTTTCTGTCTAGGTACCACATATTTTTAAGGTTGAAAATTTTTCGGTTCTAGAGCTGAAATTTGTATGCCAAAAGATGCAGTACACAGAGAAACGCCATGAAACGCCGTTTCGGAGCAACAAATTGATTTTTGAGCAAAATATTCGAAAAAAAATTTTTGGTGGAAATTTTTTTCTGCCGACCTATGTTAGACAAGATTTCCATCGTCTAAACATGTGTCAACTACGTTTTTGAGGCTAAATCACAATTTCTGCATACTGTAACTTTCACTAATTTTTTTATACCTTCCTTGGGGGAGCTTGAAAGTACGATATTTATCCCAAAATGCCAGGAAATGGCAAAAAGGAGAATATGTTTCTCTTTTTTGCTTTTTTCATTGGCTTAAAAGTTCGGTACTAGGCCTTCCCATCATTTCATTTCAGCAAAATTCTAACTGAAAAAGCTTTCCATTTTCTGAGAAACATATACGCGCCCAGTTTTTTAAAAGACAAAAATGTTTTTAAGCTTCTGCGCATGAAATTCACTTGTCCTGTAGCAATTTTTACAGTCGTACATGATTACTGCACATTATACAATACTTCTTTTTTCACGATAGAGCACGTGATGCCTCCGACTGCATGTATAAAATTCATTACAGGCTTGTCAAAAATAGTGCTATAATTGACAAAAACTACGTACACAGAAATAACAAACTGACGATCAGTACAAGTATCACAATTACAAGGAATCAGAAGGTATTATTTGATCGTCAATCCAGCGGTTGTCTAAAAAAATAAAGAGATAAAAAACCACAGAAGTCGGTTAATCAAACAGTTTGTACCATTATGTATAACAGCTGATTGGATAGGGTTTTTAATCAATTTTTTTACAAATTTCAAAAAATATACAGTTTCAAACGTTTTACATTTTGTTGAGTTTTTGCATTTATAACAATAACCATTTTCTATAAAATACCAGGAAGTGGCAAATAGATTAATATGTTTCTCCTTCTTGCTCCATATTTCACTGAGCATAAAAGTTAATACTAGGCCACTCCATTGTATACAGTCCAGCAAAATTCTAACTAAGAATGACACATAAATAATAACCAAGAATTCTGTTTTTCATTAAACCAAGGTTTTTTTCTTCTGTAAATAATTAGTTGTAGTGACTAATAATCAAATTTTTCAATGATTTATCCCATTTTTGCGCAGTGGCATTTTCAGAAATCACTAAAAAACTGGGCGCGTATATGTTTCTCAGAAAATGGAAAGTTTTTTTTCAGTTAGAATTTTGCTGAAATGAAATGATGGGGAGGCCTAGTATCAAACTTTTAAGCCATTGAAAAAGCAAAAAGGAGAAACATATTCTCCTTTCTGCCATTTCCTAGCATTTTGGGATAAATAAGACATATCCTCGGTTATGAGTAACAGTTGTTCCAGAAATTATATGCAAACATTCCTTGTGCAATTGTGTGGCTCATTCCATGTCAGAGCTAATCTTCTTTTGAGCTGAAACATGGCGCGCATCTCAACATGAAGTTTGTTTGGCGTTGAAGTGTGTCTAACCTTACATCAGGCTTGTAGGCAGGGGGTTGGGGGGCATGGCCCCCCGTAATGTTTCAAAGATTCAGAAAAAGCAAAGCTTTTTTATTTGTTTTTTTCTTCAAAAAAAAGTCAAGTCAGAAATGCCAATTTTACGGTAAATTGAGTGAAAAAATTCTTGGCTTCACCGTTTAGCAAATGCTTCGTAGACGATTTTGAGCCGCACGAGCGCTACCACAGTCAGAAGTTTTTATATTTTATTTTGTACATATAATTATGGAACGAATTGCATTGCAATGTTTGACAATATTCAAAATATTTCAAAAATCAGCCTGCTCAGGATCATGTCAAAACAAGAATAGTATCGATTAAGCGCATAAGTTAAGGACTGATGAGTTGAGAATCCATAGAACGTTGTATTACAGTATCCTTGAATGATTCTACTACCGTGGCTTTTTGGTTTAGAGTATTATAAAAATTTTCGATTTTCTTTCCGTTTTTCTTGGAACTATTTTGTTGTCTATTTTTCTTGAAATGCTTCTAAGTATTAAAAGTGAAAAGCTAGTACTTTTCATATTTTTGCCATTTCTTGCCAATTTACATGTCGCATATGACTGAAAATTTGTGCGCATGCTCTATTAAGCCCTACTATTTCTAAAGTAAAAAACTCTGGGGTAAACGAATTGTGTAGATACGTCCGTGAGTGATGCTATTTTTGTTATTTTTCAATTTACAAGCGTTTTACAAGAAAACTAAAGTTCCAATAGTAAAACTATCAGTCAGGATCAATATGCGAAAATTCTCTAAAAGTGCCTTAATCCATGATTTTTCGATTTTCATGTTCTTTTTGTTAGTTCGTTGTCGGGGCTTCAACTCCATTTTTCCAAATAAGCCTCGAAAAGAAAAAAATGTTCACGCGAATAGATAACCTGCGCACGCGGTTGCCATTTTTCTCAGATTGACTGTAACAATTAGGACTGCAACTTGGAAAAAGAACATTTTTGTTGAGGATGCATAATCGTTATCTGTCTATGGATTCCTTGTCCCATCTCTTCAATTTCATATTTCGACGCTCATTTTGAAGATGAATAAAGGCCCTGTCATACTTCACCACGCGGTACCGCGCGGCGCCGGTTGTTCTATTCATACTAAAAAGCGGCGCCGGTCGGCGCCGCGTATGAATAGGTTTTTGTAATTTTTGCGGCGGCGCGCGGCGCCCCATCAGGTTTCAACTAAACCAATACACATTTTTTGAGAAGAGCAAAATCCAAAAGTAAAAAAGCGGCGCCGCCTGTTAGTATGAATAGGACAACCGGCACCGCGCGGTACCGCGCGGTGAAGTATGACAGGGCCTTAAGACTATAGCTTCGTTTCATGGTTTTAGACGAAGGCGAACAGTACAATCTAAAAAACACTCGCGGACAACGTTGCCAAGAAAACGAAGCATGCGTAGCCCAAGAAAAAGAAAAACGCACGTGTTGGAGAGGGATTCAAATTGATCGTAAAAATTCCAATCGAATGGATATGTGATACTTGTACTTGACATGTCATATTTTGATTGAAGACTTGTACTCATTTCAAAGAATGTCCAAAATTTTGGGTCATGTTGCCTATAATTCCTGAAACTTCTAACAACGTGTTTTTTCGTGATTGTAGCTCATTCTAGACGACCAGAGACAGAGTACTGTATTCTGGAGAGTATCTCACGATTTCTGTGGCCGGATTTACAGACTGTGTTTTGCTGATATAGATGTGCAGATATGTAGAGTAAACTGCGACGAGCAATGAACAAACTTTAAAACCTGCGAACTAAGTAGGAAATTGCGACGCCTATATCGCGCGTGTCCATAGGCATATTGTTATTACAGTAAACGATATTCACAAGAAAGGTACTACGTATCTTGACTATCAGAATTCGAAAGTATCATTTTCTTCCATCGCCATATTTTTTCTTCGGCTGATTGTTAAGATGCTACAAACGAAATATCGTTTGATAATCAAAAATCAGAGTAGACGTGAAATCTGTTTTTCTTGAAATACTTCTAGATAATGAAAGCGGAAAGCAAGTAGTATTTTAGATTTTCACGATTTGCTGATGAACAATATATCGTACAGGACTGGAAACTTTTGAGCATATTGACCTAACCTTTAACAATTTTTTTAGAGCAAAAGATTTCACATAAAGAGCTCCATGTAAACGTTTTTGACGACAGTACTGATTTGTGTCACTTTTCTTTTTAGAAACATTTTATAAAAAACAGACTATAGATATGCATTTATATGAAGGTGATAGCGCATTTGATACGGCTATATGTAATGATTTAGGTATGTGGGTGGTATTGTGCCTGGGTTCCAGCTACAAGTAGCTTTATGAGTTTGGTCTATAGATGTTCCTGACCTCCCTCCTAGCACACACACACTGGTCTAATGTGCAGCAAATTTACTAAAGAAAACGACTGACTCGTACATACACAAAATATGACCTACTGAATGAAAACGAAAAGAAATATGCATCCAAAAATACTTAGCATAATATAAACAAAGTGGCGATATGAAACAATAACAAAGATGGAGAAAAATAAGCTTATATTTCAAACGAAATATGAGTACAAATGAAACTATAGACATTGGAAAAAGACAAAAAAATGCAAAAAATGAAAACATGGGTGGTCCAAAAATATACAGGATGTCTCAAATATCTTACACGCTACCTACTCCAAGGTGAGCTCCTGCGAACAAAACAAAAAGCATAAAAAAAATGGAATTAAAAAGAAAAAGAAAAAAAAATACGACACAATACAAAAGTAAACAAATTAATGGCTGTACGACAATAAGAAAAAAAATTCCTTCGAAAATTAATTTTTAAAAAAAAAATGACAATGTCATTTACATGTTTCAATGATGTGGACTGTGACTTTGATCCCGATCACGATCCCAAGCATTTGGCCGATGCTGATAATTGTATCCCCCTTTGTATTCTTTGTTTGGGTAACCCCTCTCTCTGTGACTATGTGGATATTGTTTAAAATTGACTTTTGGCGACGAAAGATTCGAATTATAATAAGAATGATGTACATCATCAATTTTCACATTGTAATGCTTCTTTTTAAAGTCGTGGTAAGATTGAGATGATTCATAGTGATCGGATTGAGATCTGGATACATAATTGTCTCGTTTTCTGTGATCAGACAGCCCTGAATTTTGTTCAGAACCTTTCTGATCAACACACAATGATGGTACAAATTTCGAAAGAATTAGTTCAATTTTGTTGAAGAATTTATCAGCATCGCAAGAGTTTTTAAATCCAAAGCCGTATAATTTTTTCGATTCAATGTCGATCCAATTGATGAAGATCGAATTGCTCCTATCAAGTTGCGAGGGCCTAGTAATACAGCTGCACAATGGTGGCTTGCAATACAAGCTCGCAACAAAATATTGTTCCTGATATGTAGTGATCAAAATAGGTAGAGGATCAGGTGTTACCTCTATCCAGTTCATATCATGTTCTTGATTCAAAATGTACAGCTGGGCGCAAGTATTATAAATGTGGTGATGTTGATGAAAAATTGAAAATCTATATTCATCGTCCTGCGTTTCTACTTTGATGAGAAGATCCGTAAATTTTCTGATCCAATTCAGTTGATCATTAGGCAATGAAATATCATTGAACTTGAGGCGTAATTGTTGCAAGATATTCAAATTTTTTGTCACAATAGGATCCTGCATCCATTTATTAAAGTCGAATGTCATTTTTGGTAATACGGTCGAACATTTATTGTAAGGCACCGAGAGTAAAGGTCGTTTTTGTCGACATAGGTTGATGCGCTCATGAATCGTGAGGGGCTGACGTTGCCATGGATTTTGATCAACGGATTTCGATTTTTTCTTGTTCTTTCGTTGTTTCTTCTGTTTTCCATCTTGGGTCAGCTTATAATTTGGTCTAATTCCATTAAAGTTTACACGTGAGAACATGAGATTACGTAAAATTGACAACGCAGAACGAATATAAGAAACTTCATTGAGTTGATGACACAACTTGATTAAGTTACGGGAATAAAAACGGAACTTTGCATAAGTATAATTTGTTCGCAACAAAGGAGCATGTGGCATTAACTTACGATAGATGTTAAGTTCACTGACATAAGATTTCACGAGTTTGAACAATAAATCCAGGAGCTCACACGATTTACGCAACCCTTTTGGCATCCCCAGGACCCCAAGAACAGGATAATTAGAGTCGACAACTTCCGAATCCATATTTGAAGGACTCGTAGCTTCTACATTCGTTGCTTGCATAATCTCCTCATGATTTTCTCTGCAATCGTCATTATTATCGACCTGAATGGGAAAATTGTCTTGTTCTTCTGCATCTTGAATCACACCAACAAATACTTGAGGTGAAGACTGTTCCAATGTCTGAGTGGGACAGGCTTGCATCTCTTCCTCATAATCTGAAATTGGATCATAAGAACTTGGGCTTGAGTTCAATGTCTGAGTGAAATCAGCCTTCTGTTCAATATTCATAACTCCACTAATTGTCTCATTGACTTGTTCTAGCTCCACTTTTTGAATGGATCGAGCTCTTACCTCACCAGGAGTTTGATCATCAATAACTTGCATACTGTCAAACAAGTCGCTCATTTTTGTTTCCAGTTCCTGAGCTACTTTATCGTCGATTATATCCATATCGTCTAACAACATATCTTTGTCATTGTTAGAGTCTAAAGTTTGTTCAGACTCCACTTTGACAGACTGATCAACGTGGGGACTTGAAATTCGTTGATTTTCTTCCATAGTTTCGTCTACATTTCGCTCTGGAAAAGACTTAAAAACCCTGGCTCCTCTAGTCTTTATATGTAATGGCCAAGGTGACCATTCATCGATAACCTTTTTGCAAAGCTCAGAGGCAAAACTTTGTGATGCCTCTGGCCAGCAACGATTCTCACCTGTAAGCAAAAAGTATACACCAAGATCTAGAACCTGTGTAGCAATGATTGCCATTTCAACTTGATTCCTGAAACTACAGATGTTTTGCTCTGGAGACCAATAATAGTCCCACATCTGTATTTCCTGCTCTTGGGCTGTTTCAAAAAATAAAGAGAATAAATTATTCAATGACTGACATGGCAAATGCTTTGAGACATCACGATGTCCATACATAGATGGGAAACCACCATTTTCTTCAGGTTGCCCTTCGTAAAAGTATCCAACATCGAATATTGACTTCGACTTTTTCACAACCTTACCTGGCAACCAAACATCGTGGTAACTGTTGCATGCTCCTAGTCCATACACAAATTTAGCTATGGCCGAGTCAGTCAAAATTTTGTAGAGACATTCTCTGCCATAACCTTCCTTGAAAAATATGTGATATGGCACAATAACTGTAAACGACTCAGAGAGAGTGGTGAATACAATTGAACGATGGAAAATATTCATCGGCCAAATCAGAGTAACTTACCTCTCTGTACCCAATTGGAATTATAGACACGATAGGAATACCACTGATGAGTATTTGGCGTAATTCCAACATCTTCTCATCAAATTCGAAGGTATTTTTGACCATAATCAAGTTGTCAGTGTCTAAATTCGGGATGCCAGGGGTGCGATTGGTTCGAAGTTCCCAAATTGATCGCCAGTCATTTTCGTCAGCAAATGGGGCTTTTTCACTGGGCAATCGTAAATCTAACAATGAACAAAGTTGTGGGGGAAAATACACAGACAAAGCAGGTTGAGAATTGTGCACAACATCCTAGATTTGTTAGGATCTTGCAGGGCATAACAAGAATTCAAAACTTGCATGAATTCAAGTCTTCACAGATTACCAGTGTGAAGTAATAAAGCATCATTTTCTTTTAATTTTGTGCAATAAGCATCTGCTTTGTTGATAGTTCTTAAATTATTTCTTGTTCTTGTGCTCAACTTATGTTTGGCAGTTGAGTATGGTAAAAGATGTTGAATGTTGACCAGGACGATTCCGTCATTATCAAAGAGTTTCACAGCAGCAAAATTCTCTTGAAGATCCGGAAATTGACGATGTGCTTCCTCTGGGCACAGCACAATTCCACAGTTAAAATACTGTCCATTGTGTGGAATAATGACTACTGGATCTCCCACACGCCCACCATTTGGTGTAATTATCCGTCTTTGATAATTGTAATCCTCAACAAGAAGTTCATCAGATTGTTGATCATTTTCATTTTCGACTTTGGAGGGAGTACACTCTTTTGGAGGTTCTCCTGAGCAATCCTTTATTTCCTTTTCTTCATTATCTTTTTTTCTGTTGAAATATAATCGCAACTGATTCACATGAACTGTTCTATCTGGTGCTGCTGAATTAAATGATCGAATAACATAGTTTGTTGGAGATTTTCGGACCACTATTTTGTAGGGTCCAACCCAATATGGCGATAGTTTACCATCAACTCCTTTTGCTCTTCTGTGGTTGATCAACCACACCATTTGACCTACACTATACTCAATTTCTTTTGCTTTTTTATCATAGTAGTGTTTCTGATTAGCTTGTGATTTGGTTAATGTTTGATTAGCCAAATCCTGAGCTGAAACTAATGGGTTTTTTACAATATTTACATCCCATGGACCATTAACAATTGGATCAATCGTAGTTCTGAGTTCCTGATCGATGGGAAAGACTGGTTTTCGTCCATAGATGAGTTCAAATGGGGTAATGTTAGTTGATGCATGTACTGAAGTATTGTAGGCAAACACTACATATGGTAGCACTCGATCCCACTCTTCTCCATAAGCCTCTACACATGCTGCTAACATAGAAATCAAGGTATGATTGAATCTTTCCACAAGTCCGTCAGTTTCTGGGTGATAAGGAACAGTGAGGAGTTTGGCTACATTTAGTAATTTGCACAACTCGACCACTACAGTACCTGTAAATTGTTTGCCTTGATCTGTAAGAATCGCTTTAGGGGCACCATGCAACAAAATGACGTTCTCTATTAGAAATTTAGCAATGGTTTCTGCTTTCATGTTTTCCAAAGCTTGAGCTATAACCCATCTTGATGAATATTCACTACATACCACAACATATTTATAGTTGTTTACAGTTTTTGGAAGTTGTAGTATGCCCATGGCGATTAGATCGAACATCTTACCTGCTGGGATATTGCAAAGTGGTGATTTGTTCTGTCTACCTTTTTTGACAGCTTGGCAAATTTTGCACGAATTAACCCAGCTCTGGACATCTGACCACATACTCTACCACCAGTACTTACTTTGAATTTTGAGTAAGGTTTTCACCATACCCATGTGACATCCAAAAATTGAGTCATGAAAATATTCTAAGATCTTGCTGCTATTTTTCAAAGGAACAACTAACTGCCACTCCTCTTCATTGCCCAGAAGGCGTCCATAAAGTTGCTTATCTTCTGCCACTACAAAACTACGACAATCGTCAGCTATCTTTGCAGCTGACTGTTCATCAACAGGCAGTTCACAATATACAAGAAAGCGCATCAAATCTCCACAGAACGGATCATTCCATTGATCAAGACCCCAGGTTTTAGGAAAATCAGACTCGAACTTTGTGAGGTCCGATTTATCTACAACATACTCAGCTACATGTGCAGCATTGCTGACAGTAACCTGCAAAAAATTTGATTCAGATTGTACGTTAGAAGTTTCCTCCAAACTCAAATTTTGTTTGGGTTCCAAGTATTCAACAAAATTTAAACATTGATCTACATATACTGCAGTTTCACTTGCTGGATGAGCTGGATGACGTGACAGTCCATCAGCATTCAAATTATTTGTACCCTTCCGATGGTAAAGAGTGAAGTTATACATTCCGAGATCATGTTGCCATCTTAAAATCTTACCATTGTTACCATTATACTTCGGCAAAGCAAAAACTGAAGAACTATCAGACACTAAATCAAATTCACGACCGAAGATATAAGGTCGAAAAACATTTGTTATAGCCCAGTGGACAGCTAGCATCTCTTTCTCATTGATATGCCATTTTCTTTCTTGATCAGAGAGTATTCTACTAGCATAAGCTACCGCCCATTCTTCAGTTTCATCTTGCTGTGCCAATACAGCACCAATTCCTCTGTCACTGGCATCAGTGTAGATAGTGAAACATTTCTTAAAATCAGGATAACGAAGAGTAGGGTAAGATAGTGCTTCAGACTTAAGACTATTGAATGTTTCAGTACATTTGTCCGTCCAAAGAAACTTGTTGCCGCTTTTCCTCAGGTCCATGAGGAGAGCTGCCTTTTGTGAAAAATTGAAAATAAAGCGTCGATAGTATTGAATAAATCGGAGGAAAGATGACAGTTCTTCTTTGTTTTGGGGCACAGGCCATTTCTGTATACAATCGATTTTACTGGGATCAGGCTTAATACCTTCTGGTGAGATGATGTGGCCTAGGAAAGGTACTGTCTGTCGACCAAAATGACTTTTTGCAAATTTTAAGATTAAGCCAGCTTGCTTTAATCTATCAAAAACTTCTTGTAAATGCACCAAATGTTCTCCAAATGAATTGGAATACACATTGATGTCATCAAGATACATCATGCAAAAATTCCAACAATGCTGACCGAGGACAATGTCCATTAATCGCTGAAACATTGAGGGTGCATTACAAAGACCAAAGGGCGTAACTGTAAATTCAAAAAGCCTTTTCTAGTGACGAATGCCGTCTTTTCTTTACTGTCTTCCTCCAACTCCACTTGCCAATATCCATGAGAAAGATCTAGTGTTGAGAAAAGTTTTGCATTTCCCAAAGCATCTAGAGTCTCATCAATTCGAGGAAGTGGATATACGTCTTTCTTTGTGACAGCATTCAAAAGACAAAAATCAATGCAGGGCCGCCAGCTACCATCCTTTTTCTGAACTAAGACGAAGTTGGCTCGATAAGGGCTGCAGGAATGCTGGATTACTCCAAACTGCAACATTTTTCCAACTTCGTCATCAATAATTTGCTTCTGTGCCTCCGGTATCTGACGTACTGGCTGTACTACTGGCGGCTCCTTTTCTGTGTTGATCTGGTGCTTCACTACGCCAGACCGACCAATTTTTCCAGTCAATTCCGTGAACAAACCGGAATTTTTCTCCAACATCGCCACGAGTTCCTCAATTTCCTTTTTGCTCAATATACTCTCGGTTTCAGCAGAGGATTCGAGTCTCTGATGAAAATACGTTCCATGGCAACATCCCTCCGCCAAAAAATCTTCAGCCTCATCCACGGACGACCGGCTGCTCCGCTCGTACACAGGCGCCTGTGCAGAACTCATATTAACTCCCTCTGGAATCGGGCGCGACCTGTAAACTGCGGCAACTATATTGCCACTTCTCTGAACTCAGGGGGAAACATTTCTTTCTTCTAATGGAAGCAGCGTTCCAATTTCAAGCCCCTTTGTGCACTCAAAGGGCTTGTCTCCAAAATTTATCAACATGACAGGGATGCATCCACCCCTGACCTCTACAAGCGAGTTTGTGCTATGACAAGTCAATTGTTCCGATGGTAAAGTTCTACTCTCCATTACACCAATGTTTCCTTCTATACGCTTGTCTACTGATCCATACGTATACAAGATGCTGCTCGGAGGTATTTGAACATCAGCTTCACATATAACCGAGCACAAGAATGATTTAGAGAAATCTTTCAAAACAAAAGGAACCTGAATTTCAGTGATATTTGATGCGAAAAGGTGAACGATTCTTTGAGGTACATCAACGAGAATTTTTCCATCTTCCATAGCTTCTGCTCCCAGTAGAATTTGGTACAGTAAAGAGTCAACTAAGAGAAATGACGTTTGAAATGTTTGAGAATTATTTCCACTAACGAGAGTAACACTTGTAAAAATTTCGCCCATTACTGGTATAGGATGAACAGATAAGCTTCTTATCATTGTGATATTTGTTGATCTGAGGACCAGATCTTCACCCAAACTTTGTAGGTGTGAAAATAAATCCTTCCTCATGATATTGCATAGACTTCCATTGTCAACGAGTGTATAGCATTTTATCTTATTCGTACCAACGTGTACATAAATGTTCGCATGTAGCTTAAAATTGGCATTCTTCACACCTGAATTTTGTTCAGTTGAGAAAGACCCAAAAGCTGCACTATTACTTGGTCCAGGTGCTGTCAGTCTCCCACCTGCATTTACAGTGTCTCTTTGTGGAATTTGGTTTTGACATCTCAAGGTGTTCGGGCATTGAAAAGCTCTGTGCCCAAATCCAGTGCATAGGTAGCATCTGACTTTCACATTGACACTTTGATCAGATAGATTCGGACAATCCTTTGAAAATGCCCCATTCTATTACAGGTAAAACACTGAACGCGCCCGGCATTATTGAGAATAGGTCCATCACGTGATTGCTGACCCTGAGGAGGAGGATTCCCATATTTGAAGGGTTTCCTTGCACCAAAAGGAATCACTTGAGATGAATTACACGAATCAGTTTGAGCTATAGGTGCAGCTTGAAAACCTTTCGTACTGGAAATGCGCGAATTACGTGGCTTAGCCAATTGTCTCAAAGACATTTCATTTTCAGCATAGTTTATGGCCTCATCAAGTGAAGAACATTTTTGTTTTAAAAGTTCTAGACGAAGATTTTCATCACTCAAGGCTTCGATGAAGATGTTGATCAATTCTGATTCGTCAAATCCTGGACGTTTGTTGATGTAAGCTTTTCTGGCTTTATCACAAAAATCTTTCGAGAAGTCCAACACAGATTCATCTGCCTTTTGAAAACGACGACGCAGTTCATTTTTCAAACGATCAAAATGTTGGGAAGGAACGAGTTTAGAAATTAGTTCTTGTTTGAGTTTCAACCAGTCTTTCCGACGATCGAGTTCCAATGAGTCCAAAACAAACGCAGCTCGACCCTCAGTTAAAGTGACGACTAGCCAACACTTATATTCATCCGACCAATCAGAGATATGAGCAGTTCTTTCTAATTTGGCAAGCCACTCTAAGAACTCTTCTGGAGATGAGCCATCACAACATTTAAATTGTCTAGGAACTTTGAAATTACCTTTCTCTGCAGGATTAGATACCATACTTTTTGAAAAAGATGAGATATAGTTTTCTTTTTCCATATCCTTTTCCAAAGCTACAGGAGATGAAGCTGAGCAAAGATTTGCTTTGAACAAACCCAAATCCTCAGGTTTTTCTCCAACTACTTCTTTTCCAAATTTTTTATTTGCAAATGAAGCTTGGATATTCCTGATTGACTCACTTTGTATGTCTAGATGTTTGTAAATAGTCGAGATATGTTGATCTGTCTTAGAAAACAAATCATTGCAGAGAGCATCAAGTTTACCCAAGGAACGCGCATTTCCTTCATCTGTGACTCAAAATTTTGTTTCAACTCAGCAAAACTGGCGATGACTTCTGATTTACCTGACTTTTCCACCACATTTGTCAGATCTTCTATCTGATACTGCATAGTTATTTTATGATCAAAGAATGACTGTTTAAGTTGGCTCAACATTGTTTGGTTCAACTCCGTCGACTCATTTAGAGCAGATATATCACACATTACACTCGCGAATTTCAACTCCAGATTTCTAATCGAATTACAAAGATCGACTCTATTGTTATCAGACAACACTGCACGATTTTCAGATGCAACCTCTTCAACACCATGAGTTAAAACGGCATGATTATTTCCCAACTCTTCACTGGAATCTGATTCAGACTCTGACAGATTAGGGTCAACTTGAGAAGATGCAGGAATCAAATTCTGTTTGTTTCCATCCTCTATCTCATCATCATTCACTGGTAGTTTAAAATAGAAGGCCTCGACATGCTTCGCCTTTGTACTTTTTCTGGCCTTTCTGAGACTTTCTACGACAAAATTTTGTAATGTCATGAACAAAGCCCCAGGATCTTTCACGTCCAAAACCAAACCATACTCATCAGAGATCTTAGAGAACCAGGGTGAGTCTAACGGACGTTTTCTTAACTCGGACAAAGAAATTTTCATAAGTTGCTTACCAATAGATGTCATTCTCTTTTGTTTCGACATAAAATCCTCTCTTTTAAATCCAAACGCGTCGAAAATTTCAGATAAAGGTTCAAAATGCAGATAATACACTGACTAAAATTGGTTTATGTAGAAAAAAATAGGGGAATTATGGAACAATAGGAAAATGTGGTGTAGACAATATGGAAATACGAAGTTGAGAAGAAAAAAAAAGAGCTAGAGCAGATGACCTATGACATTTGTTGTCTCGCCATATTATGCACCGCCTCTGTTACATGATGCATTATACCATTGCTCGCCTTCCCAGATTGCCCCCCATGTAATGATTTAGGTATGTGGGTGGTATTGTGCCTGGGTTCCAGCTACAAGTAGCGTTATGAGTTTGGTCTATAGATGTTCCTGACCTCCCTCCTAGCACACACACACTGGTCTAATGTGCAGCAAATTTACTAAAGAAAACGACTGACTCGTACAAACACAAAATTGACCTACTGAATGAAAACGAAAAGAAATATGCATCCAAAAATACTTAGCATAATATAAACAAAGTGGCGATATGAAACAATAACAAAGATGGAGAAAAATAAGCTTATATTACAAATGAAATATGAGTACAAATGAAACTATAGACATTAGAAAAAGACGAAAAAATGCAAAAAATGAAAACATGGATGATCCAAAAATATACAGGGTGTCTCAAATATCTTACATGTATAACTTGAAAACACTATCGCCTACACATGAACAAGAAATCATATTGTTGTCTTTTTCTGCTGTTTTTGCTTTTGTTTGTATTGTCGAAATGGCTCTGCAGGGCACAGACACTAATATTATCATAATTGCCACCATTTGCATCTCAGAAGAATCTGCCAACAATTTTGTGATAGCTAATGGTCTTCTACCGAATTTACCTGCGGTTGGACAGCTGGGAAATCGAACTTTATGTCCGAAACATATTGTGCTGGAGAATGATATCATACTGTCGTTAAAGGTACAGTAATTATTATCTTACTGTATGCTATCAAACAAGATCATTTTGATTTTATGGTCCACCTCCATTTTTTCAATGGCAAGAATGTTTCATGTGCAACGTCAAATTTTTTGAGATTATAAGATGGTGTGACATGACACAATGGGTAAAAGAGGACCCATTTTCTAATCATACTTATCCAAAATTACAGATTTTTTACTCCATAAGTCTGAAAAGCTTTACTTAACGGGCTGGACCCATCTAGTTCCACATTCAAAGATATTCAAATGGTCAAAGAGATCGATCCTCTAGATGTTTCCAAAAGGTCAATCATACGCAGATGATTTCCATGATGCAAACCAAAAACACGATCTGCTGAACTTCGAAGGCTTTTGACTTTGAAGAGGATATTCATGGGAGAAATGGTTGCATTGTGAAGTATTTTTGCGTTCTTTTTTCATGTGTTATCCCACGTTCTTTGTCTTGGTATATCTTGCAAAAAATCTTGGGAAAATGCAAATAATATCCTGCACAGCTCTTTTCCTTGAATTGACTTGTAGCATTTACGAATACAACTCAAGTAAAAAATATGTGAGCATGATACCTATGGATTTATTTGAGTCCCCAAGCTAGAAATGGAATATATAGTAGCTGCTAAATATTTGTATCGAAAACATGACAACAATGGGATCCATAGGGAAGCAACTAAGCACCTTGCGTTATCAAAATCCTTTTAGCATGCAGTATGAAACTTAGAACTTGATAGATTTTCCTTGAGAAAGAGACATAAAAATCTGTTAAATTTTGGGGAAATGGAAAACTTCGAGACAGACTTTCTTCTTGCTAATGGAATCCCCTGCCCTATGATGCACCATGATGAAGATAGAATAAGTTCAGGAGAAGTTGCTAACTGCTTACCTTTTTCTTCACAAAAAAATCAAGCTTCACTGAAAAATAACAGAAAATAAAATTTTAGCAAAAGCTGATTATTCCAGAACTTTGAAACAATTTGGTGAATATTTAAACTAACTACAATTCGGCAGTAAAAATTTTCATAATCAAAATAATAATCAGTAATTTTTACTGAAGGCATATTATTAACTAGGTATAGAATCAGATCTATTCCTTTAGCAGATACATACTGTCATCAAAATGATCTTCACTAGGCTTTAAAACAGATGTTTTGATCTAAAATTTTCAAAAAACTGATCAAATATGCTAAAATATTCTTCAAAAATAAAATATCCACAAAAATTTGAATCTAGCACATGCTTTCCAGGTTTATTACTCAAAAGCACCAGAAAAACATTGACTATAATTGATCATGAATATGATTTTTCGCTACAAATAAATCAATTTTTTTCAATATTTGTTTTTTCAGATAGATTTTTCAAGACATTGGGAAAAAGGGTTTCAGAACCAGGCAGAGCTGTATCCGTAATTTCTTCAGGGACAGAACACAAACAACCTGCGAAAATGCAATTTTGAAACCAAAGGCTCCAATAAAACTGCTGTAATGCAAATTCACATAAGATTTCCTGAACAAGGCTAACATGTTTGGAAAAGTATATCTTATAAGATATCTTTCAAAACCAATTTAGCAATTTAGCATGTTTATTTAAATAAAAGTTGAAATTTATGAGCCGTGAAAAATGTGTTTGAAATTTGAGAAATAATCTGTGAGGCAAATTAGCATTTCGAGTTGTTCTTTTGCAAGGCTGGTGAGCGGTTGTTTTTAGATTTCTCTGTACTTTTTTCGTATGCTGCCTATGCTCACTGTTGTTTGTGCCTAGTCGTTTGTATACATGTAGGGTCACTACAATATTCTATAAAAAATTTGCATTGTGCACATTGGCGTCAGTTATTTTTTGTGTGGCAAACCATTCGATAAACTAGACATTTTCGATAATACTGATATTATTGGCGGCAAACGTTATTTTTTCCACATTTCTTATGAACAATATTAGCAATCATATTTTTTGCTACCTGGAAAATTAGCAAATCGATCTATTTTATTTTGTTTTACGACATTATTGCCAACAAGCGAAAAAATAATGACGAATGTGGGGATTCGTCTAATAAATCCCGAAAAACCGAGCATAACCAACATCCGTCTATCCAAAACAACGAACTATCGGAAAATTCGACAAGTAACATGCTGGAACGAATGGACGAAGCCGAAAATCGAATCGAGCAACTAGAAAGATTAGGCCGCAAAAAGATCGTCTGGTTCTACAACTTTCCATTCGATTTGTTCCCGATGGATGTCAAAACAAAACAAGTTGATAAAAAAGAGCAACTCCGTAAGTTTTTCATTCAAATTATGAAAATTCCGGAGGACACTGTCAAAAATTTCGGTTTTGAATGGATTGGCGTCTTTTCCCCCAAAGGTCAAAGTTCACCAAGACAGATTAAAACGATTTTCTCATTGTTTGAGCACAAAGCCACTGCAGCTGGCTTCATCAGGAACCTTGGGCTCTTTAACAAAGACAGGAAGCCTCCAGTGATTTCGGCTGACAACTTAACAAAACAGCAAAGGGAAGAAAAAAGGAAAAAACAACAAAATCAACGAAAATAAGCCAAAACTTAATTTTAATGTGTTTTTTATATATGTTTACTTAATTTTTGGTAAATGTTTGTATACTAACATAGGTAATTGTTAGTTTATTGATTGTTTTTCTTCCGTCATATTTGTTATTGACGTGTTCTTTGTGAAAAAATATTTTTTCTCATATCTAGATAGTATGATATTAATTTTGTTAATATGAAGCTTATGCACTGTTACTCTTTCACCCGTGCTTCTAGGTGACTGAGGGTCCCTTCGGGGATACTTAAACTCGTGATTTATACTCGAGCCGAAAGGCTGTTTTTTCTTGACTCTGCCCACAAAGTGTGAAGAATACTCATTTCAAAATATAAAAAGTTACAATCAAAAATTCTGATTTGTCAAAAATAGCAAAATATTTCAATTTTTGAAAAAAAAAAAGTTGACGCACATAAATCAATGTACTATGTTAACAATGGAAAAGAAAGTGTGACCCTAGTGTATACTTGTTTTTTATGTCTTATAATCTTAATTTTTTTCTTTAAATGTTAAAACAATTAATTTGGAGACAAAACGGAAAACTATTTTTACACACTGCAAAAACTATGACGTAATTTTTCTTCAAGAGACACATACAGTTAAATGTATGGAAAATAGGTTAAAATTAGAATGGGGCTGTGGCTCAAACAAAATTTTGTTCTCGCATGGAGAAACAAACAGCAAGGGAGTCGTGATTCTGTTGAATAATACTTTCTCACACACTATTACAAAAAGCTGTCTCGACAAAAAAGGCAGATACATTCTACTAGAGTTGAAACTTGATGACTCATCATTAATTATCATGAACGTCTATGCACCAGTTAATGAAAAAGATCAGCTGACTTTTTGGAACAAAATCTTTGAAAAACTGGGAAAATTCAATGTGAATAATTTACCCACTATAATAGGAGGAGATTTCAATTTAACCTTAAACCCTAAACTGGATAAAACAGGTGGCAACTCAAACAGTAAAACCAGATCAACAGAAAACTTACTGAATCACATTTCAAGCTATGACCTAGTCGACACCTTTAGATGTAAAAATCCATCAAAGAAAAGATACACCTGGTATCAACAAAAATCAACTGTCGGCTGTAGACTAGATTACTTTTTTGCATCGGAGGAATTGATAAATGAAATCAGCAATTGTGACATGATAAGTGGCTTACCTACAGACCATAATGGAATATATTTTAAACTGACAGGTCAAAATTTTAAAAAAAGAGGACCAGGTTTCTGGCATTTTAATAACTCACTGGTTGAAGATGAAACCTACCAAAAATTACTGAAAGAGACTGTAGAAGAAGCTACACAGGAAACTGCAAGACACTGCTTGGACGCAGCAAAGACATGGGAGTTCATAAAATATAGAATAAGAGCTGAAACTATAATATACTGTGAACAAATAGCAAAAGAATGTAGAAATCATGAATCCGTCCTCAGGAAAGAATTCCAAGATATAGAAGAAAAAATAGACAAAAAAGAGGTTGATAGAGATGACCCGAGGTACAAACAATTGAGAATAAAACTAAATTTGATAATGGAAAAAAAGGCAATCTTCTCCTTAGAAAAAACCAAAATCAGGTGGAATCTAATGGGCGAAAAACCCACAAAATATTTTCTGAATATGGAGAAAAGAAACTATAACAAGAAAAGCATAAATGCTCTACGCAACCATCATGGCAATATAATTGAAAACCCAAAAGAAATATCTGAAAATCTTTATAAATTTTATGCAAAATTATACGCCAAAAATAAAACAACTTACAGTAGCCCTGAACAAGAAAAGTATCTTAATGAGAATATTTCGGACCATCCAAAAATTTCAGAAAAACAAAAAGAAAACTTGGAAAAGGATATCTTAGAGACAGAATATTTGAATACTTTAAGAACAATGAAAAATGGAAAGTCGCCAGGAGATGACGGACTTACGGTAGAATTTTACAAAAGTTTTTGGGGCATAGTGCAAATACCTCTAGTAAACTGTCTAAACTACAATCTAGATAAGGGCATCATGTCCGATTCCCAAGGAAGAAGTATCATAACACTGATCCTCAAACCAGATAAAGATACTTTGGATCTAGCAAACTGGAGACCCATATCCTTGATAAATGTAGACTATAAAATACTAGCAAAAACACTTGCTACTCGTCTAAAATCACTGATTAAGCACATAATTAATGAAGATCAAAAAGGGTTCGTTCCAGATCGATATATAGGTGAAAACATACGGTATCTATTAGATATAATAGAACACTATGAATCAACAAATGGTTCAGGTTACTTAGTATCCTTAGACATAGAAAAAGCGTTCGACTCTTTGGACAGAAATTTCATGATCACGGCTTTAAAAACATTCAATATAGGAGATAAATTCTGCGCATGGATCCAAACACTATACAATAAAGCAGAAGCAGTTGTCACAAACATGGGGTATTCCACAAAAAGATTCGAACTTCAAAGAGGAGTGAGACAGGGTTGTCCCATATCACCATATTTGTTTATTTGTGCCATAGAATGTATGGCAATAAACCTGAGAGAGTCAAAAGAATACATAGGTCTGCAAATGTATAATCAGATAAACAAGGTCTCAATGTATGCAGATGACACAGTTCTTCTCATAGAAAATGAGACTGATCTTGAAAAAGCTCTTAAATGCATAGAAAACTTCTCGGGTGCATCAGGACTCAGAATAAACCTGAAAAAAACACAGATTCTTGGACTTGGGGAAAACAAAAACAGGAAAGAAAAATTAGGAAATTGTCAAGTTATAAATACAATAAATATATTGGGAATATATTTTTCATATGATAAGCAGATCATGTATCAAAAGAATTTTGGTGAAAAAATAAAAAAAAGCAAAAAAGAGTGTGATACATGGATGAACAGAGGTTTAACCTTTTATGGTAAAATTATGATCTGGAATTATTTAATAATTTCAAAGCTAAACTACAGTATGATCAACCTACCCATTGACTCAGAAACTATCAAAACAATAAAAACAATTCAAATGAATTTTATATGGAACAATGCAAAACCAAAAATCAAGGCTGATGCTATGATCCAGGATTACCTCAATGGGGGAATCAAAATGCCAGATATTAACATAATGGTAACTTCGTTTAAGGCAAAATGGCTAGCTCGACTTCTGAACTCACAAGGAAAATGGAGTGCCATAGGAACCCATGAACTAAATAAAATAGGCGGGTTAAAAAATTTGATCCATTCAAACTTTTCTGTCAAATTTTTAAACCTTAAAGTATCAAATTTTTATGAACAAGTTTTAGAGACAGTGAAAAACATCCCAACAAATAATATTTATGAAATCATAACCCCTATGCAAGTAGTCTCTCAACAAATTAACAATAATAAATATATCATCAGTGATAAGAAATCATTGTTTTTCTTAACACTACAAAATTCTGATTTTAATTATCTATTTGCATGGTTTGACACGGACTGGAAGATAAAACACTATGAAACATTAAAAGAAGAGGGCTGCAGAATTGACTGGTTTGACTATGTCAAAATAATACATTCAATCCCGAAACAATGGAAAACACTAGTAAAAAATTACAATATCAAAAAAGAAGAATTTGAATTCTTCCCACAAACACTGGACATTAATGAAGTTAAAAATGTAAAGAAATACATGAGAAATGCTAAGTTAGCTGTACCAAAGGGGGAACTGGCATGGAGAAACAAATTTCCATTTTTGGAAGAATCATGCATTGATACAGCATGGAAAGTATTACAAAACACTAAAATTGGGAACAAATACAAACAGTTTCAATTCCGAATTTTACATAACATTCTGATCACTAACTCACTGTTAAAAAAATATAAAATCGGAGAATCGGAGTTGTGCAACTACTGCAAAACTGAGGAAGAGAACATTTTACATATATTATGTGAATGTCAAGCAGTTTATCTCTTCTGGATAGAAATAAAAGAAAGAATGATTGAGAAGTTAAACAGTGGGGGTCAACTCAAAGACTACGATATCATATTAGGAACAAAATTTGAAGGAAATGTAACAAAACAAACTACAATATACGTAATACTACTGCTAGCAAAATTCTATGTATACAAAACAAGAAGAAGTGAAAAAGTCCCAAGTTTTAAAGCTTTTCTCAATATTCTAAACTCTGAACTAAGAATCTTTAAGAAAACCTTAGATGACCCCAACGTATGTGATATGATATCTCTTTACATCGATAAATAAGGGTGCATGGCAAAAAACTGAGCCATGTACCTAGCAGCAATGTCATAATATTCAACATTCGTCACTCTTTTGTCTCCGTTAATATTTTTTACACTCGATATGTTCTGTTTTGTGCGTTTTTTTTGTTTCGCAATAAATTAAAAAAAAAAAAAAAAAAAAAAGTAGCATTTCAAGAAAAAAATAAGCAAGCATAGATGAAATAGAGACAAACAAATTAGATAAAAAAACTTAAAAACACGATAGATGATGAGCAAAAATGCAAATAGACATCAGTCGAGTCACGAAAATAATTTGTACTAAATCATAGTCTGCTTTTATTCAAAATTACTCTGTGTGTTTGTAGATCTCCATCAGAAAAAACGTCTTTTGATTTGAGTGACCACTGGCAGTTCATCAAGAGTGGTCACTTGGATGATCACTAGTGTAACGTTAGTCACGGGGTGGTACAAGTGCGCTACCACCAACTGCACAGCCCTGCATTGTCTGAGCGATTGCAGCAGTGCCCGTCACAAATATGCAGGTTTGGGACTGTGACTTGTGTGTGAAACATCAAGTCTACGGCTTCATAGAAAGATGCACGATGGCAACGGGTGTGCATCGTGACATTCCCTCTCTTGAGAAGAGTGACGTCCCCATCACAACATCTCTCCCCTTGCTGAGGCATGCAAGGGGCGTCCTGCCAGCCTCACCATGTCACATTAGACAAAATTGGGAGCCATGTCACATTAAATGAAATGTGGCCAATCACATTAATGGGAGAATCCATGCCATATTGATAAAAAAATATGGCCATGTCACTGTGAGTGACATGCTGTGACCCTGTTGGATGGCTCGTTTGGCTTTCGTCTCAGGAACCTGACCCGGCTATTACTGGCTATAGGAAGGCCTATAGGGTACTCTGGTGCTGTCCTGGGGTTCTGCTGTAGAGTATTGGACAATGCTGCTAGGTCAGGGGTGGCAATCCCTGGTCCCATTTAGTATGAAAGATGGACAAAGTCGCTCGAGGAATGACCTGATATAGGGGACCCAATTGTAAACCAAAATCCCTTTTTCAACCCTAACCCAAGAGGAACAAGGGCCCTTTTAACTGAGGAGAAACTCAAGGGAAAACCGACTTAAGAAAGGGTTCCCCGAAATACACCCTCAACAATAATAATCCCCTGAGAAGACTTACCTAGTCCTGCTTCTCAAACTGTGATTCGACGAAAGGCGACGGGTCCCTGTTTTCAGTTAGCGATCGGCAAATGGGGGAAATGGTCCACTTGGTTCGGCGATGGGTTAGCTCAGGAGGTCGGGGCGATGCTCTCTTGTTCTCAATGAACGGGTATACTGGGGTGACCTGGCTCTATATGGGCAATGGGTGTTCTCTATACGAGTCGGGGTGGTGGATGCAATACAATATAACGAATTAATATGTAAATTCAACTGCGACGGATGCAGAGCTAAGACAAAAAGGCAAAAGTGGGAGGACCCAAAAGTGAGTACAAAACTAAATAACAGACCCTTTTAAGGACCTCCTAGGCCCACAGTATGGCCTGGGTGGAGCTTACAACGCCTAAGCTAACTTCTGCAGAGCAAATCAGTGCAGAAGATGCCTATGGTCACATAGACATTTTCCTGTTTGAATATGTTTAGCATTAGGAATGAGTTTCATTCCCATGCTAAACATATGAACGTCTTTCATGAGAACTTCTTAATTAGTCGTTTTGCATTGCAAAATGTCGCTAGTTTTTACTGATAAGAGGTGCACGTGATGCTCCAATTATGGCCATGAGCTCATAGAGCTTATCTGGCGGAAATTCTGATTAAAGGGTCACACTGTAGCCTACGCGTGGAAGGAACAACAACAAAAACGTGACAAAAATGACACACAAAATGCATGTGAAACATAATGAATGAAACGAAATAAAAGTAAGTAACTGTCAAATAAAAAGTGGCAAAAAACATAAAATATCGACAGAATGGAAATCATGTGACATTTGGGCAAAATTTATTGGCACGTGACACTAGCCACAAAATGGAAGTTATAGGCTAATTCTCCGCCAAAGAAAAGGTTTGTCGAGTTGAATGACCACTGGTCACTTAGCTGGTCTGGTCACTCGGATGACCCCTGGGCACCAATTTTGAGTGGAAATTAGATAACATCTTTGTGATAGGCTAATTCTCTGCCAAAACGAAGGTTTGCCGTGGTCTGGTCCCTCACCCACAGTCCACTTTTATTCAAAATTAGGCTGGGTATTTTTAGTACTATCCAGAGATCCCCAAGATCGGATTTTTCAGGTAGGGGTAAAGTTGAAAATTTGTGGGGGTAGTATAGCTAAATGTCCACTAAACACTTCATTTTGTCTCAAAATCAGGCACCCAGCGATCAATTTCTAGGGCTTTAGATAGGGGTAATACCCCCTTCATGCCCCTCCCTATGGGGTTGTCTGGTAATCCACCAGAAAAAGTTTTTTTGATTTGAGTGACGACTGGCCACTCATCAGTTGTGGTAAATTGGATGATCACTAGCCACAAAATTGAAGTTATATGCTAATTCTCCGCCAAAGAAAAGGTTTGTCGAGTTGAATGACCGCCGGTCACTCGGCTGGTCTGGTCACTCGGATGATCCCTGGGCACCAATCTTGAGTGAATATTAGATAACATTCAAATTGCCAGTTAATGGGCTAATTCATCGAAAAATATGTTCGTTGATTTGAGTGACCACTGGTTATTCGAAGGATCACTAGTCTCAATCTCGATTTACTGGTAAAGATAGCGTTTAGGTCACTCGGGTCCACCGTTGACTGAATCTAGGTCATCGCGTCCCGAACCAGATAGCTGGTTCGAGTTCCGCGCGCAAAAAACGCAATGCACAAGTATATGCGTTTATTGTATGACGTCAACATGCTACTACGTTTACTGTAGGTACCTTTGAATTCGCTAACGCTATGGATGTGAAGCAGCGTTTTCATGTGCACGGGCATTTGTGCCAATTGCACAAAAAAAAATTTCTGCTAGAAACATGCCGAAAACTGTGGGATAGTTTAGGCCAAAAGTTTGATAAAAAGTTAACGTTCAACGCATTAATTTTTTTGTAAAAATCGTGCCCAACCTATTTTTCAGCTAGTCTCAGTGAGATAAGAAAAAACTGCGCAAAAAATAGTTCACGACGACTAAAAGGAATAGAATGCTGACAAAATTTAAATAAGACTCTAGAATTGTTTAGGAACTTCAAATTGGTTCAATTTTCGACCACGAATATGAATTAGATAGATAAATATATAATTTTATTCGTCTTTAGAAAAAATAAATTATCTGAGGTAAAGTGGGGTGATTTTGATCTAGGGCGACTTTGATTAGAGTATGGCATTTGATAACTATTTGAGATCAGCAGGTAATTTTTGCTGTGTAGACAACCCCTGCTGTGAGGTTGTCTACACAGCGAAAATGACCTGCTGATCTCAAATAGTTATTAAATGCCATGCTCTGATCAAAGTCACCCCACTTTACCTTAAGTACATCTTATGTATTTAAAAAAATGTAAAAACGAAAACTGTGTAAATTTTCGGTCGTAACATTGTACCATCACCAACGATATCGATTTTTCTATTTGAGTTAATCAAACACAAAAAGTAAAAATTTCCGTTTTGAATCTACCGAGTCTGACTGAATTAACAGAGAATAAGGTAAAGTGGGGTGACTTTGATCAGGGGCGACTCTGATCAGAGTATGGAATTTGATAACTATTTGAGATCAGCAAGTCATTTTTGCTGTGTAGACAACCCCTGCTGTGAGGTTTTCTACATTCGCGTTCGGGTCAAATATACAAATAGGAAATATTATATTCATTGACTCGGCACGAAGCGCCGAAAAATTCTTGCATTTTCAGCCCCTAAAACGTCTAAAAATCAAGGAAAATCAATGTTTGACCAGCCGAAAATTTTGTGCCAATTGGCACAAACGCTCAAAATTTTTTGTGCCATTCCAAATTTCTTTGTGCTAAAAGCCATGTTTTGGCAGAAAAAAAACAGTGGTGTGAAGTGTGAACCAGACCACTGTTTTTTCTACATTTGCACCATAATGTGGAAAAAAATCTGGAATGTGGAAAAAATTTTTGAGGTCTTTCCACAAATGTTGAAGAAAAATTTGGGGTTTTCATATTGAAAAGATGCATTTTGGTGCATTGAGTTTAGCCAACCATATACCCAACCCCCCAGTTTGGAAAAAATTAGAAAAAATGGTCAAAAAAGTGTATGTTTTTGGCCTTTTTTGGGAAAAAATTTCGACTTTTTTCGACCACCTTCCCCCAAAATTTCGGATTTAACCCCCGCCCCCCGCCCCAGCTGGTCGGGCCTCTTACAGGTATTATCATTATTATTTATTACTTAGCTGAGGCGCGGCTTTTAGCATGTCTACCTTCACTTATCATTCAATCTTTAATAGTTTTCATCATCTTAAACGCAGGGTTTTTTTGCACAGGCCAGGTTGCAATGTGCAACTTGAGAAAAAATTTTGGTTGCACAAGTAAATTTTTGGCTGCTTCTATAATTGGTCTGAGGAATGGAAACTTAGTATGTCATTGCCTAAATGTGCAGTCTTACATTTGGGGAAAAATAATCCATCAAATCAGTACAAAATTGGTGAATGTGATCTTGATGCTGTCACTGAAATGAAAGATCTTCGTGTTTATGTTGATGAAAAACTCAGTTTTGTTCCGCACTGCGATTACATGATCAAGAAGGCTTCTAGGGTATCAAATCTAACTTTTAAATGTTTCAACTCAAATATAAATGAATTAAAAATCAGGGCATTTAAAACTTATGTTCGCCCAATCCTTGAGTATGGTAGTCCCATACATGTAACGGAGCTCCGAGGTCTGGGGGGGGAGTTGGAGCACTTTTTTGGGGCCGGGGGTCAGTAATTCCCAAAATTTTGGGGGGAGGGGTCCCCGAAGCAAAAAAAATTCGATTTTTTCCATGAAAAATGTTCGAAAAACGGTTTAAAAAGTAGTAATTTTTGTCTAAAAAATGATAAAATATGTACTTATGGCGCGAAGCGCTGAGAAAATTGACGTTTTTGACCATTTTTTGTTCAAAAATTGACATTTTTCATGGAAAAAATGACATTTTTCAGCATTTTCCCGACTAAAACTATGGGGGTCCCTAGGGCTACCATATGGCTAGCCATAGAATTGGAAAATCCTGGGGGGGGTCGCCCAATGGCTAGCCATATGATCGACGATTTCTGGGGGGGGGTTCCCATAGCACTTCCCCCCCCCCCAATTACATGTATGGGTAGTCCTATTTGGAATCCTTCTCTAATGGGTGAAATACAAGGGGTAGAGAAAGTTCAGAGGTGGTTCGCGAAACGATTATATGGTTTCGCAAACTAGTTTTCTTGTATTTCATTCGATCCGCGTCAGTTTTAGACATTTAAAACCCAATTTACTGACTTTTGGAGATAAAATGAAAAGATTAATATGACTAGAGTAGAGTAGTGTGTTCGGCGCGAAGCGCCGAAAATTTTTTATGAATTTCAATATTCTAGAACGCTGGAAAATGAATCTTTTCGCCTTTTATTTCGCAGACAGAAGGTTTGATTTCTAAGTGAATTCAATGAATTTTCAGTCAGACAAACTAAAATTCAAAAACTAGGCATGCAACTAAGAATTTGGATCTTTAAAATCGGCGAAAATTTATACATTCAAAATGTTTTAATCACATGAAAGTCAAAATTTTATGAAGACCGCACAAAATTTTTGAGAAAATGACCGAGAAAAATGTTAGTCTTCATCAAATTCGTCAAACGGGATCAAACATTTATCCATAATATGTTGATAATTAGAACCTATTAGCACTAACTAGAATGATCTTTTCTAATCGCGCAACAGAATAATATGAAAAATTATAAAGAAATTGAAACCTGGCGCGAAGCGCTAGAAAATTTTTACTTCTTCCCATATTAGAACGCATAAAAATGCATCTCCGGACAGAAAACCCTATCGCCTAATCAAAAGAGCAGTCAGGCCTCAAGTTGCACTGTGCAACTTGCCTGGAAAAATTTGGCTGCACAGCCCGAAATTCGGTCGCTGTGTGCAAAAAAACCCTGATCAGAATGATTATCAGAATGCTTTAAAAAGCTCGAAAACACTTGAATTAGGCGTTTATGAGCATTTTCAAGAAAAAAAACGAGGATTTTAAGACGAAAAAAAATTTGACCCTTTTCCACATTTGTGCAAAAAAGTTCGTGGAAAAAAAACAGTGAACCAGACGCAGTAATACCACTTGTGTGATTATAACATTTTTAGTCCAAGTCTTGGTGGCTAAAGAATTAAAATTCTTGGTTGCCTTCTCAGTTTTTAAATTGTAGTTTGCCCAACTGAAAATTCATCAAACTTTACTGAAAAATTAAACCTTCTGTCTAGGAAATAAAAAGTGAAAAGATTCATTTTCCAGCATTTTAGAATATCCAAACACAAAAAAATTTCCGGCGCTACGCGCCGAACAAGTTAATTCATATTAATTTTTTTTCATTTTCTCTCCAAAATTCAGAAAATTGGGTTTTGAAAGTTGAAAACTGACGTGAATCGAATGAAATACAAGGAAGCTAGCTTCCGATATTTTTTCCGATAAACATAAGCTAATTTATTGATTATAGAGCGAGCAACCAAAACTCTATCTGTGCCACCAAAATGTTTCCCCAAGGTGCACATTGAAACCTGGCCTGTGCAAAAAAAACCTGAATCCAAGCACACATAAACTAACTGAAAATAAGTCGTCTTTACTGCAAAAAATGATTTTATTTTTATATAGCAAATTCTAAAAAAATTTTGGCACATCCCCCCCCCCTTTTTTTGAAAATCCTGGATACGCGTATGCCTGCAGACCAGGCTTTTTTTAGTCATTTTAGGGGCCTGGGCCCCTAAAACTTTGGAAATGGCTCCTAAAATTTTAGGTCTAGGAGCCATTTTGGCTCCTAAAATTTTGACTTATTCATTAATATCATAGTGAATTGAAGTTATTTTCATTCAATTTTAGACTTAAAGTGAGTGTTTTACAGGCTCTAAAATCAGAAAGAAAATTTTCCGGCGCTTCGCGCCAGATCTCATTATATAATTGTTCGAATTAGTCTATTCACTGTTTTTCTAAAAATCAAATTTTCTGGGAAAAAATTCTTGACAAAGGGGAAAAATATGGGGGTTCGACATGGAAAAGATAAATTTTGGTTCATTTAAGAGACATACCTGTAAGAGGTCCGACCAGTTGGGGGGGGGGTCGAAAAAAATCGAAATTTTTCCCAAAAGGCACTTTTTTCCAATTTTTTTAAGTCTGGGGGGTTGGGTATATGGTTGTCCAAGTTGAGGGGGGGGGTCCCCCAACTCCCCTCCCCCCAATTTCAGGTATGTTAATTGATAAAAATCTCAATTTTTTTATTTTTGTCACTATTGGTTTATATTTGGAGCTGAGTTTGAATTCATGATCATAATGGAGGCGCTTTTCATAAACTTCAAGTTTAATTTGAATATGTCAAACTTATGACAGTATGAAAATATTTTGCAGTTTGTAAAATGATATACACATGTTTTCGAACCATGTATATTTATCGAATAGGTTATCCTTAAATTGATTTTCCAGCATTTTAGAAGGTCCAAAAAAAATTTGTTGCCTAGCGCCAGAAAGATGTAGGAAACAACAAAACAATAAAAACAGAAGCTGCATGTTGTGCAGGTCTTTCCTTAGGAGTTTAAGAAAAGGTGGAGGCTTCTGGTCTGAACTGACCTGTTAGAACTAATCCCTTGGCTAAGCCTCGGTGATAGTGCAACAGTCCGGTTCCCCAGACCTACAACAACAAAGAATAACTTACTCTAAATGCGGGGCCTCACCAGAGAGCTCCGCAGTCTCCTAGATGAGACAAGAAATCCCCTCAGGGATAGACTTACCTTTCTGGATCCCCTAACGGGTCTTCCAGAGCTTGCAGTCAGCAAGCTGGCGCCTGGGCCTATGGCCCTTCGCTCCTGTCGGTCGAATATATCTAAATGATAAATAATAAATTTAGCAATAAATACTGACGAATAATAAAAAGAATGTGACTTCACCACTATTAATATTATGTAAATAAAAGATGTAAGTGCTGAGAATAATTTACTGGGCGCCAGCTATACTTTCAAGAATATAATAAAAAACAATATTTAGTGAAGAATGATTTCACTATCATTTTTCGGTCTTTCTTTGGCGCTCCATTTCTATGCAAATGTTTGCGCCGCTGGTCGTCTGTTTCGTCGATTTGCACGACGATTTCCCGACGCGGCTTGCCATCAACAGGGTGCCCAACACATTTTCAAAACCCTATACTTATGAGTCATAAGCATATGAACCAGAGGTCCCCAAGGTCGAAAATTTAGGTAGGGGTAAAATCGTAAATTTTAAGGGTAGTACTTGAAATATGCCGTGACCTTTTTTTTTGCTCCCAACTTTTTGCCAAGGAGGGGGGAGTTGTAGTACTCTAACCACATAGAACTTACATAAATGGATAATGCCCCTACTTTATGCTTTTTACAGCCAAAAAACATTTAATGGTTCAACTCCATTTTCCAGCTCCCAATCCTGCAACTTTAATGCACTAATTATACGTACAGAATAGTCACACTTTGAAGACTGTTGTGCCAACTGATTCCTGCACATTTCAAGAATCGGGTACAACATACGTTTGGAAACATTGTTTCAACCAGCATCTTCAGCAGTATGGGCTTATCCCATCGCTGATTAGGCTTGGAACAGTGCTTCCAATTGAAAGTCCTGATGCTGAATGTGGCTTTAGTATTATTAATCCCATTAGACTATGAACTACGAGTTTGAAACCAAGTACCACTTCTGATCCACGTCAACAGACCTCACATGTCTCAACTCATAGCAGGAAAGTATGCCACAGCTTGGGTATCCATGTGCGCACAGAAGACCCAATGCAGAAGCGGAGAAAAGGAAAAGAGAGCATGAAGAGGCAGAATTTTAAGAACATAATGTTTTTCTTCCCAAGGGGCGATTTTTTGATTAATCACATTACATAAGTCATTATTTCATCTCCCAATTATATTTATAATGATTTCCTACAAGTAGTATATATTAATGTACTGATATCCTTTCCTAAAAATCGCTATATGGCACAGAAGTTGCATACTTTCCCATTATCATTTGCTCAGTAAATGTGTCAAAAAGAGCAGTGAGTAATTCCTCAGAATCACACATTCAGCAATTTTTCTCGAATTAGTATAACCTACTGGGGAGAGGATGAAGTCTACCAAAATTTTTTGGTATAGTGAGCTGTTTTTATGGGGGTAGTAAATGAATTTTCAAATCTAAGACGGGGGTAATACCCCCCCCCATACCCCCCATGGGGTGCTCTGATATGAACTCAAATACTATCTTGGAAGGAGGTTTGTGCAAAAAACAACGAAATATCGTGTTTTTTGCATTAAAAATATTCTTCGCACAAAGATTTCTCGGCCGATCTTTGTACATGTAGAAAGAAGCCTGTAAGATGCTGTTTGGGAATAAAATTTTGAACACAATTTTTTTCAACTCGTATCAACTGATTGAATATCTTTGTAATTTATTTATATAGTACATTCTACAGTATGTTCCTAACCCATTTTTGGATATTCTTCACTTGGAAATTTTTGAATCTCAAAATTTCTATTGTGCCCCATGAAAATTTAGGCCTAGGAGCCATTTAGCTCCTGGTTTTCAAACCAAAAAAGCCTGCTGTAGACCTATGTTAAATTTGCCTATGTTTCAGATATGAGGTACTCTAGTGGCTATTGACATCTTTATGGTTGTAGAGACTCTGATGGCTATTGGGGCTCGTGCAGACAGCAGATGTCTTCTTCGCTGCAGCAGCCCCAAAAGCTGTAGCGACCATATTTACTGAAGCACCTCATTCAGCAACCGAGGCTTGGTGGCGGTTGAGACACTGTCAACTGCAGCCGTCCTGGTGACTATTGGGATTTTGTAGTGATAGAGACACCTTTAGCTGAATCGATCCTGGTGGCAGTACAATGAAGTAGTACTATGGCTATCCAGCTCTTAGTAGTGGTAGAGACCCTGGTGGCCATTGGGATCCAGCTAATAGTAGAGATCTTGGCTGAAGCAGTGCTCGTGACGGTAGAGAGAGACTATGTTCGGTGAAGCAACTACTTCAACAAATGAGACTTGTTGGTAGTTGAGACCCTTCTAATCCAAGCATCCCTATAGAGACCTTAGTGGCGCTAGAGACCTAATTTTCTGAAGTTTCTCTTGTGTGACTATTCATAATGATTCATAATTGTGTGACTATTCATAATGCTATCTAGAGACGTCCTGATGGCTATTGAGGTCTTGGTGGCAGTAGAGTTGTAATTGACTGATGCGAACTTGGTGGCTCTTTCGATCCTAGTAGCAGTACATACCCTCTTGTAAGAAGCACTCCTGATAGCTTTTGCTACCTTAGTAGCAGTAGACGTAGATACCTTGGTGGCTATTGGGATCCTGCTGATGGTAGAGACTCTTGGCTGAAGCGACCCCAGTGGCGTGGCGGTAAAGATCATGTTCGCTGAAGTGACTCATTCAGAAACTGAGACTTGGTGGCAGTTGAGTGAGACCCTTTTCACTGAAGCAACCTTGGCGACTATTGAGATCGTGGTAGCAGCAGAGACCTTGTTTTCTGCAGTTTCTCTGGTATGACTTCTATATAATCCATAAAGGCGAGATGACGTCACTCGAGCGCCCCCTGGAGACCTGATGGTGACGTCGCTCGATTTCTAAAAACTCGAGTTCATTTAGCTATTTTGTATGTTTTGGCTAGATGGACTCGAATCTATTTGGCTATTTTGTATGTTTTGGCTAGATAGACTCAGTATCATTTAGTCACTTTGTGCGTTTTGGCTAGATGGACTTGAGTCCATCTAGCCACTGCCGTGGAATTGGGATGGGAACACTGTTTTTCCCCCGGGCCTTACCCAAATGGGAAAAGGGGTCAAATTTTTTTACCCATTTCCCCGAAGTCGTTTATTTCACTTAAAAGATCTCATAGTCGCTTTATTTAAGTGTTTTTGAGCTTTTTCAAGCCTTCTGGCGTTTTTAGAGCCATTAAATCATTGAATTGAGGAAAAAATTAAAATTTTAAAGTTTGAAGTCTAATCTACAAGCATTGTAGAACAAATTGTCCAGCAAACATAATTACTATTTTGAATTACATGAAAAATCGAGGTTAAGTGCTCTATAAATTTTAAAACCAGTAACTTATTCGTAAACTTTCATGAAGTCATGCATGAACATGAACGAACGATATCGTTAATTCGTCCAAGTTGTACACTTTCAAAGAAAAAATGAAACTTCTGAACTTTGATAACGAATTGGGGGGGTGCATGTAATTTGTTATCTTTCAAGTTAGCTTTGCACCTTATTGCTGCATGATTTATCGGTTTCTTAAAATATCTGCATCTTTTGGGAGTCGATTTACGAAATTTATTATTGATAACGACATTATATATACATATTTCGTTTTGTATTTCTCTTTTTATTTTGTTTTGTGTAACAGCAATAAATATTTTTAATTCAATTTCATTTAAACTTGGTCGAAAAGTTATGAGTAAGAAGAGTAGAAATTTCTGAAAACTAGGTATTTCCATGAAGCTTTTGAATTGATTTTACGTTAAGAAAGCAATAATTGCTTCGAAATGTTTTAAGACTTGCAATGATCCTTCTCAAAAAATGTGCCGGAAAAAATGTGAATCTTCATTAAATATATCAAAATAAAATATTGAAGATTACCCGAAAAAGCACGATTTGATGAAAAGACAGTGGCTGTGAACACCCTTTTTTCCACATGAGAAGCGAACCCCAAATTTTTTCCTCATTTTCCACATTTTTAAAAGCGTTTATAATGTGGCATCAGATGGTTTTTTGCTGGATTTTAGTAGCATTACCAAACATTCTGATGTTTTTGGAGTCGGTAACTTCCAAAAATGAGAAAAAATTAGGGTTGGGCTTGGGAGAAAACCAATTTTCAAAATTTTGAGTTTGGGTTTTTGGGGTTTTCTGGGTTTTATCAGGGTTTTTTAAAGTTTCACAATGGCGGACCTGAACCAAGTAAAAAAAAGGTATACATAATGCAACCAAACCAGGGTTTGCGGGCGTTTGGTTTTTGGGTTCATGGATTTTTTGGGTTGGAAAATTGAGCGTTTTTTTGGGTTTTGAAAAAAATCAATTTTTTTCCATTTTGTTCAAGAATACAAATTTTTACCTGATTTAACAATCAATTGAGAGTTGAGCCAACTATATTAACTGCAATGCAGTCTTTTTGTCACTGACATGACAACAGCCTTGAGATGAGGTTACACAGCACAACAAACAAATCAAATGCTTCATAAATTTTCAATTAAGGAAACTTTTTAAAACTCGAGTTGAGTTATTCTAATCTGAAAGCTAAAGATTCATATTTAATAAATTCAATTTATGTTTCAATTGTTTTTCGGCTCATTCTGAATATCAAGCAGATTTTACTGCTCATAAGCCATCAGCACTCATTAGCAGTGCTAGTGAGCAATACACAACATTACTTGTAACTGCTAAAGTTTTTGGGGAGACGGTAGATACCCTGGAGAGAAAGGCAGCTGGCAGCCTTTTGAGTGAACTAAAAATGAAGGATTTTGCTATTTTTCAGCGGCAGCAGGCGGCTAGGGGTGAAATAGGAACCCCCTAGCATTCTTTTTCAGCGCCCCCAAATATGCTGGTTGAATGGCTGTAAGCAGTATGAATTTTGAAGAAATATCGAACTTTTTTCATCCCGCAAAGTCACAATTTACAAACAACTCACTGAATATACGACCTCGTCAAGTGAAGATGAAGAAAAAAATACGTTTTGTTACGAAATGCTGGAGAGCGACCAAAAATCTGATATGCAATATTCGTCGACAGAAAAGGCAGATTGCTGCAAAAAATTACCTTGGGAGTACATTTTTTAAGACTAGTATTGAAAAACAAGCACAATTCGTTTTGTCATGTTATAATTCTTGTTGGTGTCCACTGCATCATCGTAGTGTCATTTTTCAACATTTTGCTTTGTTCACACCAAGTTGCATAATCAGTTGTCGTCTGCATCGGTCGAAAACTAGTCTTTATAAAATTCAAAGCCGAAAATTTTGTTGATGGTGTAGAGGTGGGTAATTTTATCTGTTACGATGAGTAATCTGTGTATTTTTCTTTTAAAATAAGGTAAAATGATCTGAAAATGTTTTGCTTTATGAAGAGTAAAACTATAGTGATGTTGCATTTGCTTTATTTTTCATGGGTCAGATTCACCATTGTGAACTTAAAAAAACCCTGATCAAACCCATAAAAAACTCCTGAAAAATCCAAAGTCGAAATTTTGAAACGTGTTCTTTCCCAACCCTGAATGGCAATGGCAAAAAAAATTTAACTCTTTTCGCCAAATGACAAAAAAGTCTCCGCATGAAAAAGTGTTGGGAACTGAAATTCGTATTTTTGATATTTGATTCATACTGTGATTGACAGGGGTCGAGGAGAAGTCCTATACTTGGTCAACCCCGCATACCCAAATGTCGAAAATCCCCGCCAAATTGGAAAAATTTGATGAAAAATTAAGTTTTTTTGGCTTGGCTAGCCATAGGATTGGAAAATCCTGGGGGCGGTCGCCCAATGGCTAGCCATATGGTCGACGATTTCTGGGGGATAGCACTCCCCCCTCCCAATTACATGTATGGCTCCGGCTAGAGATCAGCGGGGGGGGGGGGAATTTTACCCCACCGGGGCCAGGGTAAAGAGACATTATATACACCTAACAGTATAATATCTAAATTTTGTCATCAACTTGTAGTATAAATAAGTTGAATCGATTCATCAAAACTCAAGAGCATTTCATGAAAAAATTTATTCATACATTCATATACGTAGTGAGTACACGACCTAAAATTTCCCTCGCGCACTTCATTTGCCCTTTGAAAAGAATAATGCATACTTTTGCTGCAAACGATCTCTTAAACTTTTCATAGAATACGTTTTTTTGCCTCTTCCCATGATTCTATTTTTGCCGCCATGTAAACACTCAGCTATGGAGTTTTCCAAATCACACGCTTTGAAAAATTGCCATACAGTAGATTCCATGATTTTTAATTATGTGTCTTGAAAAAGAATAGTAGGTATTTAAAATTAGTAATACATTGATCATGCCCGTACATTCATTAACTAGGGGTCTAAAACCACACCTTACTAGAATTTACGAGTAAAAATACCATTGCATTAAACAATATGGTTTTAGCAACATCGAACAGATAAATTGTCTTGCCTGCCTCATCACTGAAAATCGATTATGTACCTAATAAAAAATACACGAATTATGGCTCAAATCCCGTCAATATTATGTTTCAGTTATTCATCAATAAAATATTTTCATTCCAATTGGTGATCAAAAAATCCGTTCACCCCTAGCTCCGGTCGGAGCAGGAGACTGGATGTTGAACCAGGGTTTTTTTGGTACTTTCAATTACTTTAAATATTATATACATATTGATGAACATAACTACGATAGAAAAGAAACAAAATGATGTTGAAATTGATTTATTTACATTATTCTTAGTCAAATTTTTCGACAAATACACTAATATTTCAAGTTTTTTAGTGATAATATTGTCCTAACGTCTGAGCAAATAATGCGACTTGTGCTAAATAAATTTTTGCTGGATACACTTGTTGTTGAGGGACATGAAAATCATCGTGCAGGGTTCACAAGTCAAGGATATTCATTCTTCATGATTTTCCAATAGTCCATTGGCAGCTGAGATGAACTGGTAATCCTGCAGCAAAAGCTTTTGGTCACCTTGAAGCACTGCCATTATGGTAAGCTTTTGTTCGATTAAACGGTTCAACATGTAATACTGCATATTCCAGCAAGTAAGTTCAGCTTGCAATAAGTGATGTCATTTATTGCTTCGTAAACGCACATCTTGAAACATATTTAAATTTTCTGTTGCGTTTGGTGAATGTTTGAAGTGGCTGTTAATCGGTGGATGAGTCGCCAAGTTAATTTTCAAGCTGCTGTGTGCAAACCCATGTTTATCTTGACCATCCGGGCTAATTTCTTTAGCGCAATAGTTAAATATTGCTTTTCGTTTGTCAGTTGTTGAAAATGTTTAAAAAAATTCCATATAACAGCGGAATATTTAGAAGTCGCCATTCTTCAAAATTTATGTATAATGTGATTAAATTAAAGAATGAAATCCGCAAAAAAACAAAAATAAATATTGTACATATGATTCAGAACTCATTTATAAGTTAATTACATTAATAGCAAATTAGAAAGACAGAAGATTCATAATAAATTGGTAAAAAAACATGTATGATTGGTACCGGGCATACATGTAGTTGGGGGGAGTGCTGTGGGAACCCCCCCCCCCATAGAAATCGTCGATCATATGGCTAGCCATTGGGCGACCGCCCCCCCCCCCCAGGATTTTCGAATCCTATGGCTAGCCATAGGGTAGCCCTAGGGACCCCCACACTTTTGGTCGGAAAAATGTCAATTTTTTGATGAAAAATGTCAATTTTTGAACAAAAAATGGTCAAAAACGTCCATTTTCTCGGCACTTCGCGCAATAAATACATTTTTTATCATTTTTTAGACAAAAATTACTATTTTTTGAACTGTTTTTCGGAATTTTTTCGTGGAAAAATCGAATTTTTTTCCTTCAGAGACCCCTCCCCCCGAAATTTTGGGAATTACTGACCCCCGGCCCCAAAAAAGTGGACCACCCCCCCCCAGACCTCGGGGCTCCGTTACATGTATGGTACCGGGGCAGCAGCAAACAAAGCGTGTTTGGAAATTTACAAGCATTTCAAGAAAATCAGACTGTAGTAATATTAGTCAGTTAACATTTGATAGTTTTAGTGCATTTTTAGTATTAACTATATTAATATTTAACATATTTTGAAGAGTAATTAGGATTTTAACTTTTCTGCGGATATGTCTGCCAACTTGTTATAACGCTATCATTGATGAACATCAAGGAACATTTTAAAAGCTTACTTTTACTTACAATGGTACTGAGAGCTAATAATGTAGTGAGATTTATTCTGATCGAAGAACGGCTAAAGCATAATACTCGTGTGAAGAACACTTTGTATAACATATATTCTTTTGTACATAAGTCCCCAAGGGCAGATTTTTCAGGTAGGGGTAAAGTTGATCATTTGTGGGGGTAGTGTGGCTGAATGTCCACTAGACACATCATTTTATCTCAAAATTAGACAACCAGTGATTAATTTTAATGATTTCAGGTAGGGGTAATACCCCCTCCTATGGGATTGTCTGCTTTTGTACATGACGAAATTGGAAAACAAGGAATATTAGTTAAAGATATGTAAAGTACCAAACCACTCATGGGCGGTTTACAAAATAATCAAATAAATGTCGTATCAGAATTTCATATTTTGTTTTGCATGGTCAAATAGATCACTCAATTTACAACTTTCCAAAATCAAATTTTTCTGATAAAGCTTCAAACACTATTATTAATATTAAGACACTTTCAATCTATAAAGAGAATTTTTCGGCGTCATTTAGTTTTAAGGTGTTTTGTGATGATGTGGTCGATGCAGGATGCACAGGAGTCTTCCAACCTCAAATCAGTTTTTTGAGAAATTATTTTATATAACGTGACAATATGATTTAGGATTCTCCTTTTTCCATGGGTACGCAGTTTCAGAGCAGCGAATTTTTCAGGATGTCAATAATCCAAAAAGTTTATGACACATTTTGAGGAATATTTTTGCGCTTTTTAACCGTTTTAATATTAGCTACTGAGTGTATCATCATATAGTTGTAGAGCATTCAAATAAAGGTCTCTCATAAACTGTGCGCGCCTATGTTTAGCAAGGAAAAATTGTTACCAACAAATCTTCTGACAGCATGATAAGTCTAAAATAAAAATTTTTTACTATTGTACTGACATTTTTCCCCCCTCGCTTGATGTTTTTCAAACGTTACGAACATAAATTGCGACATTTAAAAACGATGAGATAATCATTTTAAACTGAAAATGTGTTGAGAAAATTCATTTTCCAGTGTTGTAGTATATTGAAATACGACGTTAAGAATAGATTAGAATAGCTTACGAGGAAAAATCTATAAGCTCAATTTCAGAAGTGTCCGCAGCAGCCTGATTCCTTCAAAATATATTTGTACATTTTGGAGAAATTTTTTCTCCAACCAAAATGGTGGAAAAGCAGTGGCTAATTTATTTCTATCCTGGTAAATTGATCATATTTGGCTATCTTATTTTGAAAACTATGTTTCGGCATACAGTCGACGATTCCCGATGGAAATTCTTGTTGCACACCTCAATTTACTTTATGATTTCAGTATTCACAGAAATGCATAAATAACGTGTCTGTGGTCATTTTTCGCGAACAAGTGATATAGAAAAATTACAGAGAATTTTTTACTCTTTCAACTTGAAAGTAGTGATTTGAAAAAATAAATTTAAATTTACAAACGGAAGCTAAGTCTTCATCATGCAGACAGTAGAGTTGATCCATGTTCTGTGCTACTCTAAAATTAACGCATTTAACTATATTAGTAAAGTGTGATGAATCTAAGTCCCACTATATAAAAAAGGATTTGGGCAGAAAATATGAACTAAGTTCTTTTATATAGCGTTTTAGTTTTAGACCAGAATGGGATTAAAGATCAACTTATGGTCGATTTTGTCGTGCGTTTTTATGGCTTATATCGCCAATTCGGTTTATCATTTATACAAAATTTATTTTCCGAGTCGATGTAACACAAACGAGAAAATTCAGAATAGCGGCTCTCGACATAAATGTTTAGATGCCGCTTTGGATCCTCAGCAAGAAAAGGTTTTGTTAACCATTTATTTATCCACAACTGGCCGATCTTCTACCATCGATTTTCAAAACGCAGTTTTACGAAAGGATAAACTCGACCTGAATTCCGATTTTGAAGAACATATAGAAATTAATATTCCAAAACGAACATCAAATAACGGCACGTTATGGTTGCACGCTTTCTTGAGTCCAATTTCAAAAAGATCACTCATGGATGATCCGCGAAATGATGATTGGTACGTTGAACGTAAATCCATGATTACTAATTACATGGTGCCAAAACCGGAGACGATAAATTTGATGAAAAAGGAGGACAAAAACGAACAAGGCGACTTAAAAACAGCAGAAAAACCCACTTCACATTTGCGAAGCATTGTTACGTTGGTTGGAGTCGGGGAAACATTTTCATTTTTTTGGAATAATGTGCCAGGTAATCAAATTGTAAGATTTCAATCAATTTAGCACGTGTTTCAATTTAATTATTTGTTGAGAGGATAATAAATCGATCCTTTAATGTCAATGGGTTCTAGCCACACGATAGATTTAAATCAAGATAAGCCGGAATTTTATAAGTGCATCATAATGGATTTTCAAGATTTACATTTTACTCAACTTTCGTAAATTATTTTTCCATTGTTGATTTTCTGGTTCTTAAGCAAGTTCGTGGAATTTACACATTTTCTACATATCAAAACATCTTTGAAAAACTAGTTGGACTGAAATAATCCATTCCTTGAATTCTTGTTTTTTTCATTATTGAAGGTTTCAGCTCTGGTGTTCATTTTTTCAAATTTTTTGTCATTTTCACAATTGAAAGCCTTGATATTTCTTGATTTCGTTTTTCGGATTCTGATGGATTATGATGCTTGATTTTTGATCATTGTTCTTCTTGTGCAAGCCTCCTTGTACCTGTACAAAGATCGGCCAAAAAAATCTTTGATTGTCTTGAATTGTTGAGGCAACCTGTTCCCACCACTCGGGGCTTCAGTAAGAGTTAGGCTCAGTCCGGCACTTGAACCCGGACCTTGCGGCCACCATCCACACACTAACCAACTGAGCCAACCAAGCAACAGGAAAGGTTCTCTCTTTTTGCAACACTTCGTAGTTGAGGTGGTTGCTGTGACCACTCTCAACATCCCTCCGCCATCGAGTTTGATGGACTGTCAAGGGTCACCAGTTGAGACAACCTGTTCCTGCTACTCGCAGCTTCAGTAAAAGTTGGGCTTGGTCTGGGACTTGAACCCAGGACCTTGCGGTAACCGTCTGCATGCTCTAACTAACTGAGCCAACCGAGCAATTGGAAAGGTGCTCTCTTTTTGCGACATTTCGTAGTTGAGGTGGTTGCTATGACCACTCTGCAGAATAATTACTGGACTAAATCGAAAATAAATTAGCCTAAGAATAATTAGTAAATATCCAACTGGAATAATAGCTGGTAAATAGCTAGGTTTAATAAGACTAACTAACACAACATATAACATCCAAGCACTAAATGACACAATGAATAAAATGAATGAACGTGCAAAACAACTCGACTTATATAGTATCACAGAAAATCACGGAATATTCTAGAACCTTATAGAATATAAAATAATATTATAGAATACTGTGGAAGGTGCTAGAACTTTCCAGTACAATGCAGTACATGAGAGGTACCTGCAAATCATGTTATGTGATCATACTGTAATGTATGCATCACTCATACTTGCACATCACATTTTGTGATCATACTGTAAGATATGAATCACTCGTACTTGCACATCATGTAATGTGATCATACTGTAAAATATGTATCAATGCACTAAAAAAATTTTGTGTATTTTTGCACAAACCTTCTTTGGATATCACTTGAGTTCATGTCCTTCATATACATACCTGCACATAGGGGAACCCCGAAAGTATTCCCCGGCTGAGGTATAGCCCACGGATTTACTATCTGAGCATTCTGAAAACCATGTATTTACTATTTGGTACCTATAAGCCAGTGATTTACTATTTGAGTATTCTAAAGACAAGGAATTTACATTTTAGAAACATTAGAGTACTTATTTACCATCTGAGAACTCTACAGAGCATGTATTTACTATAAAGGTAGATATAGACCAGTGATTTACTGTCTGAGCACTTTGAAAAACAGGTATCTATTGTTATGGTACTTATGGATCAGTGATTTTCTATATGATTATTCTAAGACTGGGTACTTACGATTCGGGGGCCTGGAATCATTGATAAATTGTCTGAATTATTTATATATCAGTTATTTATATAACAGTTCTGAAGATCAGGTATTTTCTTTCTCAAGACCAGCAGACCAGTGATTTATTATTTGATCATTCTAAATACCAAGTATTTACAATTTAGGTACCTTTAAGACAAGTGATTTTTAATGCATGAACATTTAAAAGATTAGTTAGTTATCATTCGGATATTTGTATACTTCATTTACTACATAAAAATTCTGGGTGTCAAGCTCTGAGTTTTGAGTTATAATATGGTTGCATTATGACTAAAAAATATTAAAATCAGACCTTCTATAGAAGGCTTTTTAGCACAGTGCTAATGAAACCAGAGCCGTGCTAATGGAAATTTTTTGAAGTTTAGCACGCATGCCAATGACCAAAAGAGATAAATTTTTGAGAAAAGTTCAAGAAGAAAGTTGAGATATCTCACAATTGTAGTGAAAAATCAAAAATCGCTGTTTTCACAAATAACAACTTCGGTCAATATCCGCATTCTCCGTCGCTTTTGCATAGTGAATGACTGTAGCTGGAATGAATATGAATCCGCTTCGGCTCTAGCTTGTTGAAATGGGACTTGGGTCAATTTAGAGAATGAAAGGACCTAATCAGCTACTCCACTACTCAACCTGATCAGGACGAATCCTTAGTTAGAAATAGTGTGCAACAGTTCGGTCTGTCCCAATCTAAACACTCAATCACCTGCTTTCGTTCACTGGAACTGCATATGCTGAGCTCAGAGGAACTTCCAATCAATGGGTGATTGGGGGAAGTCAAGAAGAGAATTGGGTTGTAAATGTAGACTTACACGCAGGGTGGTACTCCTGAGCAGTGTTTAATTTGTACTGGTACAAGCGACCTCTCAAAAATCGTTTGTTATCCAAAATTTGCGTTTTTATATTCTATTTTTTTATACACACATAAAACAGTTGGTCACGATGCACAGAACATGCACTAGTAAAATAGTCCACAAAAAGCTTTCATTATGGAATAGCTGCAAATTTGTCGTTATTGATGCGGATGCATAACTAACAAGTCCATTGATCTGAATACTCACGGCTGTTGAGTGATGAAAAATTTCTTTGCGCTAAAATTTTCGTTTGTTCCCTGGACCGTTTCGTTTGTAGAGTACAAAAAATACTGCAGATCCGAGCTCTAAGTTGCGTTTCCTCCACTGCGAGAAAATCAATAATTGTTCGAACAGTGGGGAATGTTGTATTTCAGGGGTATTAATTCCACAAAATACAATAAATTAATAATTAATACAAATCAGGCAATCGGGCCGCCTTGTTTCACAATAAGTTGAACAATAATAACCAAAAACAGGAACACACGGATCTACAAGGCGCGCTGTCCATATAATTTAAAAACAGCTGTTTTGACATACACTGAAGTTAAGGCAAATAAGTAATAGTGAGTAGCAAATATATTTGTACGTTTTCTGAAAAATTCAATCGAGAACCTGTATTGAAGTTGAAGTGCAGTTCCAAATACAATGAAAACATGTAAACTTTTATCCAAACAGAACACGAATTTGGTGATTCCTATAAGGTTTACCGTCAAACTGCGGTCAACTAATCAATTGCATAATGTAGGAGTGAGCTGATTTAAAGCTGATTTAATCAATATCAGATGAGAGTTTTATTCCTTTTAAAAGTTTCAATATCAAGCATGATTTTATGAGTTAATACAATAAAAGCATGTTATCAGACTGGCACCTTAGTTTGGCACCAATAAAGTAACATTTGTCAACCGTACTTACTGTGCTGATGAAATATTTTTTCATTAGCACGATTGCTGATGGGACTCGTGCTAAAAACCCTGATCTATAGCCCTGTTAGACATGCCAACTTTGAGCTATTACTTAACAAGAAGAACCAGTGAAGGCGTGAGAGAGTAGAAAAAAGAAAATCATGGTTTTGATTTTCAAACAAAAGTTGCTATATTATTACTTGAAATTTATCCCTGCCTAAAACTTGGGCCTTATCCACCTATCTTCATACTAGTTTATTAGAAAATGCTCCGATGGGGCAGAAAAAAGAAGAATATAATATTAACTTCGAGTTTAGGAATCGCAGACTTTTTAAATCTATTTGTTTTAGAGATAAGAAAATTATGCGAAAACGTTAGTGCAACCCCGCAGCTCGAGCTGGCGATAATCTCGACAATCTCGTTATAATCCTGATGAGATTCAAATTATACCGAACTTGAGATCAAACCGAGTCGCCTTCTTGTTCGAGATTATCTTGAGCTCGAGCTTAGACCCTTTTAGTGCAACTGAGCCTTGGTTATAGTCATTGGGCACTACCTGCAAATGGGACAACAGAGTAAAGCGTACAAAAATGCAATTAAAAAGCTCCTGATTCAGCCATGCCTATATTAGGGATATGCGCCAGATCTGGTCCCTGCTTCTCCCCCACTCTACTCGCACTCCCACGGCAACAGTACTTTTTTGAAAGCAGGACGGGAGCGATCGGGATGGGTGAAATTGCTTCCCGTCTGCAATCCCACGAAAAGCGCTCTTCCTGCAAATTTCAGTTTAAATCCACAAACTGTGAGTGATGCTATTTTTTTGAATAGTTTCAACAAAATCTTGTGATAATTTTATTTCCAGTACCTATATTGGGAGAATAAATTTGTTCATAGCTTGTAATCAGGGAGTGAATTCTATACGAAATGTATAAAATGACTCAATTAAATATTCTCTGCATAATCGATTTAGTCCAAAGAAGACTCTGTGCTGTGGCTTTCTTCCTAAATAACTGAGTGGGATTTTATGTGTCACTTTCCCACAGTTGATTCCTGTTTTTAGAGATGAAACGGGTACCCGGATCCGGATCCGCGCTATCGGAACTTTTCAGGATCCGGAAGAAGCATTATCAATTACCCGGATCCGGAAGAACCCATCTTAACTACCTGGATCCGGATAATTCCAAATACAGTTTGGACATAACTGATACTAATTAAGTGGAAGTGTACTTTATGACTATAAGTATATTTTGGCACTAAGGTAATGTTACAAGGTAAAGTAACAAATATTTATTTGATAAGTTGTTCAACAGTTTCAACCACGGTTTTTTGTGCACCGAGCCTACTTTTGGAGCTTGTGCACAAATTTTTATGACGTTTTGTGCACAGGACAGAAGTCGATTTTCATATCATACAGATTTTCAGTGCGGTTCGTATGCTGTTATTTTAGCCCATTTTTTCACAACTTGAAATGTCTCACTCATACATGTAACGGAGCTCCGAGGTCTGGGGGGGGGTCAGTAATTCCCAAAATTTTGGGGGGGGGAGTCCCCGAAGGAAAAAAATTCGATTTTTTCCATGAAAAATGTCCGAAAAACGGTTTAAAAAGTAGTAATTTTTGTCTAAACAATGATAAAATATGTGCTTATGGCGCGAAGCGCTGAGAGAATTGACGTTTTTGACCATTTTTTGTTCGAAAATTGACATTTTTCATGGAAAAAATGACATTTTTCATGGAAAAAATGACATTTTTCAGTATTTTTCCGACTAAAACTATGGGGGTCCCTAGGGCTACCATATGTCTAGCCATAGGATTGGAAAATCCTGGGGGGGTCGCCCAATGGCTAGCCATATGGTCGACGATTTCTGGGGGGGGGTTCCCATAGCACTTCCCCCCAAATTACATGTATGGTCTCACTTCATTGTTTAGTCTATGATTTTTGATATTTTAGTCTATGATCTTCATCTTGGTATTTGACCAAAGTCAAAATTTGAAGAATCTAAATTTTTAGTTGCTAGTTTGATTTTGGGGTTGCACTTGCATGCTGTCAATATGATTTTTGCATTCCATTCTTCAATGCAAAATAGTTTAATTGACTGCAAATTAGACGGCTTATTCAGGAAATAACTGCTGCCAGAACACATTTTTCAGCATCCTAACATCAAAATCCATAGAAATTTTTGGCGCTTTGCCCTGGAACTTTTTTATCATTCTTGCTGTTTGAACTGAATTTATTAAACATCATTTGCTTCGAGCTGATTTTCTCGCTGGTTAGCTGATTGAAAGCATCATGTCATTGCTCGAGTAAGAACATCATTCTAGACTAAAAAATTAAACCTTAACCATGGAATAAGTTTTGAAGACATTCATTTATCAGCGTCCTAGAGTATAAAACTCCAAAAAATTTTCCGGCACTCCGCGCCGGAATCAAGGATAAATTAAATGCAGTCCATAGTTTTTTACTTTGACTGGTCACAGAGATGTCGTCAGTAGAATTTCTAGGCGATTTAGGATTTTTTGCTTCAGTTGTTGGTTCCAGTCAAATCGGTTATTTTAAAGCTGCAGACGTCAGAATGGTTTCCAGTCTCACAACCTCTCCTCACTCAGATGTCAGCGACAGTGATTCAGCACACATGAATTCATGTTATGAAAGTGCAGATTTTTTACTTACAGTAAAGATTAGACTTGAAGGAGGATAAAGTTTTTGTTCTATCACCATTGAAGATTTCATTATGCAGATTGCTACAGTAATTTACATTCCTGAACTTGTGTAGCTTTACACAGCAGGGCATCTGATAAACACTTAAACATAATCATTTAAGAACGCATGAATTAAAATGCCTGCATAATCACAGCAGCTGTATAATAAATTATTACTACTTGGATCCGTATGTAGTGGACCTGACGAAACTCATTTCCAATTACCCGGATCCGGAACCAGATGAAGGCAAGTTGATCACCCAGATGCGGATCCGGAAGATTGAAAATCTTGGATCCGTTTCATCTCTACGGCCGTTTTATATATTTCACTAAATTTAGTAAAAAAGTTCAACGCGATTGGAAGCACACATGTGCGAGGGGGACATGAGGGGTGCAAACTACCCCAAGAGCTTTGAAACTGGAAAATTTTTTTCTGAAAAAAATTTTTTTTTTGGCCAATCTCATTTTTTAATCTGTTGTATCAAAAAACGCCGAAAAACCAGGGTCCCACCCTGTACAAAATTTTGGAGATGCACATGTATGGTTGGAAAGTGTTGATGCACTTAGCTGCAGAATATACTTTTTCACGGACATGGAAAATTTTTTAATGAGAAAGAATGAAAATCCAATATTACAAAAGTAAATTTTTTACAACTTTAGCCCAAGTTCTCAAAAATCTAGGTTTTATTTTTTTTTTAATTTTTTTGTGTAAAGTGACCGCGTCGATTGAATTCCCTCTGATCGAAACCCTAGCTCCCCAAAAATCCCAATAAGGCTACCGGTTCAATTGGAACTGCAAAAAATTCTGGCACCGTAGTGCATTATGCTGCTAAAAATTATTTTTTTGAAGACGTAAGTATTATATAACAAAATTGCCGAATTTCACGGTTCCCGGGACTTTGGACCACCGTATAATTGAATTGGAACCATATTTTGAAAAAAAATTAAAAAACGCGTTTGAGATTGCACCCCCAAGATGCTAGGCCGAAGTATGGAGCTTGGACACCCATTGTGGGGCATGGTGGAACTGGGGGCTCTCAAGAAGTGCGTTTTTTGCATGTTTTTGGGTCCCCACCGAGCACCACTTGCAGATAGAGCCGAAATCACAAAAGGCACCGCATAGTTTGCCTCTATGCCCGAAATCATGAAAAAACCCGAAGGTTCTAGCTCTTACCGTTTCGGCTCTAGGGGGGCATGAAATTTGGGGGCCAAGTATATTACAGGTTCACGCTATCGTGCCACCTATGATATAGCACAAAAGTACACTGCATTATTCAGCTTTAGTTCTTATCCCTTCTGTTATGTTCCCGTTTTTATGTTCTGACATTAAAAATACTAGAAAATCAATTAAAAAATGACCTATCCAAGAAACATGTGGTTAAATTTTCTATTCAAAAACATCTCTTTATCTTTCAATAATGAAAAAATATATTCATACTTTCATAAGTTCGAAAAACTTCAAGCTAGACTTTATTTCTGAAAATCACTTGTTTGATACTTCTGAATTCAAACTCGTTTCATGTTCATAAGTACAGTTAAGTAAAGTCGCAAAAATTGAGATTTTGACTTCTAAAATGCACTAAAATTAGTCTTTTCAATGTTGGATCGCCAACAAGTTTTTCCCTTTTCCGAAGTTTTTTTTTGCAAAAAGCACGATTCGTCTAAAAACAGTGGTAGAATAAAATCTGGCTCGAAGTGACGGAAAATGTTTCGGTGTTTTCTGCCTGGAGAAGCGTTTTCTGATTTTGTACAAGGATACTAAAAAATCTTTGTACGAAGCAAGAAATGTTTGTCTCGTACAGATTCAAGACATCGTCTGTATTTTTCCCATGTGTTTGATTCTAATTTAGGTTCTACAGAAAGATATAGAAATTTCTGATTTAAAAATACATAATTTTGATCCTTTCAATTCGGTAGACTTATATTCAAGTTTTTATACAATCACCGAATGATCCGTTTGTTTGATTTTCCCGTGGCTGCTTGATCCTAGAAGTGACGGAAAAAATTTAATTTTTGCAGAAATTGTGAGTCGCTACCTAAATTTTGTTTGAGTGCTTCTAATCATTTCACTGAATAAATGAGTAAAAAAGTGTAGGTGGGTACAGTGTCGGTGTTTTTTTGTACTCGGTCCATTTTTACTAGTACAAACGACCTCTCAAAAAGCGTTTGTACTCCAAAATTTGCGAAAATTTGCTGAAAAAGACATTCATTGTAATAAAATGCAACAGACATGATATGAAATATGAATATGTCAGCCATTTTCACGAGACACATATGAAGACCACGAATGCACACACATAAAACAGTTGATCTTGAGGCACAGAATATGCACTAGTAAAATACTCCACAAAAAGCTTTTATTATTATGCCATAGCTGCTAATTTGTCGTTATCGATGCGGACACATAACAAACAAGTCCATTGATACTGAATACTGACGACTGTTGAGGGACAAAAAATTTTTTTTGCACTAAAATTTTCCTTTGTACTGGTACAAACGAAGCCAAAATTTTCGTTTGTACTCTGGACCGTTTTGTTTGTATAGTAGGAAAAAATTCTGTACAATATCATGAATGATGCTGAGTTTTTTCAAAACGTTCTAATGAATTTAGAGACTGATTGTGAGATGAGCTTCTAAATCAACTTACTTTGTTTCGTAAACAACGAAAACAATTCAAGAATATACTAAATTTCTGGGCTAGCTGGTGTATCAGATGGACCAACAGAATTTTCCGACGTGTTTTTTCTTTCCAATTTCCATTCAAAGCTGTTCATCATTTTCAGGAGAAATCGTTAGTTTACTTCAGTTGAATGACAAGCAAAAGTATTTGCCGATATTTACCGTGGAAGAATTACATTATCGAATGCGAGATTTAGAAAAAATTGGAACATCATCGAACAAAATGAATATTACGATACGTTATCAATCGACGAGTATTGGTAAATTACGACTTTTATACACGGCCAAACAATCGACCGAATCTTTAAGATCATTAGGATTTACGGACAAAGATATAGACGAAGTGAAAGGCATTTTTACAGATACAAATTTCTACTTTTTAGCCTTGACGTTTTTTGTCGCGGCAGTTCATCTATTACTAGATTTTTTGGCTTTCAAAAATGATATCAGTTTTTGGCGAAATCGCAAAACGATGGTCGGAATATCGACGAAAACATTGATTTGGCGATTTTTCAGTCAAGCTATAGTCTTTTTTTATTTATTGGACGAAAATACCAGCCTATTAATATTAATACCGACCGGTTTGGGCGTTTTAATCGAATTGTGGAAACTTAGTAAGGCGTTCAAAGTGACGATTGACTTTCGCGGCAAATTCGGCTCACCCAGGCTACGTTTCGGATTGGTCAGTAAACAGGAGCAAGAAACGGCCGATTTTGACGCCCAGGGAATGCACTATTTGGTTTACATTTTGACGCCATTGTGCATCAGTGGAGCTGTTTACAGGTTTGTGTCTTGATTTACGAGTGATGCATTTCGCTGTTATTTTTTCAAGTTGATTTTATTATATGTTCTCATTTTGCATTTCAGTTTAGTTATGGATAAGTTTCCCAGAAGTGTTTCAGTTATAGTTGCCTGAATTTCTTTCTATATTAAGTGCAACTCGGAGGCCAATGTAAAGTTGTCTCGCTTTTTGATATACATAGGTAGATTATCGAATCGACTATTTTTCACCAGCTTCAAATGTTCTAAAAAATTTTAAACGCCCATTCCGTCTGGTTCACAGTGCAATTGAAGCTATCCGAAGATGTTGAATACTCTCAATCAAAATCATTTCTTGAGAATTGTATTTTTGAAAATAATTGAGAAATTCAAAATGTCATTAGGTTCAATACTTGATGTCTCAGTAGTTGTTAGCGGTTAGTGGCCTTGTTACCCACTATCATAAATTTTCATTTAGCATTTATTATTTTCTCATGAAATCTCTTTGTACTGCTCAATTGTTTTTTTATTGTTTTAGTCATTAATTTTATTCTTTACAAGATTTCAGAAACTCTTTCACTAATCTCATTGTGAGGTTCTACATATTTTGACACAAACTATAAAATCAATATATAAAATATATTTTGAGAAACGAGATTTTAAATTTCTATTTTGCTGCACTATACATTCAGCCTGTATTCATACAGTGATACAGACGACTTGTAAATGTATCTAGATTACACTTTCTTAGCTCTAACATTTCAATGCTAGTGTTTCTATTATTAAAGAATTTCTTTGCTTCGTCAAGCAGCTAGTTGACTCACAAAAACGGTTTATTTTTTTATTTTTGTCCATTGAAGTTTTAGTGCCAACGACGGAAAGGCATGCTTAAAATCAAAACGCTTTTATTTTTTTCAATAGCTTATTATACGTTCCCCACAAAAGCTGGTATTCGTGGTTCGTGCAAAGTTTGGCCAACGCTGTCTACGCTTTCGGCTTTTTATTCATGTTGCCACAATTGTTCATCAATTACAAACTAAAATCCGTCGCCCATCTACCCTGGCGAGCTTTTATGTATAAAGCATTCAATACGTTCATCGACGACATGTTCGCTTTCATAATTTCTATGCCAACCGCCCATCGTGTCGCCTGTTTTCGCGACGACGTCGTTTTCGTTGTTTATCTTTACCAGCGATATTTGTATCCGGTGGACAAAAGTCGTGTTAACGAATTTGGGGAATGTTTCGACAAAGAAGAAAATAAAAAGACAAAATAAAATTTTCTCCATAGTGATTCAGAAACCTTTTTTGGGTGAAAAACTTTTGGAATATATTTTCCTCGTTTTCTTATCCTCAAAATCTGTTGTTGTCTATCCAAAAATGCATCTTATGAGTATTGCTGTTTGATTAGTCTCCTCCCATTTTTATTCTAATGTTTCCGTCTCAAAATTAATATTTCTCTTGATTTTCTTAAAATCAAAATATTTTCGAAAATCATTGACATACACATACAATGTCTTAGGTTAGACTTCCAAGCAGTCATAGTTACGAATCACAAGTTTCAGTGATTGTCGATTTCGGGCTGATCATACTTCCAGTTTTAGGCTGTTTCCACTTTTGAGCGAAATTTCACATTTCAGATTTTGTCTGATTTTAAATGTTATAAAAGTCGTTCAGATTTTAATTCCGTTCTAGCATGATTCATATCATCGACACTACTCTGACTCAAAGTTATACGGCCAAAAACTTTTTTGAGCAAATCTTATTTCGATTTATTTCATGATTGTTAATTTTTCGGGTGGCTGTGTTGTGCGCGCTTTTTCTTTTTTTTTGACACATTTTCTATTTCATGTATCCCATTCATTTTTATAAAGTATTTCCTTTTAACCTTGTCTTTAATTAGATTAAGCGATTCTGCAATATTTTTCGTTCCGCGAAGTATTTTTTCATACATAAAATAATCCCGAATTTCTCTTTTAGGCATAATGCGGCTCAAATGTGAATATTGTTTGGTGTCGGTGGGTACTATTTCAACGATTTTGATGCGAAGTCCGTTCGATTTGACGAAGAGATTATTGATAAGTGGTAAAAAATTTTTCAAGTCGAAATATGTTGAATCTGTCGGCGTTCCAACAGTCTAATATTAAAAGAGAAGTCGAAAAGTAAAATTGTTGAAAATAAGGAATATGTGAAGTAAAAAAAGAAATCACAGCAAATACTTGAGAACGCTAGCTAGATAGATAATGTATGAAACAAAAATAATAGAAAAATAACTTTACTTTATGTGCCGTTCAAAGCATTATATTATGCATCATGCATTCTATCCACTTTAACATTTCAGGAAGCATGTCGTTACTTTTCGGTATACTCTATTGTATGGAAAGGTTATGGAAGCGTAGTAATAATAGTTGCAATGGTGAAAAAATCGATCCGATATGGAAAAATTTCAAGGATTCTCAGAGGTTGAGACATGATTCCTTGTCTTACACTTTTTCTTACTGATTTTACTTCAGGACGCAGTTTTTCGGTCTTTGGTGTACGTGTATTCTTCCTTTAATTCTCCTTGTCAGCCGAGGTTTGAGCGAAGGTAAGTATTCTACAGCTAGCTTCCAATCCTACAACTAAAGTTTAAATTTTCGCGAACCTGTAAGTTTGGCACTCTGAGAAATCATACTATATCTCGTCTTAGAATGTCTTTTCCGAGCGTAAATGCGTCATGAGATGTTTATTTTGTAGATTTTTGGACGTTGATCGTGATTCAGATCCCAATATTTGGGTTTATGTTTTCAACGACGCTCGCCTTAAAGACTCCGTCATCCTATTCTTTCGCTGTTCTGCCTATTGTATGCACAATAGCTGCGACTGTCGGATTATTGAACTATTTGCAATTTAGTCAGTCCGTTGCTCCAAAATTTGTTTATTCTGGTCCATTTTTACTTATTTAGGTTGGTTTTCTAATATTACGACTTCCCTTCTATTATTTTACTTATCGACCGTCGTTCCGGCTGGTTTAGTTATGTATTTTCAGAAATGTTTCACTTTTGGTGAATTCGTCGTCTTATGGCAAGCTGTTTTGTTCTGCTTGCAAAAGTCGCTGACCACGGTGAGCTAAATGAATGACAGTTCTCTTAACTTTCTATCATGCATTCAGCGGGAAATGCCATAATCCCCTCCACACAGAAATCGTCGGTCATATGGCTCCCCTCAAGATTTGCAATCATACGGTAATCATTGGGATGGGACTCCCGTACTTTTGAACGAGAAAAAAAACTGAAAAATGTCAATTTTCAATGAAAAGTAATCATTATTCAACAAAAAAAAGTAAAAATGTCAATTTTTCGGCGCTCCGCGCCATACATTCTTTACGATAATTTAGACAAAAATTGCGATTTTTTGAACCGTTTTTCTAACTTGACAAAAAATCAAAAATTTTTCCTTTGAAGACCCTTGAAATTTTGAGCAATCGATGACTCTCCGCCCCAAAAAAGTCGCTTGATCCACAAGACCTCAGAGCTCCGCTCATGTATACTTTCTATCCCTGGAAATTTTCCACGCTTTATGGATTTATTCATCTGATTGTCGGACAAACAATATTTTTCGTTGAAAATCTTAAATTCAATCAGAGTTTGTATAATTGACGAATCCGAAAATATTCGTACAGCGTGAGCCAAAAAAGGCGACCGGTGCGGACTTTCATGGCTTTCGAATAGATGAAGCTTTTTCAATGCAATTTGTTGATATCGATAGATAAACATCTGGCGTAAAAGCTGCAAAGTTTCAGCCAGATAGCTCAAATATTGATTGGCTAGAATCAAAAATCTTAAACTTACTCATTTTCAGTGTAAATTTTGTCCGCTTAGCAGATTTTTTCATAATTGCAAACTAATCTTTATTAAATTATTGATATACTAAGCAACACTTCATATATTATTTGTTCAGATTTGTGACGAACTTACACGCAGGAGCAGAATCGACGACCTACAATCGTTCTTATCGTTAACATTCATCTTCATTCTAATGCTAATTGTAGTATCATTTTACTCAAAAACATTTTGGCTCAATCTATTCGTTTTAATTACGATATTTATAATTATTTCTTATGGAATTTTACAACGAGATTACTTTTCGTTCTTACTCAGTGTCATTTTTGGTGCTGGGAAACAAAGAGTAAGCGTTTTCGAATTTATTTTTCGTCATTTGTGCTCTTTTTTGTTTTACAGCTTATTGTTCTCAATTTCTGGGCTCTGTGTGTGGCGTGCACAGCACATTTCGCAATTATAGTCAATAAAACTACAAACTTGACGACCGTGCATAGAAAATTTTTTCATTTGACGGTTTCGTTGGTTTTAATCAGCGGACTCATGTACGATCCACAGTTAACTTATTTGGCGAGTATTTTCGCACTTCATAGTTTTCTTATTGTTGAGGTAACAGCTTTTAAAAATATTGAGATATTTCAATTAAAAATTGAGGTACAGTAGAGTACGTCTTTTCCAACATTTTAATTTTCCGGAAGAGAAATCATAGCTAAATGATTTCCAAGAGCAGATATAATTTCATATGTTTTCTTGCCAGCGTCCTTCTAGGCTATACTATTCGATAAATCTGATTGATGTGAAACTGTGCTGCTTTGTTTAAAGCTATTGATTTTCTTGCTTAATTCTAACGTAGAATCTTTTGTTCTTTATTGCGAACTTTTACAAAGTCTTGCTCTTGCTTTTACATTCGGAAGAAATTTCACACGATTACAGTTGAAGCTTGACGTAGTTGATAGACATCGAGCGGATCAGGATGATTGAACTTTCAGCGAATTCATAATTAGTACGTTAATGCTACGGATAAATTATATCTCATCATAGTTCATTTGTTCAAAATCAGTCTTGGCGACACATAAAAATGTTCCTGGAAATAAAAAAAAAGCCTTCGTCGTAAAGTTGATATTTTTTCTCAACTTGAACGAAACGATCTACCAAAAATTTGAATTCGTGATTCACTATTAAATCACATTTCTTTCCATCGTTTCATGAATTTTGTTTTTTTTCCTACCGTGGCTTGTTCGGAATCACATGGACCATATTTTTATTTTTTATTGTTTTTTCATTTAACTATTACGTCATCGATATGTCAGTAGTGTGTTATCGCCGAGACGATGTCTAAAAATCTAACGCATGAATTAATCTTCATCCGAAATTTTCCATCTATGAAGCTTTCAGTCTTGGAATTATCATCTGACTTTTTTCCGGGCTAAACTATATACTGGAATTATAAATCAATGTAGTTTTCTAGCTGTATCTATTTGGTCAAATGTTCGAATAAAAAATGCGGAGCTCTATCAGGAATTTAGAAGGAAATAAAACCCAATTGTTAGTTAAAAAAAGAATAAGAAATCGAAAAAGATGCAGGCAACTTTCTAGATCAGAATAGAATTTTTGGATTTTTCAAAAATTGTTTGTAACACGCAAAATTCTTGTCACTGTAACCAATCGTTCTATTGTCTATAAAGAGTTCTTATCCCTTTTCTCGACATTTTTATTGTAATTTATATGGATGAAATAGAACTATCAATTGAATATATACACGTTATTCTTGCAGCTTATTCGTTATTTCAAAGTTCCGCCCTTCGGTGAATCGTTGCGATCAAGCTTGCAGCTTTTCCTAGACGATCAAGATTCTGGTTCGCTTATATTAACGCACATTTACCTGCTCGTTGCGACGTTCGCCCCATTGTGGCTTTATCCTTGTCTGAATGTTACGGGTGAAATCTTGAATTTTTTGCGGTGTCAAGTGATGAGAAAATTTCCTTGTTTTCGCATACCTAATCGATTTCCGGTGATGGCTTCTTATCACAATTTCATAATTCTCGCTTCTAGTCAGGCATTTGGTTTCCATACTTGAAAATTCTCAGGTCATCGTGCGTGAACTGAACTCAGCGGGATTTTTATGAGTCGCCGAAAATTAAGAGAGGGATTTTAAAAAGATAAAAATGAATTGTTTTCTCAAAATTAATTGGAAAAATAATCCAAAAATAGTAGTTACCGTCGCCTGGAAATCCGTAAAAATTCTTGTTGTGCTGAGCGCCGAAAAAATTGACATTGATTTTCTTACTTTTTCAAATTTTCAAGAAAAACGGTAGTTCATGAATCATGTTATTTTCTATATCAGACGTTCGATTCGTTCATTTCGCTGGATTAATTAGTATAGGAGTTGGTGACGCATTCGCATCCATTGGTGGAACCATATTTGGTGAAAGAAGATTTTTTCACGATTCCGGTAAAACGATTGAAGGTACAGCGTCTTTCTTCGCCGCCGAAATCGTAATTTCGCAAATTATCGTTTGCTTTTTAGCAGGTAAACTTACGACGTGGTTTGAAATCTGACCACATTTCAACATCATCTGTTGAAGGTTGAAGCGACACACATATTACAAAATATACTTTTCTCTACATCAGCATCAACTCTAAAAATATGGTATCCTCGATATCCTATAAAACATCAGTCGAAATCACAGTCTTAAATTCTAAGATCAAATTATTCTGGATTGTCCTACAAAAAAATCTTACTTCGATTATCAAAAAACTTTTTCACCATTTAAATCAATATACGGATGCCAGACAATTTGATTTTATTAATAAAATGTTTAACTTCTTTTCCGGATTATTTCATTTTGGTGATCTTCTTTATTATTTTTTCATGTTGGTATTTTGTTAACTGTGATTTCTTCATCAGTGATTATTATCGTTCGATTATTCCACTTAGCTTTTTAGTCGTTATCCTCTCCGTTATCTTTTTCGCTTAGATAACTGGCGTCCGGATTTCCTCAATAATTTCGCACTCCTGAAACCTAACTATTTCTAAAAAACTTCTTAACTTTGATCCTGCGAGCCGTTTGGAATTATATTCATATGAAAATTGTACAGTAAACTCATATATCTACGTGTAAAATAGTTCTTAATCGTCAGACTTTCAATCCTAGTCTTTCTGAAATTCTGTTCGCAGTTACATAGACTGTACTTTTTTCAGGTGATATTGTCCTCCTTTGTCCGTATGTGATATTTGGTTGCCTAATTTTGGCTCTAATGGAAGCTTTTACCTGCCAAATTGATAATTTAGTCCTACCATTGTACAGCTTTGTTTTGTTTTACTACGTGTAGTTAATGTTTTTATATGACGAATATAATTTATGCTAATAATTCGTGGAAGTTTCTCGAGTAAACATCACGAATCTAGCCACACTTATGTCCAAAATGAGTCAACGATATAATATCGCATTTAAAAGTCGGACTTTGAGGATCAGGATCAGATTTGTAAATCCATTCGTTTTTAACCGGAATATATTTAACCAAAATTCGGTGCTGACGATCGGAACGTTGACCCCTGCCCATTTTTTCGGTTACGTATTGCTGAGATACCGTAGAAGCTTTGGTCGCCCGCGTCGATGGAATCCTGGAAAAGTTGTCGTATCACAAACATGAATATTCACGATCTATATTCTGTTATTCTTGACATTTCTAAATCATATAAGTAGAAATCAAGTGATTATTTCATATTTCTAGTGATTTTCTGCCAAACCATGAGTTGCATATGGTGTACATGTAACACTTGACTCAATTTTATGAATCGAAAATCTTATTGTAGAAGCCTTCAGTAGACGGGCGTAGGCGAACTATGGAAGGTTAAAACGTGTCATGGTCTGTTTTTCATGAAATTCTTCAAAATAATGAATTTTGAAAGACTATTTTATATTTTCTGCCAAGTCGTACTTGATATGGAACTAAAATTTTGTGACTAAACTATACACTCAACTGACGCTTAGAAATTTTTTGAGTGAAAAATCTACAGTAAAAGTTTTATGTACGGGGTGTCATCTTTCGTTGTAGTAGCATTTTGTAGGAAACTGACTATAAATGTACGTTGCGTACTTTATCTCCCTCGAGTGGCGTAAATTTTTTTTGTTTGTTTTTCTGCTGAACAACGTGCGCACTGACTGAATAAGCTTTTCGGAAAAAATTTAACTTCTTTGCTTTTGATATATTGGCTACCTGGCTGCGCAACATCAGGTTTTTAGCGAATGGTACGACAGCATTATGTGCACTCCGCCAGAATCGAGGATGAACTTTTGTGATGACCAGTATTTTAGATCTGCGAATGTCAGTGCTTTACAAGTAAACTATGACAAATTTCTTCATTAAGTGCGGCAGGTATTTTGAGCCTTAAAAAACAAAAAGTCTGCAGCAAATTGCGGGCAAGCGATGACTGTGACTAACATTTTTTCAATTTTTAATCCTACAGTCGATATGAGGAAAAGGTATTTGCATACATAGGTTGCTTATTATTAATATGAACATCTTTTTTCTTCCAAAGGCTCATTTGGCAAAATAGACTAAAAAATGGGGCCAACATAAAACGCCTACTTGCCAAAACGCCCACCAGAAAAATGGTGCTTTCAACATCTTTTTTATTTCTTAGGCGTTTTGGGCGGTTTGGGCATTTCAACACAAAATGTTTTTCAAGGCTTTTTGGGCGTTTTGGGCGGTTGGGCGTTTTACAAAAAGGTTTTTTCGGCGTTTTGGGTGTCTTAACAGAGTAGATCTTTTTCGACGTTTGGGGCATTTTGGACGTTGTACAGAAAAGGATACTTTCCGACGTTTTAACAGAAAAGCTGATTTTCGGCGTTTGGCATTTTGGGCCTTTACACAAAAGACAAACTTTTTAGCGTCTTGCATCACTTTCATAGCTTTTTTTTATTTCTTTGGAGTTTTACGCGTTTTGCAGAAAAGTAAAATTTTTCTTTTGCCTTACAAGTATGCCTATGTATGTGTGGAAAAGTGTGAAAACAACAGCTGACCAATTAGCATATTCTCTTGTTCGTCTGTCTCCATATAAAAATTAAAAATACAGAAATGGCCAACGAATGAAAGAAAATTTGCCATAGAAAAGCAAGTATCAAAAGCCAAAAGTGTAGGTCAAGGCAAAAGAAGAAAAACTTACAAGCTGTATATCCAATACAAGTCAAAATTCGGATGCATGAAGTTCACGGGCTAGGTTTTTTTCAGTGAGTGCATAGGAACAAAAAGAAAACAAGTAAACCCAACAATGAGAAAAGTAAAGATTATGTAATAAGTGTAATATGCCAATGAATTTTGTCAAGAAGCAGCAGTCCACCGATGGTTTTGTGTGGAATTGTAGTTCCTGCAGAAAACAAACTTCCATACGAACTGATTCAATATTTGCCAACAGTGCACTTAGTCTATCAAATGGAACTTTATTATTATTCTTCTTTTGTAATGATACGCCCGCCTATATGGTTCAACGTTTTCTTGGCAGTTCAGTGAACTATATGACTATTTTGGCTTGGTACGAAAAATTTCGAGATTTATGCTCAACGTTTTTGATCAGCAAGCCATTAATATTTGACGCTGACGTATTTATTGGGGACAAAGCCCATGAAGTTGAAATTGACGAATCGTTTTTTGGAAAGAAGGCTAAAAATGACAGAGGCACAAGCAAACAAAATTGCTTAGTTTTTGGAATCATCGAAAAAAAAGGAAAAAAGTGTGTGCTGTATATGGTACCGACCAATTCAAGAGAGATTCTGATACCCTTGATAGAAAATCATATTCCAAAAACGACCAAAATATTCCATGATGGTCTTTCAACTTATTCCAAACTTCATGAGCTGGGTTATGAGCACAGTGTAGTTTTCCATAATAAGGAATTTGTTACAGAAGATGGCGTCCACACAAACACGATAGAAGGCGCCTGGGGCTTGGTGAAGCAAAAAATAGCATCAATGCATGGAATCAAGTCGCACGATCGTTTGGCAGCCCATTTGGATGAATTCTCCTTTAGACAAAACTTTAAAGATGTTAAAGGGTCCATTTTTGACATTTTCATTGAAAAGCTGGCTGGAGTGAATGAATTTTGATTTATAAATTATAGTAACTTATTCGTACTTCATCCTTTTATCTTACTTTACATTAAGTTTGTGTGTCATTAATCATTATTGTAAAATTATTACGAGTATTTACTATGTGTTTCTCAAATAGATTACAGTGTGAAAATAAGCAGAGTTACAATGTGTACATTCATATGGAGCAGCTTTACAATGTTCAGGCAATAAAGTGTTGACTTCAGGAAATATGTGAATACTTGAAAATAAAAAAGGCAAAACCATACATGTGCAGCTCCAAATTTTTGGAGAGGTGGCTGACCCTGATTTTTTGGGCCCAAGATCCCACAAAATATATGTCAAACATTTTTTTTCGAGTATTTTATGCATAAAAAACTTCAAAATCTAAACCTCTGGGGGGTATATGTACGCTTCCTGTATCCTCCTCGCACATGTGTGCTTGAAACCTGCAAACTATACCTAAAAAAATTCAAAAACAACTTAAAAAGCTCAAAATGACTTAAAACGCAAAAATGCCTTAAAATGCCAACATAACGCCCCAAAACGCCCAAAAAGCCTTAAAATGCCCAAAACGCCTTAAAATGCCAAAACGCCTTAAATGCCAAAACGCCTCAAAATGCCAAGACGCCTTAAAATGCCAAAACGCCTTAAAATGCCAAAATGCCCAAAACGCCTTAAAATGCCAAAACGCCTCAAAATGCTCAAAACGCCTTAAAATGCCAAAACGCCTCAAAATGCCAAAACGCCTTAAAATGCCAAAACGCCTTAAAATGCCAAAATGCCCAAAACGCCTTAAAATGCCAAAACGCCTCAAAATGCCCAAAATGCCCAAAACGCCTTAAAATGCCAAAACGCCTCAAAATGCCAAAATGCCCAAAACGCTTTAAAATGCCAAAATGCCTTAAAATGCCCAAAACGCCCTTTCATACATAATGAACCTCTAAAACGCCTAAAACGCCCAAAACGCCTGCTCATAAAAGGGACCCCTATGTTTAACATGTACGTAGGCTCTTTAGGTTGGGCCAAAAAATGTATGTCGACCAACTATTGAATTTCAAAGCATTATAGTCTGATTTTCACAAAGTGCGTGTAAATTGAAAAATAACAAAAAATAAGTGTAAAAATGTTTTTGGTATGAGATTTGTGGTACTTATATTACAGGTTACTGTAGTACAACTGATCGAACGTTTCCTTACTGCAGGGCTGTTTGTTACGGAAAACTTATCTTTGGTTTTGATTGACTGTAATCAATGACTGTAATCAGGGCCCATATCTACTAATGGTTTAACCTCGAGCTCAGAGGTAATCTCGAGCAAAAAAGCAACCACCTCGGTTTCAGCAGTTACACAAATATATCGATGATATCTAGTGTTTGCTATAATCTCGATGTTATCAGGATTATCCCCATCTCGAGCTGTCGGATTATTCTCTCAAATTTTCTATTTCTAAACTGCAATTCCTGAACCTGGGCTTATACCTTAGTATTAGTTAATCCTAAGCCTGATATGAAGATTGTTGGCTCTGCAAGAAAATAATTTTGAAATTGTGATAATCTGAAACTGAGGATTAGTGCTTCACACTTTGAAAATTTTATGACCTGGGGGTAACCAGTTTTCACACTACTCATGCTACCCAGGTATTTTGCATACCCAACCTAAGTACTATATTTAAGTACTTGATCATTGGAGTATGTAAGTGTTTTACCAATAAAATATCTTGCTAGAAATTCGGGTAAACAGGTCACCTTAATACCTAGGTAGCATCCAGGTTTCAGTTTTGAAATTGACCTGGGTAGGTATATCTAAGTACCAAAATCCCTGGGAAACCAGTACAAAGCACGACTGAGGATCAACAATTTAATCCAGACACTAGATTATTCTCAGATTGGGTTAGTTCAACTAACCCCAGGTTTTTATACTGCTTAATGACGCCCTTCCAATCACAGACATAAATTGAAAAAAACAAAATGACTGTAATATGTCAATTACTCACTTTTTTTAGCTAGAGTTAGAGGCATATATTCGGATCAGTCAGGACTTACAAAGCTATATTGCATTTAGCTTAGCATTTCTCCACATTTGAGTTAGGTGAACCATTAGCTTGTATATAATTTTCATTCAGAAAAATTTTACTGTGGTTGATAAAACGCTGTGGGGACAAAATGCACGAAGCTGTAGAATATACTTTTCCACGACATGAAAAATCTTTTAATGAGAAAGAATGAAAATCCAATATTACAAAGGTGAATTCTTCAAACTTTTACTCAAGTTGTCAAAAATCTAGTCCACTCCTTTTTCTGGCTTGGCAACTATCCGAGCAAGTATATTGTTGTTTTTTCTGCCTCATAGGAACATTTACTAATAAACTAATTTCACAATAAATAGGTCATAATAAAAAGAAACATGCTACAGCCCGTTTTTTTATAAATGCTTGTAAAGTTAAAATTGACAGAAATTATTTCTGTTGTGGAAATCGTTTACCTTTCGACTATGAAATGTTTTACTAAAAAAATAGCGAATGTGACCCGTACCTCGGATATGCATGAAATTTCTACTACATCGAACAATGTTACTATTGTTCAAAAGGGTTTTTATTTAAAGCATGCATTTTACCTTAAATGCACAAGGATGCCTAAGCCTAAAAATAGCCTATAAGCCTGACCCTAAGCCTGAGCCCAAGCTTGAGCCTAAGCCTTAGCTTAAGCCTAAGCCTAAGCCTGAGCCTAAGCCTGAGCCTGAGCCTAATCCTGAGCCTACGCTTGAGCCAAAGCCTGAGCCTTAGCCTGAGCCTAAGCCTGAGCCCAGGCCTGAGCCTATGTCTGAGCCTAGGCCTGAGTCTTCTGAGCCTGAGCTAAAGCCTGAGCCTGAGCCTAAGCCTAAGCCTAAGCCCGAGCCTACGCCTAAGCCTACGCCCAAGCCTAAGTCTAAGCATAAGTCTGATCCTGTGCCTAGCCTAAGAAAGGTGGGAATGAAATTTTGAAATCACACGAAATTTTTATATTCGCCTTATCATTATTTGATGTAACGGTATATTGCTAAGTGTCGAAGTTTTATAATACCTGCAAATATTCGAAGTAAATGGGACGTTTGAGTAAATGGGAAGTTCGAGGTAACGGAACTTTCCAGATAACGGAACATAAAAGGTTATTAAGAATGTGCACAGGTTTTGTGCCTTATGTTTAGCTGAGAATCTTAATAATCTGAAACAGTACTTGCTTTTTCAAGGAAAACAGACTATAGAAGCCCGTGTATGCGATGTCAAATCATTTAATTTCCTTGTTTTCTCTTTCCTGTTCTCCAGATACCAATTATTTTATTCTTTGACTTAGATATGGTGTAGTTCACCGAAAATCAGGCACGATTCGACTCTTACTCGTTGAGATTCAAAGAAGCACTAGATTGTGTGAGACGGGTTATGAATTTCAAAGGCGGGGCGGGTACTCGCACCGTTCGGTCTACTTCTATCTGCTGACAAGTTTTGCTGCGCAAAAATTTCTTTAAATCGACGGTTTCCATTCTGGAACAATGTCTTTCCGCCGAAATTCCTCTAAAAAAGGAAAAAAATGTGCCTCTTATTAGGACGCAGCTTATAAGGTTCGATTCAATGGAGGAAACACTGTCATAAAACTGAAATCCTGTAGAAATACAGGATGTCCAATAAGAAAATAATGACGTATCCGTCAGTATACCCAATAAACTATACCCCATTTACTTATGATCGAGTGAGACGGTCAAATCAAAGTAAGCTTGAGCACAAAAAACTTGTAAAGCTTATTTCTGTAATGAATGAAGAAAATTTTTTTTCTAAAAGTTCTCTCCTATAGCCTGCGTTAAATATTCAAAATTTCTCAAGTAGCATTCAGGTGTCACTGTACCAAAGATTATCCACATCAAAAGTTAATAAACAGTGTCTATGATTTTGACTTTTTCATTGTCATGTAGTTTAGAATTTTTTCTTAGTATAGAGTCTTCCACTTCATGAAAATAGTGTGTATCAAATTTCAATTTACCACTATACACTTTAAGACATCAATCTTACAAGTGAAACTTTACGGTTTTGATCTTTTATGAGAACAAATGTCGAAATAATCATATTTGCGGATGGTGCAAGATTGAAACATGCGGGCATCTATTTCTGCCTGGATCGGTCTGCCTCTAATAGACGACCGTATTGATACGTGACTCATTTCGACAATCTCCAGCATTGTTTGCACCACGAAACTTTTTACCGTAGGTTTTCTTACACAAAAGTTTTTAGTTCAGTTAGATAGTAAATTAACCGTAAAATATGTTTTTACCAGAAAATTACAGAATATGAAACGGTACTTGCTTTATCGTTTCATCTTTAAGCACATAAAAGAGGACCCTAATCTGCATTCGATAGCCCAAAATGAGCTGGGTAATTTTATATATAGTCTGTTCTTCTTGAAATGCTTTCAAAACAATAAGGGCAGAAGGCTAATTCTATTCCAGATAAGATTTTCAACTACACTGTATGTCACATAGGGTTGAAAACCTGTGAGCATACTCAGTAACCCCCAACTATTTTTGGAATAAAAAATTTTATGGTCAAAAGTACGATATCAACGATATTGCTAAAGAGCATACGTCTATACCTGGACCCGGTTTCATCAAAAAAACTTCTCCAGCTGAGCTGCAGCATAAGCTGTAGCTTAACTCTATATGTCATACCATTGAGGTTAAGGTGCAGCTCAGCTGCAGTTTAATTCATACACACAAAACATGTCGAGAAAGTTGAGCTGTAGCTGAGTAGCTGCACCTTAACGGCAATGATATACAATACGGAGTTACGCTACAGCTTAAGTCCCATCGGTGAAACTAGTCATTGATCTCAGCAACTACGGCTGTTAAAGAAATACAGAAAGTCGCATTTGATGGAGCACACCGTGATCTAAAAATTACGTCACATGCTTGTGAAAGCATTTGACGTCTTCAGCCATCTGCATAGGGCTATTGAAACTTTGATGAAATAAAGGTAAGGCCGATCAAGTAATTAGATAGTTTTCAGGAAGATCTTCCGATCGAATAGATTCGCATATCTTACGCTTATGTGGTTGCCGAGATCGGGTATAGACGGACTTACCATCATCAGACACATTTATGCACATTTTGACGTTAGTAGGAAGAACGACTAGTGTAACATTACTCAGCTAGCTATGGACTATCGACCGCTGTATTATGAGATGTCGGCCATATAATATCATGCTGAAATTCGGCCCCATGCACACTTACAAAATATCTAGATTTTGGACCCAACAGTTCCAGATTGCGGAGGGTGTTCTACGTGCTTTTTAAAATTTGCAGAGACCCAATTTATTTTAAGGTCCGACTTTCTATACTTATATTGCTCATTTCAGGGACGCTACACAGGGCACTTTGCTGTAGAATCATGATTAATTTTCTTTATATCATGACATCCCTCTGCGTGCATGCATGATTGTTAGTGATTTCAGAATATCCATCGGAGACGTTCCCTCTTGAGTAATTAAGATCGAATAATTCGACTATGCTATTTTTTGGGAACCATGTACTCATCAGGATGCGCTTAACCCTGGCGGTCTTGTCGTTCAGAATACTTCACGAATCAAATCCTTACTCCGGAGACACCAATCCGGGTCCAAATCTTTCGTGGAGCGGAAACGAACCACCACTAAGTAGTGAAGCTTGACTATGCAAAGAAATTAGTTCTTGCAGCGTTTCGAAAGCACCGTTTTCTTGTGAAATTATTAACGAACAATTTTCTGCAACGTTCATGTCGACCAAACCGTTCGACTTTCGTCTTAATGGTGACGACAATGATTTCGTGTTGGCGATTTTTCTCCGAACAGTCGTCGGAGATAAGTCTCCTTCGTAATTTGTATAATTTCGATTCAAAATTTTCAAACAACGATTCGAATGAGCAGGGTTTACGGCGACTTTTGTTTTTAAAAGTTGTCTTCGTCGCCTATCGCCCCTTTCTTCGACATCGGACGATCCTAAATTGCTCGTTCTACATAGACGGCAATGGTTTCGACAACTAGTTTTCTTTTTTGATCGCTCAGCGATCGTTGTTTGCCAAGAATTTTCGTCACGTCGACGTGAACAAATTTTGAAAATTTTAAAAAATGTAAATTCGTCGTCGCCGTCAACGACGTTACGTGCAGCGTTGGACGGCGGCCGCCGCTTTTTATGGAATAATAAACAAACAACCATAACGACGAAAGATAATAACGAAATGAGCAGTAAATGCAAAGAAATGTGGAAGTTTCGGAAATCCAAAACGGCCAACACTAAACCGGCGACGAACATTAGAAAGTTGATACAAAATAGAATACAAAAGGTTAGAAGCATCTGAAAAATAATTAGGTCTACAAGCAAACAGCATAATTTGATTTGGAAGGAGTACAGTAATTGTGAGAAAAAAGACAAATGTACTGTCCATTTACTTAGAAATAATAGACCTAGCGACAACCAAAACAGTAGGTTCACTTTGGTCACAATTTTAACGGAGTGTATCATGACAATGAAAACGCGACAGTCATAGAAAAGCTACGGCGCTTATTCACTTTGGATTAGGATAGAACTGTGTCTTCATTCATTGCAGTAGTAAGCTTTACTTGTTTTCCGTGTTGAGCCTACATTTCGTGGGATTGCTGCATCCATCACTTTAAAATGAATAAAGCAAAATTAATTGTCATTTTAAATTTAAATTTAAATAAACAATTAATTAATTTTAAAATTTTTAAATTTGTGACTTAAATTTGAGGATGTTATTCAATACACATACTTCTTGGATTATTAACTTGGAAGCTTAAAGGAATGATATTTTTCGCAACGAATCACAATTCCGATTTTGAGTGCAAAGAATGCGGTCAAATCTCAAGTCGAGAGGGAATATTTAGTTTTTGAAAGTGAAATCAGTGTAACGGTTCTCGAACACTATGGTAGACACTATCGTCTGTTGCGCAGCTCTGCCGTATCCATTGCGACTGCAGAACCGCCCGTTAAGTAAATCCAGACTGAGCCCGTGACTTTAATATTATGCAACATCAAGTTTACGAATTCAGAAAAAAATGAGCAAGTAGTGTCTTAGGAATGCTCATACAAATAATAAATAAACTACTCATGACAATGAGTGCGCGGCTGTCTTCTTTCCAGACTGGCTGCAGCAATTAGGAATACAATTTGAGAGACGAAAACTTTGACATACGATACCTTTACAGTATTTTATTGAATCGAAGTTCACAGAATTACATGCTGGCAATAATAAGGACGCGAGATGATTATAGTTTTCATTCGTTTAATTGCCACAAGATACAGGTGACATAAAATACAAGATCCTCAAAATTAATATCAAGGAAAATGTTATTGCTGCATTGAAAGAAGCCTTCGATAAAATGGCGGGAATGTTAAGGGAAAACTTTTTTTTGTCCGTGTCTGTGGACTGTCTTGTCTTTTAGAAATTATGCTTATTAGAGATCCTGTTTTTAATTTGTCGTGACAAAAAATAAGCTAGTGCCCTTGTATGTGTATTGTCATCCATTTTCAGCTATTATTTTTTATTTTTTTCAGGTTAACCTATATTTTTGTTTTCTACGATATTTTTTCTGTTTTCGCAATAACACTTCTGTGCTCTGTTTATTTTTGATTGAGCCTTAAAACGAGAATCACCCAAAAATTACCAAAAAAATCTGCGGATAGGTGATGACCGTGCGTTGCATACCAACATTTTCTTTTTTTCAAGTTTTGTAACTATGATTGCTACAATCAATCTGCGAAAAAATGGCTGCCGTGTACGCAGTTTGTTCATTATTTAAATGAGTATTTTTTTCTTCCCGAAGCTCGTTTTGGAAAAATTTGACTATAAAGCCCAATTCAGAAGTGCAGTCGCCGACTGTCGCCGATTGTCAAAAATTTTAAGATTTTTTCACTTCTGAATTGGGCTTCCTGCAAATTGTCTATTCATCCAATTCATTCCTTAGGATCGCCAACTGTCGCCGATTGTCGGCGACAAAAATCGTAGGATTTTTCACTTCTGAATAGGGCTTAAAGAATCTGCTAGACTTCGCTGGTCAAGGCCGGCCTGCGCCAGTTGCATAACGTTTGCTGCTACATTTCTACCGGCGCTGTGCGGCAAGAGGGAGGTTGTAATGGAATTGTCTTTCCTTTAGTTATTCAATTTTTGTGATCTGACCATGTTTGAGTGAATGAATTACGGAGAGGAAGAAAGTTTCCAAGAATTCAAAATGGACTTGCTTGCAGCGAGCTCATTCAAAAAAAAGATGAGGGTTTTTATATGTAACTATTATTAAAACACTTCCTCTATATTGATTTATATGGTATATCTCTCTTACACCTTGCCTTCACTCGTCCAATTTTCCACAAAACTGACCAAAAAGTGAGCATATTCGTATTAGGACAAACATTGATCTTACGATATTCTGTTATTATTATAATGCTCCTAAAAAGCTTTAAAGCAAATACCATTCGGTATTTCACCGATATCTCACAATATGTGAGCATACTCCACCATGGAAACTTTTTGATTAAAAAATTCTGTGATAAAAGCTTCGTGTTATGTTAGTTTTTGTCATTCTTAAACGTACAAGCATTTTATAAAAAAGGCTATATAATGGACACTTCTGAAGTTTCGAAAGATGTAAAGTACAATAACATGAAGTTAGTTCAACGATTGCACTTTTTTTCTGAGTCGATTTTTGAATTCTGCAGTTCTAAGCAAAAGTGCGGCGAACAGTTGAATATTATGAACGATATTTTTGTCAAAGTGGCAAAATATTATTTAGCATAATACGCATATCAATACTTACCGACGAACAATAGACGGACATTTTAGTAGTAAAAATAGTGAAATTGAATAACTACCACTCTGCAAAAAATCAACTCTCATCAACGTAAATAGATAATTAGTGAATTTTGTAAAACAGTGATTGATAAAGCACCAATGCCGAAAATTTATTCGTCTTTGACAAAAAACGATCGATTGATCTTCTGGGTGGTTTGATATATGAAAAAAATCCTCAAATTTCTTGACATGGTCCATGAGGAAACGTTTTTCGGTGGGGTCCGTCTAACAAAGAAATCTGCCCGAGGAATAGCGGATTATGTCCAAACGGCTGATGTGGATGGCGGACACGGAATCCGCACTTTTTCGAGGTGGATTTTAAGTAAAAGGCGGATTGTGTATGTCAGAATCTGCATTTTCGGCGAAATTTGGTGTCTCAAAGTGGAGCCTGAGCCTGAACGAGACTGAGATTGAAGCTTAGAAAACCCGCAATAAACTCGCCTAAAAGGCGGATTCTGCCATCCACTATCCGCCTTTTAGTCGCAAAAATGGTGCATTCCGCGTCCGCATCCGCCGTTTAGACACAATCCGCCATCTTATAATGCAATCGATGGCCGAGCTGAGTCATGTTAAGCTTGTCTTTCTTGACCTTATTTACAGTAACATGTGCGGAAATGCGATAAATAATGGCAAATTTTAAATATACTTGATCTCCCAACGAAAGACGTTTAGATAACGCGAACTCAGAAACATACAAGGCCGAATTACAGCAGTTTGAAGATTTATAGATTGGGAACCGTATGAGACCTCTTGGTGGTCGTAGGAAGTAAATTCTAGATCCCAGCGAGTCCTAACAAATGTGTCTTTCCGCATGTACGTATTCCTCACGATTTGATATCAAAGGCATGGGCGATCCAATTATTCTCGACAACCTTCATGCAAATTTTAGTGTAAATAAAGCCCTCTGGGAAGGACTAGTCTAAAATGATTCAGCTCGCTCTGAGTAACGTGATCAATATGGGATCTCCACCAACATACATTCCCTCGTCAGGTGCATGATATAACGATAGAATTTTTTCAAGTATTTGCAACTATCTTTGACGATTGTGTCGCAACTTGGCGTCCGTATCACTTCGACGTCTATTTCACTTTGACGTCCGTCTTACTTTGGCGCTTGGCTCAAGTCTAAGCCCATGCCTATGTCTAAGCTTATGCCTGAACTTAAGCCTAAGATAACATTTCTCGCGTCAAATTATCATTTTCTTGAACGTCATTCTGGTCTAGAAAATGCAGAGAATTTCGCTGATCTTCTGTTTGAAATTGAGCTTTTACTTACGATATGTCAAGTACTTATTAGAATATTCATAAAATTAAATATCAGTTAGTACGACAATAAAATACGATGGTGGTAATCGCCACTTACCTAAATAAAAATTAGAATGAGAATTGAAATAGAGTAAGATGAGGCGCCAAAGTAAGACGTGCAAGAAAGATCATTACTAAACAATGGGCGCCAAACTGGGACGGGCGCCAAAGTTAGGACGGGGGCCAAAGTAAGACTACTTTTTTGACTCTACAACGCTTGAGATTGAAATAGAAGGTGAACTATCATAAATCTCCCCCCCCCAAATAATGCAAACAGATCGGTATTCAAGAGAACGATGTTAATTTCCAATGGCAAGAGTGAATTCCTATGACTCAGCTAACCGTTGAGGAACAAGTCCATATTCCACCCTTTCATAGTGAATAAACAGGATCAATGAGTAGAGCAAGCGCCCAATAGGAAAAGCTACAAACTTATTTTTCTTCCTTTATCCCCCATAACATTTTATTTTCAACATATCAAAGTAAAAGCGTACAAAAGAGTGTACAAAACTGACCTAATCTAAGCTTTGTTCAGCTTTTTTGGAGAATCATTTTGAAGACTAATTTCGTGAGTATTGTATTCGGCGCGGCAGATGACAGTATACACATTTTTTGACGTAATACTCATCATTGCGCAAAATGAGCAAAAATAATAGAAATTGTGATGAACAGTGCATTTTTGGGCGCCAAGTAAAAACAGATATGAATAGAAAATCAGAAATAGACGCCGAAACATCCATATTGAAAAATGAATCTAATTACGACATACTGAAGCCGCAAAAAAGCTTGTCAGATTTTATTCCCATCGCATAATGATGGGGCAAGCAAAGGACTAATAAGCATGGTTTGAGGGGGAAGACACTCAAAAAATGTGTGTGGTCGGGCACATGGGAACCGTAAAAAGGATCATGTTAATGAACGGTTGTTCAAAAGCACAGTGTAAGTGGTTGATAATAATGTGCGTTTTATAGGACTTGCGGAGATTAGATTTATGATTCAAAAAATGGCGAGGAGAGGAAACTAGCACCGCCAAAGGAATGACAAAAAAAGAATTTATATTTGGTCAAAGCGAAAACCTGTGACCAACGAAAATATATTTTCACCATTGTTTGCCTTGATAGTATTGTATATTGTACGTTTTATGGATTAATACCAATCTTGACTGTGTTTGCAGCATGAAGCTTGATAACTCCGTTGCGGTACAAGTTGTACCGTACATTTTGGGTAGCTACTTAATATCCATTTGAAACAAAGCGATTGATTATCGAATTTGTAATAGAATATTATTCACAATATCATGGCTCAACTAGAGCTCATCAGCTAACCCTCAGTTACACGATGACTCGCGCTCACAGATTATTGGCACATCCAAATTCAAATTACCGATCATAAATTTATGTTTTGGGGAAAAATAGTCTGACTCGGAACCTTCACATATTCATAGCTTTCTGTACATAGAACGATCAAAAGGGAGCTAATAAATTTTGCGAAAATCAGAGACCATGTTGGAGGACATACCATAGGCGTGCGAATCAATCATGGTTGATGAAATATGCATGTTCATAATAGAAGTAAGACGTTCCACTTTTAGGCGTAATTGAGCTCATTTAGAAGTCATGCAGCTTACACTGACTTCTCAACTGCGCATATTAAGCCTGCGAGTATGTAGCGGTTGGAACCATACATGCACAGCATAGAAATTCTGCTGGGGTCAGCCAGGACAGGGGGTGGAACACAAAATTTTTTTCGTTCTTGATAATGAAAAAAAGATCTTCGATAGGTCTTCTAGCATCCAAGTAGCATATTCTCCATTTTATATTAGTCAGATATGTGACATTATTTACCTATACTGCACTTTTTAAACTTTTAATGTTACTTTTTTGGACTTCAAGTATGCTTTAAAAGTTGTTAAACTGCAGCATCATTCCTATTTTTATGACGACTTTTTCTTCTCTCTTGCTCATTTTTCTTCGTCATCTTCTCGATCATCGCTGGGGTAGTCAAAACTGGTGGGGGTCTGTAAGAATCTGCTGGGGGTCAATCAAAGTCTGCTGGGGGCCAACCCCCCCCCCCCGTGCATGTATGGTTGAAACTCAAGAAATAAATAGAAATCACGGTATCTCTCTCCAAGTGTATATCAAAATTATAATCTTCGAAGCGTGTTGATGATTCAATATCATGAAATTTCATTTTGTACCAATTTCGGACGTAGTAACAACACTTCATGAAACAGAAGACTATTCTTGTACTGCTCTCAATTAGTATTGTGCGTTTAAATAAGAAAATGCATTATCGAAGTAAAATTTAAAACACAAGACAATAATTACTGTGGCTATTCATACGAAAACTTTCATACACTTCGTTGTAAGGCAAAATTTTAAATGTAGCAGGAACTTTATTTATATGTCTGAAGATTGTGCTCTTATTCCCCGAACGTCTTCTTTCCCCGAACGTCCTCTTTCCCCGAACGTCCCGATTCCCCGAAAGTCCCTATTCCCCGAAGATCCCGATTCCCCGAATAATGAATAAAATTCCCTTTTCCCCGAACAATGCATTAGTACCTATTCCCCTAACGTCCCGATTCCCCGAATAGGACGGATCCACTTTTTTGACTAAATCGAATCCGGATCTTAAAAAATGGTTTCGTCAAATCATGATCCAGATCTAGATAGCTGGAGTCGTCGGATCTGTATCAAGATCCTGAACAGCAGATCCGACCAGATCCCGATGATGTACAGGGAGCCAAAAAAAGGCGACCGATGCTGACTTTCATAACTTTTGAACGGATGGAGCTTTTATAATGCGGATTACTGCATTAGAATGCCCTGCTTGTTTTCGTTACAAGGGCCAAATTTTATGCCCCTAGCATTTATGATTACTGTACAAACAGAAATTCAGGAAGAGTGATCATTTTTCAAAAAGTAAAAGTTGTAATATCAAAATAATACTTGCGAAATCAAAGTAAAAGTTGTCTTATTGTGAAAAAAGTTTTGTAAAGCTGTTTACACACATAAATACTTTAAAAATCACCCAGATTTGTAAGTTGCACGTAATCTAAAGTCAGCAACTTTTAATTTTAATTTTTTATACCTACAATTTACAATGTTTTCTATGGAAAATTTTCAATTTACAACGTGGAATCTGAAAATAGCCTTCTTCTGTTTTCGGGGATACGGGATTCGACACTTTCGGGGAATAGGGACGTTCGGGGAAAAGGGAAAATCAGTGTTTGATTTATAGCGTTCTACGGGGAAACGGGGCTTTGGGGGAAAAGGGACTTTCGGGGAATCGGGACATTCGGGGAAAAGGACATTCGGGGAATGGGGATACACCCTGTCTGAAGGCCTCAAACTCTAATTTTATTATCGTCTGTACTCGATTCATTTTGAAACGATCGATGCAGCGAGGTCGCAGTAAAACTTTTATTCAAAATTATGGAAGGCTCGTCGATTCTATTTAATAAATTTTTCATTCATGATGCAGACTCCTTGATGATCACCCTTTTCAACCATTTGAACATTGTCGACATCGATTTCTTGATTTCCAGTAAGGCTGCGTTTGTCGAAACTCCGACTGCTGCATCGATTATCCTAGCTGGCGCGATAGCGTCAATCTATAATATACTTGGCCCTCAAATTTTATGCCCCCACCCTAGAGCCAAAACGGTAACAGCTAGAACCTTCGGGTTTTTCATAATTTTGGGTGTAGGGGCAAGCTATGGGGTGCTTCTTGTCTTTTCGCCTCTATCTGAAAGCGGTGCTCGGCGGGGCCCCAAAAACATACAAAAAACGAACTTTTTAAGGGCCCCCAGTTCCACCATGCCCAACAATAGGTGTGCCATATCCAAGCTCCATACTTCGGCCTAAGCATCTTGGGGGTGAAATCTGAAATGCGCTTTTTCATTTTTTTAAAATATGGCCTCAATTCAATTATATGGTGGTCCAAAGTCCCGGGAACCGCGAAATTCGACAATTTTGTTATATAAACTTATGGTTTCAAAAAAATAATTTTTTGCAGCATAATACACTACGGTGCAAGAATTTTTTGCAGTTTCAATTGAACGGGCAGCATTATTGGGATTTTCGGGGTGTAGGGGCATTCGATCATGGGGAATTCAATGAATGCGATCACTTCACACACAACATTATATTGAGTGTAAACAAATGTTTTTTTTGTAATTTTTGCGGAAGAGGACGATGGGGAATTCAATGAATGTGTCACTTTACACAAAAAAATATCCCAGTTGTAAACAAGCCTATTTTTGTGATTTTTTGAGGAAGGGATTTTCGACCACGGGGAATTTAATGTACGCGATCATTTTACACACATAATTATATTGAGTATAAACAAATGTATTTCTGCGACACCAAATTAAAAACTTAAATGTGCTTCTACGAAAGTTTTCATGCGTGGCTGAGGCCCACTAAAAAGAGGTGGACTAATTCATTAGAAAATGCCACGATGGGGCAGAAAAAAGGAGAATATATTTGCTTGGATTGTTGCTAAGCTAGAAATAGAAGTGGACTAGATTTTTGAGATCTTGGATTAAAGTTGGAAAAAATTCACTTTCGTTATGTTGGATTTTCATTCTTTCTCAAAAAAAAATTTCCATGTCTGTGAAAAAGTATATTCTGCAGCTGAGTGCATCAACACACTTTCCAATCAAACGTGTGCATCTCTGAAATTTCGAGGAGGGTACAGGGATGGACCTTGGCTTTTTGGACGTTTTTTTAAACAAAAATTCAAAAAAATTTGACAGAAAAATTTTTTGTAACAAATCTTCCAGTTTCAAAATCCTTGAGGTAGTTTGCACCTTCATGTCCCCCTCACACATGTGGGCTTCCAACTGTGTTGAACTTTTTTACTGAATTTGGTGTCAACAAAAGGAATCAACTGCGAGAAAATGGCACATAAAATTTCACTCAGCTTTTTTAGAAGAAAAGCTACAGCATAAAGTCTTCCTAGGACTAAATCGATAGCACAAGATACGTTTGATTCACTCATTTAATATAACATATCGTATAGAATTCACCCAGTAAGTTCTACTGATTACAAGCTATATTTAAATGTTCAACAAAATAGCATCATTCACAGTTTTTGGATTTAAACTGAAATTTGCAGAAAGAGCGCTTTTTGCTTGATTGTAGACGGGAATGCCGCTCCCGTCCCACTTTCAAAAAAGTTGTATTGTTGCCGTGGGGGTGCGAGTTTAGGGAGGAGAACCGGGTACAAGATTTGGCGCACACCCCTAATATAGGCATGGCTGAACCAGGAGCATTTTTCTATGCTTTGCTTTGTTCTCATCGGTGCCCAATGACTGTAATCAAGGTGCACTAAACGGGTCTGAGCTCGAGCGCAATATAATCTCCGACAAAAAGGCGACTCGGTTCGATCTCAAATTCGGTATAATTTGAATGTCATCAGGATTATAACGAGTTCAATGTCGAGATTATCCCCAGCTCGAGCTGTCGGGTTGTACTTTCGCATAATTTTCTGATCTCTAAAGCAAATAAATATAAAAATGTCTGCAATTCCCAAACTCGAACTTAAACTTCAGTAGTAGTTAATCCTGAAGTAAGTATTGTTTGTGCACTGGAAGAAAATAATTTGGACATTGCGATTAGCTCAAACTCAGGATCATCAATTTTTAGTTTGTTTTTTATAAAATGCTTCTAAATTGAAAAAAGACAAAAATCAACTATGCAGTCAAAATCACGTATAGAAGGCTTTCACAGTAAGATTTTTCACTCTAAAAATTGCTAAAAGTTGATTGTATAAGCATACAAATTTTCAATCTCACGTGATGAATGGTTCAGCTGAAAATTGTAAAAATCTAAAATAGTACTTGCTTTCTGCTTTTATAATTTAGAAGCATTTCAAGAAAAACAGACTATAGTTCCGATGTTGAGATTATCTTCATGTTGAGTTAGTGCAACCAACCCCAGGTTTTTTATATATCTGAAAATGACTATCATATGCCTCCCTCAATATTTGTCAGCTAGTGTGGGAGGCAGGAGTTTTGAATTGGTCAGGAGTTAGTATGCTATTGATTTACCATTCCTTTACATTTGAAATCATGTGCATATGATTTTCCTATAGAAAAATGTCACTGTAGTTGATGCCAGGTAAAAGACAAAATGCACGATGCTGCAGAACATACTTTTTCACAGACATGGAAAATTTTTTTTGAGAAAGAATGAAAATCCAATATAACGAAAGTGAATTTTTTCCAACTTTGACCCAAGTTCTCAAAAATCTTGTCCATTTTTTTTTCTAGCTTGGCAACAATCCAAGCAAGTATATTCTTTTTTTCTGCCCCATTGGGGCATTTTCAAATAAATTACTTAAAAATGAATAGAGTATAGGTCAGTGAGAAAGTTTGCCACTCTCGAAGCTTTCAAGCCAAGCATTTACAAGACCAGTTACCAATTTATACGTCACTCGTCTAAGAAATTAAAAGACTTTGAAGGACATCAATCAGAGAAAATTTTAGAATTATGTACATGTTGCGGCTGTCAGTGCACTGTCGAGATTATAGGACTGAAATATTTTATTTCTAACCAGCTCGTAAACGCTTTCTTCCTTGCATCCTAAACCAACGATAATATTGAAATGATGATAATGTGGCAAAATATGCAAGGATATGGACTCAGATGAGGTGAAATACTGTTCCAATGTCTTGAAGAATTCGCGGCTCTGTGCGACAAAAGTCGGGGTATCGTCTTCGCCAACCACGACGGAAAGTTTCAAATGTGCGCCGTACATTATGTGAATTTCTCTGACATTATTGATCGGGCTCAAAGAATAAGCCAAAGCTCTGTCAAGTCTGAAATGATAAAAAATGCACGAAATGAAATGACGATGTTCTGTTGTTGAAGTATCGAAAATTAGAATCATGTGCCTCAATTGCAACACATGATCGCATATAGAAAAGGAGACGTAATCATTCTTCGAAGGACAAGGCGTTTGGTTTCTTGTTGTATGTGATCTTGAAAATATCTACAAGAACTTGGAATGGAAAGAATATGGAACAAGGACTTGGCTATCCACTTAAGTTCACGTACGAGGCTATAAACTCGAGTAGTACAAAACACGTGTTGTATGACCACTATCTCACTTCAAACTTTTATTCATCTCCGTTCCGATCAGCGGTTCTAGGTCGTACACGCCACTGATCAATATCAAACTCAGTACGGATTCGCCTATCGCCTTTGGTAACTTAAGCAGTGCTTGAAAAATGAGTTGTGCACCCGCTGAATGACCCATCAAATGAATAGGACTTTTTTGGCTAGCAAGTCGCATTCTTGACCATTCGATAATAAATTTCAACTGTTCAGCAACTTCGTCGACGATCTGAGGTATAGCGACTTTGGGACTCAGGTTGTAGCCCACTACAGCGACGACTGCCCCATCGGACACCAAGGTTTTGACCATACTTTTTCCGTATTCTTTGGATCCTTCCTGAAGGAGATGTTAATGCAAGATAAGGATCATAAAATTAATCTGAGAAGTAAGATTTTTATTGTAGTCTCTTGCAAAAATCAGGTCTGAGGTTTAACGCTTCAATACGATAAATTTTGGTATCATGATTTTTCGTTGGTATTTTAACACCAATGAAAAATCATCAAAAAGTTGGATTTCTGTGACCACATACAGGCAAAGAGTCATGCGATCGGATAGCCAGTTTCATCAAAGATAAAGCTGTACACTTGCTGAAAACCGCAAGTGTACAACAGCAAACGGATTAGCCGTTTGTTTGTGGTGGTAAAAAAGGGACATCCGTAGCTTTTGAAGTGGACCGGTACAACGCTACGGCCAAATCAAGCAAAAATTCCGGGCCTAAATATCTGCAATTACTTTTTCTTTGATGCTGCCGAAAATATGTAGGCATGGAAAGCCTACAAAGTTAGTGCGAGTGTTCTTATTATTGTGGCACAATGGAAAGGCAAAGTAGGAAAGTTCAAGTTCAATAGCAAACTCATTGCACATCAAGGAGATGTTGTTGATATTGCTGAGCTAGTTAATTATTTTATGATGGAAGCAATGTCTGGCCAAGCATCACTGGAATATAACAGCCAGATCAAATACTCAATAGTGATGAGACTGCAAGTAAACTATTTGCATAGCCCTAGTGTGAATACACATGCTCTCCAAACAAATCTTGATCATCATCTGGGCTTACGACATACCTGCATAGGCCAAACAGAATCAATCTTCATGCTGCTGTAACGACTTACAAACGATAATGGCTGAAGTTTTACACGAGTTTTGGGACGTATACACAGTTAACGATCCGATTGGAAAAGACAATAGCTCCCATGCACAATATTCGCATCGAGACAATAATGGCAGTTTTTACTTTAAAAATTCGATGATAGCATTTGGAATAGACATAAATATGATTCCAAGGAAGTGGTCAAAGAAAAAAGAAGTCTGCCTTAGCTTCAGCCACCTGACTATCTTTCTTGACAGCAAATATCGCGTTTTTGGTCTAGGGATATTGTAGAAATTAAAGCAACTGATGATTCTGCTGATGATTTCCAAGCTGATTCAAACATTGATGACCAAGAAACTGATGACCAAGAAATTGCATGAGTGCAAATGGATTGATTTGACAATTAATTAACCTTGAAATTATTTATTTTTGGTTGTATTAGAAAAATGCTTTGACATATTTCAATAGTTATACCTTTTATTTTTTCCAAACACCAGGTTTTTGGATGAAACAAAAAAATAACAGTGCTTCCTGCCTGATTAGAACCATTGCAGCAGTAAAAATTTATAAAAACTTATTGGTTGAGTGAATTAAAATGAACTCATAACTTTCATAACACAATTTTTAAATTTTTCTGTGTCTATGGGACAGAAACAAATGCTCTTTAAAATAAATTAATAAGGGGTGATATGTTTTTTTGCACTGCACAATTTATAAACTTTTATCAGTATGCATTTTGGCCAAAATTACTATGTCATACATCATAAGATGATGTACTTTGAAGTGCTATGGCTCAATAAATAGTTCTATTATTTCCGTTAAGTTATTCCTCACTGAAAGCTATATGAATGCTCTTGAAGCTGACAAAATTTTGTATTCAAGCCGCGGTTATGTGGCTTACTATAGGCCGGAATGTGCAAAATTTTAATGAATAAATCTAGAAATTTGTGCGTTTTTTCGTTTATAAAAAAATTAACGCACAACTTTTTGCACCGTATGTGGCTGCTCAATCATTTAAACCCGAACAAAATATTATACAAACTGACAAAACGGTGCATGAAAATGCAAAACCGTTTTTGCAGTTTTGTGCAAATTGTCACAACTTAACATGCCCACAACTTCGTCAAACATGAGGTGTGTAAAATCATTGTTACCATAATAATCAGCGTTGAAAACTGGACAACATATTTAAAATTCAGAGCAACTTCTTTTCATCGGATTATCTCTTTTGTTCGGGTGATTCTCACGTTAGTAACTGCACGCATATGACTCATGGGAACAATTGATTTAATCACGTAATGTGAAAAGAAACTGATAAGGAGTCAAATCCGAAAAATTCCTCGTGAGTTGTCAAATTTTGCTGAACAATTGAAAATGTCAGAAAGCGAGGGGCGTAATTTTATGAATGTGTTATGTTTTACGATCGCTGCTAACTCCTCACATGATTTGAAGTACCAATGGACATTCATATTTTTTATTCACTTATATTAAAAAATTGGTTCACTCACTGACAAAGTAAGGTTTTCTAATCCTGCATCTGAAATCATACATTTACATTCAATATTCCACAACGAATAACCATTTTTTCCAGTATTTCTTTTCGATATTGAAACTTGCACAAATGTGGTAGGAGTCTGGGTGATCCCACAAAACTCATTGATATCAAGAAAATTTGTCATAAGATGTATTTCGATTTTGCATTTGGATGGCAAGCTATCAAAATTCACTAGAATTAATAACTATTGGTATTTATATTGGTATTTATATTGGTATTTATAGTTTTTTATAAAACGTTTCTATATTCAATGTCAAAATTTGGAACTGGAGTTAAAATCGTTCACATAAAATTAAATTAATATAATTAAAGTATAACATCTTTCACTCAAAAAATTCCTGTACATTAATTTAATGAGCTCAACAGTTTCCAGTTCTACGTGGCACATAGTTTGGAAAATAATTGCGGAGATATGAAACACTACTTGCTTACTAGTTTTATTGAAGTATTTCAACGCAAACAGACGATATGGAAATGCCAGATCAGCAATAGATATCCCTACTCATGAACATGCTTGCCACAAGCTCGCGACGATGAGCCGGCTTCCGAAGCGCCTTTCGAGTGTTGAGATCATGTGTTTTGGCGAAATTATCAATGCCGATTGGAATAAATTCATCGACTCAATTCTAGCATTCATGAACAGGCCGCGTGAGTAATAATGACTATAGTCGGTTTTTTTTCAGATGCTTGAAACGCAAAAATGCTGAAAGTGAGTACGCATGCAGAATTTCGTGCCGAGATAATATCGTTGTTGACTGTATGTTAACAATCGATTAACCGGCGGCTATAGACTGTAACTAAACTCTCAACTTAACTCGATAACTCTTTTAAAAATAATTTTCGTCCGACGCGAGAACGCGGCTAAAAAAAAATATTCGTTCGGCGCAGAAAAAGCTAAGCAAATGACCGGCGCTGCGGTGCAATACGCTGGATTTTGAGATTTAAACTTTCCAAAGCACACCAATTGTATCACGATCTTAATTTTCGAACTTTTTTCATAAAATGAGAACCATGTGCGAAATTTTTTTTCTAATTTCCAACTTTTTTCCTAACAAATAGCCTTCAATTCCGTCAATAACTTTGATTGGGTTTCTTCCCGAATACAGTTTAGTATGCTCACGCGCGGTAACTAAAGAAATAATGTGTACGTCATTTAATCTTTTTTCGGTTACAAGCATTTTAAAAAACAGACTATAGTGTAAGATGTCAAACCGTGATCTCATGAATGCACTTTACAAGTATGAATGCAAAATCAGCACCAGGAGACAGTCTCAAGCGCAGAGAACGATCAGAGGAGGAACTTTGCGCTAATCACATCATATAATATTATTTAGACAACAACTATTTACTATTATATAGCCACAAATTGGGCTATTGATGAGCAACCACAGTTCCATTACTGTATTTTCAGGAACTATTAAAACCGGTCAAAAATTGTGATGGAGTACATCTTGATCAGTTCTTATCAAAAGTGTAAGCCTTTGCAAGTGATTTACTGTAACAAGCTGTCATATTTTTTAACTAACGACGATAAATGATATCTCATGAAACCAATTAACAGAATATGTGAATAGTCTAGGCCAAGACTGATGATTAAGCATAGTTGGAGAAGCCTTTTAATTGAAGCATCAATTCGCGCTTTGTTTCAAAGTGTATTCAGTTCGTTTAATGGAAATATTACAAAATTCCAAAGTTGAAGAACTCAGCTAGAACATCAGACGAATAATCAGATGTATCTCATCAACATAATATGCTAGTACCGTTAACGAAATAGTTACTCACCATCCAATATCCGCCGTGGACAAAAATCACAATTGGGCATTTAAGAGGAAGAACGCTGGTACCGTAAATGTCCAGCCCTGATTTTCCACCATTCTGCTCTAAATTTAACGTTCTTCCATCTATATCAATCGGTTCAAGTTCTAGATTTCGAGCGAATGCCAGCATTTTGATTACAAATTCGTTAATAACCTTTACAATAAAAAATTCTAGCGGAAAGTTGATTTGTTAATTCGATATTCATCATGGTATAGTTTGTTTTCTTTATAAAGTGCTTGCAAAATGAAAAAAGGATAGAAAATAGGTACCGTAGAAAAGTAGAAAATTGTGTACAATCGCAGTATCAGAATCCGCTCCTGATAAAAAAGGATCTATAACATATCACGGAAATTTATGATCGATACACGAAATAGCTTATCGCCGAAAACAATGTCTTATGCATGGTTCAGTGACGAGGAAAATTCTCCAGGCGTAAATTTTGAAGTGATAAATTATATAGTGCATTCGATAGCCCCAACAACTTGAGTTACTTTACAGTAATAATTTTCCTCTTCGACTTTATTTACAGCAAAATTCATATAAATATGGTGAATAATGTGAAACCGATCTCAACAGCCGATAAGAGTACAAATGATGGCAACGTGCATTCGATAGAGCATCCAGAAATTGCAATAATACCTGTATGACTAATCTTCTGCTTCTATAGTTTCTGCATTACGCGATCAAGATTTTTTTGAGGTTCGAGAACTTTCCAGTTATTCACGACATGGAGAACTTTTTTGGTATAGACTAGTTCCACCAAGGACGATGGCTGTACGTTCGTACGTTTTGCTTTAGATCAGTAAAATCAAGTTTACATTGTTTTGCACAGTTGTGCAAATTTCTGCGTGGTTCACGCGGATAAAATGGTCAGTTTTGACCTTACTCCGTTTGCTGTAGCTACCGAACGCACTATACCAGAAGTATGATTCCAGAATTTACAGTTGGGGAAATTCTCTAGTTAGTGCTTTCATTGTATTTTCTATTCTCCTCGAAATGTGTGCAAACAATGACCGAGGAAAGCAAGTACACTTTCATATCTAGATGGTTTTCCCACAAAGGACTGAAAATTGTGAGTACGACGATCAACAAACCTTTTTAAAGGTTTAAAAAATTAAAGGTTAAAAGTTTAAAAAAAATTTAAAAAAATTTATCCAGTAAAAACTCTGTCGCATAAGTTTTCAGTGAAAGACATCAATGTCAGTGCTATTTTTTGTCACTTTTTGATTTGCAGCAATTTTATCAAAAATGGACTATGGAATTTTTCACTTCCTTTCCGTCGAAAGATGAGCTGAGTACTTATTAGCTTTTAGTTCCATGTAATTTGTACCTCATGTAGAAAATAAATAAAAATTCGCGTTGCAATGCAGAACAAGAAAAACCGACTCAGTTCAAGGTTGGTTATGTAAAGTTATATCATTTGTAGACCCTTGGCAAGAAAGTAATGTCAAAAATTCGACTACATTTTCAAAGTTTTATTACATTTGCACGAAGCATGCTTAACCATCAAAATATGTCTCATTACTATCAATCATACTTTGCCATTTTGCAGGTGGATTCGCAATGCCTGCATAATAAAAAGCTTGGGGTTTTGAATCAAAAACGTTCTAGATGGACATTTCGACTAGGTCATGGTTTTAAAAGTCCATATTGACAAGACTATTCTGCAATGTCCAGAACAAATAATAATCTGATGGTGCATTGTTTAGCCAATATGGTGAATGGAGTAACAACCCCCATGGTTCCTGAATTTTTGCCTGGACAATGGCGGTGGTATGTGGACAGGCATTGTCATGGAGCAGAAGTACTTTTTTGTGGTTTACTAAAGTAGGCCGTTTTGGAATGAAGGCATTTTGTACATGATCAAGCTGGTCTTCATAGACTTTAGCAGTGATGATCAAACTAGGTGGAAGCAACTCAGAGTGGACGATTCCCTAGGTTGACCACCATACACATAACATAACCTTGTGTGGGTTTAGATCAAGCCTTGGCACTTGTGCTGGCTTAGAGCCTTTGCTGACTCATTGTCGCTTCTGGATGATGTTAACATACACAACTCACTCTTCATTTCCAGTAATAATTTGATCAGGAAAACGCTCGATTTTGTACCACAAAAGTAATGACATGAAAATGATAACACGCTATTGCGTAGCATGATCACTCAACTTGTGAGGCACCCAGATTTGAAGCTTGTGAACCTTGTTCATCTGCTTCATTCGACGTTCAGTAGTAGTATGGGTAATGGCGAGAACTTCTGCTATTTCCCTAGTAGTTGCTTTTGGATCGAGGTTCAGCTGTTCTAGAATGTCTGCTTCTTATATTCCACCTGGTCATCCACTATGAGGTTCATCTTTGATACTGCAGGTGCCGGTCCTGAACTTTGCAAACCACTGCTCAACTGCATGTTTGGACACAGCAGGTTCACCATATTCTTGCCATATATTTCTTGTCTCAGCTGCAGTTCTGCCCAAATCATAATCATACAACGTGCAATGACATATATGGTCAGGGAGATAACACTTTGCTTTAGGAATCAATAAAACGGACAATATGAGCCAACTGAAAACCGACTCCATTTTTCAAAACAATAATGTTTGCTCTTCCAAAAGAATAATCAACAACCCAATTTATTTGGCCGGATTTTAACAAAAAAATTGATTGATAACACATGACCAAAAATCGACATTACTTTCTTGCCAACCCAATAGATTAGTCAAGTTTCCAGGGAACGTTTAAGTGAGTGGAGTCTGAAATTAATTGAATAACAAAAGATTAACTTCTAAAATTTTCGATACAACATAAATGGATGTCAGGGAAATACAGTCTGTTTTTTATTAATTGTAGACAAGTAGGATGCAAGTACTATTTCATATTTTTACAATTTCCTGCCAATTTCCTGTGAGTCTACTGAATTAACCTTTACAGTTTTTTGAATCAAAAATTCTATATCTGAAACCAAATCTTACTTCATTGGGCTTCTGACTTTTTACGTGATGACTCGGCGAAAATGAACATTCGTGCATTGTCATTGGGAATCCATGTGGGCAAAACATTTTCAAACGGACGGTGGTTCACAGTTTGAGTTTGGGAAACGCAATTACGAAAATTGAGACCTACAGTACTCAAAGAAAACAAAAATAAATTCTGCAAACAAATTCCTCGATTCTGGCTCACCTTTACTTTTTTCGTCAGAAACGAGCAAATATTCTTAAGAACGTATGTGACAGTGGTCAGTAGACGATCTTCTACTTCTGCTGCTGATAACCATAGCGCGATAAGACTAAAACCAGGTTTGTTATCATTGCAAGGCAAAATGTTTTCACAGAACTGTTGACATATGAGTTGGGTTTCATTGTTGCATAGGAATATGAATTTATCTCTCAGATAAAATGAATCTTGAACTCAACTGACAACGCGATTTTGTATTTACCTTGCCAGAAGTAGTGTTGTTATGAAGTGGAGAAGGAAGGATGCATTGTTATCTGAGACACGTTTCATTGAAATTTCATTTTCTTCTTGCATCAAGACAGATATAGTCTGCCTTGAAATGCATATAATAAAATTGTGAAGCAAGTAAAATTTCCTACTTTCATGATTTTCTGTCGTAACTCATTCGTCGTAACTCACGTAACTCACCGCCTGCTGATGTGGATGGCGGATTGTGTCTAAACGGCGGATGCGAACAAACAAGATTTTATCAATTGCGCATGCACCGTAGAAAATGGCGACTTCCATTCAAAAATTTGCAAAACATGTGACTGCAAAAGATGCACATCAAAATTTGAAATTCTTATGTTTTTTCGGTAGAAGTGTTTTTAGTGATTTTATCTTTCAACGCCCAGTCGTGGAGTAACAAGTGAACCATTTGTGTTCACTCCGTGATTGATTGATTGAGCAATAGAAATTAAGATGACATTAATCAGTGCAATAAATCTATTATGAATAATCAAATAAGAGCAAGACTATGTTTGTTGCAACTGTGAACAAGAACATTTTTGGATCGGTGTCAGATTCTAATTAATGTCTCAGTTTTCCGTTTTATCGTCTTCCATTTTAAGGCTGCCGCCTTGTCCTGAAGAGAATGACGAAAACGGAACTTTGATAGGTTTGTGATATTTTACCCCGTTGGAAAAGGTTTTCGTTTGGTCATTTTCATAGTTTCATGATTGTACATTTTTACTCATTAAGCGATATCTTTCGAAGACTGTTTGTATTTTTGTAGCGTTACCTCTTTAAGTACAGCACTATTCCATGAAGCGATATAGCGAACAAAGCAAATATTTTGCATCACTTGAACTGCCCATCAAAATCTAAGATCTCATTTTCCGCTAATATTTTGTCTTTTGAAATAATTCGTACGTTGTTTTTCGCCATCTTTGCTGTATAATTGCGGATGTGACTTGGTAGCGGATGCGCTCCAGGTAGCGTTGATGCACTGAGTAGCAGATGATAGCGAATCCGTTGCCTAATCTTCTATTTTGGACACCCTATATGTTGCAACATTAAAAGTTTGTGGCAATACGTAGCTCATATACCAACATGAAAAATTTTTAACAACCAAAATTTTCAGGGAACTTGGCGAGAAAATTCGTCATATTTATTTAATTTTTGACACTTAAAGCTAAAAGTCAGCAAATTTTCCGTAAAAGCTTTTGAAATTGATGTAATTAGTCATTTTTATTTTCGTTTTTCCGCTCCGAAATCATTAATAAATGCTTATATTCCGGCCTAAAAACTAGAATAATATCTTGAAGATCAGCCAATCATTGATTCTTGTACCAGTTGAGGACGTTAAATTGATTGTTTTGCTTTTTTACTGAAAGAAACTATTTATAAATGTTGGGTGTCTATGTTATATGCACTTGTTCGCCTTCATTCCAATGTGTTAAACGATATAAGTCGATCGGAAAAGTGTATTGCATCCATAATTTCATTTCGGAGCTAAATCATTCCGGGCCGTTTTCATTCTTTGCCCTCGAACAAGCCCGAAGCCCAGCTCTAAACTTGAGGTATTGAAGTCGTTTCGGCCTCGGCCTGGCTGCTATGTTTATTATATTGATCGGTTTCTCCATCGTACTGTCCATATGGCCTAGCGTGTCAACACACTACTGCATCATTAGTCTATGCCTCGAACTCTTCTTTTTTATATATTTGTGGAAAAGTTGTGAGCTACAACGCAAAAGAGGTTCTTCTTCGTTCTAATGCTATAGCTCAACTTACAAACTTCCTCTAGCATGTGTATAATGGACATTTTTATAATCACTTCATTCTGGTCTGTGCTTAAAATTGGAAAATAAAGCCAGAATATTGTTTCAGCCGACTTTCCTAGTATGTAAGCTAGAAGGCTAGACACGAGAAGCTTAAGCTCGTTTCTCTACCTGATAGGGTTAGGGTATAGCATATCTATTTGGAACGGCTAGTATAGTTGCTCTCAGAATCGATATATTCACCTATATACTATATATAATTTTTTATGTTTCTTTTTTACTCGTTTCCTGAGCTAGAAGCTCCATGACCCATTCATACTGTTCTCAGGAATTCCTACCTTAATCGCATTTGCTAATTAATAGAATTTTATCTGCGTTGTTCTGATTCTTCTCTTATATCTCTCTTATTCTACAGTTGTATATTATCGTCGGGCATTTTTAATTTAAGGACAATCGGGAACACTTCTGTATGCATGGCGTTGGATGTTAATTGAATCTTATAAATGATTTTTTATACGATATTGCTATCGTATTATTGAATAACTGAGGATTTTAATTGAGGAGTCTACAATTTGTGATAGAATACAACGACGGATAGTCTGGTTTTTGATTTTGAATCTTTACACGACGATCCGGCTGATGCGGGCATGGTAGTAAGTAAATTTTTGCAAAGTTCTGTCATTTCCCTTCAACTGCAATGTGGACAGAATTATTCCTAAAGTCCCTAGAACCTAATTTGCAAGATGTTTTAAATCACATTCACTTATATATTCTGTTTCAGTGGCACTGAAAACCATAACTGCAGCAAAAGACGATGGTGCACACAAAATTTTTGATGACAAATAAATTGTGTTTTTTTTATTTTGGTTCTCGTTGCTACCATGCTACCAATATATGTTTGTGCACAGAATCATATCGAGACTTCTATTTTTTCCAACACAATATTTAATTAATTTCGGATCAAAATAAGAGTAAAACTTGTATGTGCCAAGAAAGAGGATCTTGTTTTCGAGTTGAGCTATCATAGAAATGTCATCAAGTGAAACTTTTCTATCCAAGTGATAACTGATCGTTAGTCAAGTCACGGACGGCTATTTATTTTTGTAGATGTGGCGATCTAAATTTCTGATTCTGGAACTAATAAAATAGATTAATGAGGAGTGATATTCAAGTGTTGATTTGAGAAATGGTACTCTTCCTGTGAAAGAATACGGTGCCATGCTGACGAATACTTTCTATCGTCAATAATTACAAGTTTGCTTGACCTGGAGTCAGCATCTGATCAATCTTTTGCGCTGCCTGTCGTTTTGCGTCTTTTCGCTGACCATGTTTTTAGGCACCGTACAAACCTGAGAAGTCAAAAATTTCTATGGTTTCAAAACGTTAAAACATTATGCAAATAGTGTTGCCAAGGCTTTCATGCCGTCTTAAAAAATTGGATGATACTGAATTCAGAAACAAAGCCACACAAAGAAAAAGGGACCATTTTTTGTTGTCGACAGCAAAATTGCGATATAATGTACGAAACTGTGCGCAGTCATTATATAAAATTCATATTTTATATAAGCAGAAATCACGGTACTGTAGCTGTTGCTCGATTTAAATACTTAGCGTTTTCCACAAAATCCAGACAACCAAAGTGTCTAAAAAATAAAATTACAGTTAACATCATATACGTGCATGTACAGCAAGGAAAATCTATGAAGGTCAACAATAACTTAACTTTAATCACCCATAAGTTCGTCAAAAATGAAGAAACACCATTTTAAATCGTGTTTTCGAGCATATGTTAACGAGATCTATCTACTGATTTCAAATTTGCAGTGCTTAGAAAGAAAAAACCTCTATCTTACGAAAAAGCATTATTTGGATGAGGTCAGACTGTCTTATGTGGTTGATGTCATAGATTATCAGGCTAACATTCCATATGCTCCCTTACACCGATGTATGGTTGAGATATTGTCAGTTATTGAGTTTGCCAAAAGTATTGCAAAATTTACAAAAAGCATGACTCTTTGTCTCGTCGAAAATTTGATATTCCGTCCCGATATATCGTAGCTACAGCTCCATCAGGCACATATAACTAGTTGTAGCTCCATCAGGCACATATATAAGTAATGTGCATAATATTCACACTGATATTTGTTGTTGCTCTTCAATGGAGCTGAAGGAATCCAAACTCTGAGTATATTATAATAGCACGCGAAAATCTTTTGAATGCACTCGATTTTAGGCTTGTTAGAATCATTCATTGTCTGATTTGAATACCCCTCAGTTTGGAATCTAGGTTACTGTATCGTGCGATGTTCACGCATAGTTTTTGCATCAATGATGCTTAAAAGAAATGAGAAAAGAGTATTCGATTCACTGATACGTGATAACGCTTTGATGCTTAAGAAATACCTGTCGTTGACCGTAGTAAGATTGTATAAATCTTTGTAAGTTCATTTAACAATGAGCCCAAAAGGCGCTGTTTTTTCAGGTGGAGATATAGAAATTATTCTTCATGTTAATTTGAATTTTTCTCGTGTTCCAAATCTGTTCACTCAAGTCGAAAGAGTTTTTCCAACTTTTTCATACGTTAAGATTGTTCATGTCTATTAGATCACTATCAGAATAGAAACTTCAGCATCATATTCGTTAGAACGATGGTCATAACATTTCTAAACTTAAGAAAAATTTTCAAATGAGATTATTTCTACCAAAAATTTGTAAAACTTCTGTAACTTCAGTCTTGATGTTATTATTCATGTATAAAAGTTCAAAACCATCTCGCCCTGAATATTTGATGTATGTTTAGGTGCCATTAATTCCGAATCCGTATTCTAGCGTTTTATCGAATAAGAATTAAAATGAATTTTCAAAATAGATTCACATTAATTCAGAGGTATAAACACTAAATTTTGACGTCGTATCCTTAGTATGAACTTTTCAATGTAAAATGACTCATCAGAATATTTCATAGTAGACCATTTATGCTAAGCATTCCGATTTTACGATGTGTAGGAATCATACGGTCACTACCTAATAGTGTACTTGTTGATTGGTCACATAAATAAAAAAAAGAATATTATGCGAATTTCTGTGCAGGTTGAACTGGTCGAAGGAGAAGCAAAATATTGGTAAAAAGTGACATAATTGAATAGAAAATTGACAGTTTTCTCTCTCAGATATCCTACATTGTAGGTGATTATAGTCAGATTCAAGCTCTCGTTAATAATCGAAGCATAAAAGACTAGATTACCTTACGAGTGTATAATTGCTTCATTAAATTTGAAGGCTTGAAGTTCACTCGCACCATGATGTTAGTTTCGTGTTCACGCCTACGAAATCGAGACCTATTAGAATGGTTGCATGTATTAGCACACGTTCAGTTAAATATTTATTTTCTTGGTGCAATACGACATTGTTCTCCGCCGGCACGAACTGCCGAACGGAGCTGAAGCGGCATAGAATTTTCTGCGCTTGTTTCCTGTTCTCGACAAGTTTAGGACACACGATATGGAGATGTGTGATCGATCTTAAGACAACATGCTATGCTTTTCACTAAAAAATTCAATGATATAAGACGTATCGAGCAACGACATCGTATTCAGTAATTTTCTTTGAACAAAATCACTTTTTCTGGAAATTCCAAGTACTACAACACTGAAGAAAAATGCATTTTTTGGCGGTTTCTTTCGAATATCAAGTTTCCCATTTCAAAAGCTGTGGAGGTTTTAAACACCGACGGAGGAATATCTCCAATGTGAATTCTGAATCAGCACATGTAACAGTCAATTTTCGGAGGCATTAATTTGCCCATTTGTGGGAATTTACCTCAAGTCTAATACGACAGCAATGGCAATACTTGCTAAACAAAAACATGCGATCGATAGATTTACAATTGAACTGCAATGAAAAATTAGTCTGTCAGAACATTTGAAGTTTGAGGTTTGTTGGTGGATTTCATCAAGTTTGAATTTCCACATATTTCAACTCATTTCCATTAGTTTGTTACGTTTGTTTATTTCGTTGAGAGTAATAAAATGAAAATTGACTAGTGTGAATTTACCCAAATATGCACTGATTTCAAAAATTCCATGTAACGCTCAAAATTGAGAACTAAATACCATCTTATATTTGCGAAATATTTCTGTATTTGTCTATCCTATACATAGTTCATTCGAAAAATCTCGCATATCTAGCTAGCTTTCTATCGATTTACCACTCTGTTGTATAACCGCATATATACATTCGATTTAAAGTAACTATTTTCGTTGAGCCCTGATTGGGACGATCATACCTACCTTGACACTGTCAATCGGTGCGAGCTGTCGCACCATCCATCTGTCCCTTGAACGCTGGCTACAATACTAGGGGCCCCTGTTGCCCCAAAGGGTGTTGTATGCCTGCATACACATTGCACCCACAGTGCTAACATTTCTCCCAGTGCACGTTTTCCTAACCCAGTAATTTTGGTGTAGTCCTAACATTGCCACCATCTCAACATTGCCACCATCTCAACATTGCCACCGTTCCAACATTGCCACCGTCCCAACATTGCCACCAAAAATTCCCAACATTGCCACCGTCTGAAGATGATTTTCGTGCCAGTGTTCGTCGATATTTGGAGCACTTAATGCTCCTGCTTGGTTGAAGTTTTTGATTGATTCAGTAAAATTGAGGAAACAAGTCAAAAAATGGAGACACCCAGTTTGCTTCACAAAATCACGTCAGCATGTTATGCCCTCATATGAAATGGTGGCAATGTTGGAACGGTGGCAATGTTGGGATGGTGGCAATGTTGGGATGGCGGCAATGTTGGGATTTTTTGGTGGCAATGTTGAGACGGTGGCAGTGTTGGGACGGTGGCAACATTGGGATGGTGGCAATGTTGGGGCACAGTCGTAATTTTTCGAACGCTTATCCGGCTGATAACACCGATTGTTGTGTAACCTGGCCCCGTCCCACTTAGGCGCCCATCTCACTTTGGCGTCCATCCCACGTGGGCTCCTTGTTTCGTGCAAAACGATGTGTCGTACTTTGACACCCGTCTGGCTTCGGCGCTCGTCTTACTTTGGCACTCGTCTCCCTTTGGCGCCCGTTTCACTTTGGCTCCCGTTTTACTTTGGCACATTGTATGCCCTGGTATACAAGCGATGTGTCCTCGTCTATGCAAATTACCTAAGTCTAAGTCTAAACCCAAGTCTAATTGTAAGTCTAAACCCAAGTCTAAGCTTGAGCCTAAAGGCGGATTCATACTTCATCCGGCGTCCGGCAAGTTATTTTTAGCTTCCGGCATTCAGTGTCCGGCATCAGGCAATTTGGCTTCCAGCAAGTTGCCATATAGGATGGCAATTCATACTTCTTCCGGCGCGGGAAAGGTCGGATGACAATTTATTCTTGATTTTACTATGTTTAAATACTGTGAAATCTATTCAATATTTTGTTTCAAGAGAAAGGGCGTATGAAAAATATATATATTATTTTCCAAGTTTACTCGGAATTATTAGTTGATGATGTCAGACGAACAAGATATTCTCGAGCTAGCGTTTTTTAATGCTTCCAAGAACGGAAAAAACATTCAAAATATTCAGCAATCAAAAATTAAACGAACGTCATGATTAAAGACACAAAATTTTGCCTCAACTAAAAAATCAATATCTCCCACATACATTGTATATGCAAAAACCAATTAAACACGTGGTTTTATTGAAATTACATACTAAATATACTTTCCGGCATCCGGAAAAGTACAAACTGTTTCTACTCTTCCGATCCGGCAAAATTCTAGTCTTTCGGCAAGAAAATGGGACGGCAGTGGCAGCGTGGGAAAAAGAAAAAAATGGCGTCATCCGAAGTCGGATTGCCGGACGATTTGCCGGATGAAAAATCTAAAAATATACTTTTTTTCGGATGCCGGACGCCGGATGCCGGATGAAGTATGAATCCGCCTTTAGCCATCATTCCTCATGCCAAATATAATTTTTTCAACGTCATGCTGGTCTAGAAAATGCGGGGAATTTCGCTAAAAATCAATGCTGTAGGAATCGCCTCTTTCTTAAACAATTGAAACTAATGATTAGGATGTGTTGAAATACCATGAGGCGCCAAAGGGAGATGGGCGCCGAAGTGAGACGGACGCCAAAGTAAGACATCCAAGGAAGATCATTACTAAACAATGGGCACCAAAGTGAGGAGACAGGTGCGGAAACTGTACCGATAACAAGAACCCCGTCATTTATCATTGGTTGGAGCTACATTACAGCTTATGAATCCCTCCAACAATTACGACAATTCAGTTAATCAATGTGCGCATTTTAGAACGATTTTCATTACAGCGAGACAAGACGATTGTTACACATATCCACGAAGCTACAAAATCTAGATTCGGAAGCAATTTGTATCAAGATCTCTTTAATCTATTTTCTATGAAATGATTCCAAATAGAAAAGTGACACAAATCAGTACTGTCGTCAAAATCGTTTATATATACCTCTTGCCATAAAATTTTTCGCTTGAAAAATTGTAAAGGTGAGGTCAGTATGCTGATGAATTTCAAGTCCTATATCAGATATTGTTTATCAGAAAATCGTAAAATCTGAAATACTACTAGCTTTCCACTTTCATCATTTAGAAGGATTTCAGAAAAAACAGACCATAGTATTATTTTCACCTGAACACTTATGGGTGGAAGATGCGTATCATGATCAGTGGTTTTCAAAAACTTAATTATCGCCTTACGTGATAATGCTGTTTGACTTCAGGGTCTATATGGTCTACCCCTAATTCCTAACGAACTCATTTCTGATCGCCACTTAATATCCCGTAACACCTTGTTATTAACAGCGCTTTTTCCTTTCTCTCAGCTATATGGCGAATGGACTCAAGTGCAAATAATCGAACTACAAAACAACGGGTCGACGTTAGGCTTCGGCATCGTCGGCGGCCGCAGCACTGGAGTCGTCGTAAAAACTGTATTGGCAGGTGGTTTAGCTGGCAAGGTAAATTTTTTCCAGGGTTTGTTTCTTTCTTTATGGACAAGATTCGATATGCCGAAAATATCATGATATAATTTTACAAAAATATGTCAGAGAGAAGTGTTCAAAAATCGAAGTACACTGAAAACTGTACATCATTTACTTTCAAATTAGCATCAGAATTCAAAGGAATCTGTCGGTCGATAATAAACGTGCATGATATGCCAAGAAGTTCTTCTCTAGTTGCAGAATATGTAATAATAACAAAAATTCTGATAAGTCCTGTCTGCTACTGTCATTTTGGGAAAAAAAGATTTGTGTTTATGTTGCAAGTTCATCATTTGCATGAGCATATTTTTGCATACAAGTGCTTATTTCTAAATCATCTGTTGGAGTACTTAGAGTCAGAAACAAATTTCATTACGGTATGCTAGAGTTAATCCTCATCCCTCATGACGATCAGTTTGACAATTCAGATATTTTGCGTAGAAATAGACGTATTTGACTCGTGTATTAGACCACACTGATTGTGGTAGAATCTATGGCGAGAACCGTACCTGAAAAATCTATTAATCATCAATCAAAGGAGACGGGGCTCTTGGGTATGCTGTTTCATTTTATAATTTGCTATGCCTTCCGCCAGAAAAGAACGTGTTGTGTTTACTTAAAAATGATATGCGCTTCTATATCAGATTCTCGAACTATTTCGTTTGATGCGCCAACATTTACTCTTACCTTATTGAACAAGCATATCTATTGTGAAAGAATCATCATGAGGAATAAAAGATTTTCGAATCATATACACCGATCGGTATTCTTTCATGGATCTTCAATGCGATTAAAATTCCTTGGAAGTAGGGTTGTCCCGGGGCAGACATTTTAGTCGGGGCCGGGGCAGATATATAACGTACTAGCACATACGTCACCTCTGGCATCATACCTCATGTATCATTCATGGAAAAAATTTTAAGGCTATTCTTTTTCTTTTCATTTCATGTCAGCTATGATAATGCAGTCATTGATAGGTTAGAATGAGTTTGAGTATTTTAGGCAAAACATTTAATTTTTCATTATTATAAGTATGAGGAAGCTCATTCTTTTCCCAAAGAAACTGCGTTGCAAACATACCTGGACACTTCTATTGATTCATCTGCAAGGTTTTTTAGCATGGTGCTAATGAAACCACAGCCATGCTAATGGAAAGTCTTGAACGTTAGCACGCACGCAAATGACCGGAGGGGAAAAATTTTTGAAGAAAGTTTGAGAGCAAAGTAAAAGATATTACAAAAATTTAACAATTGTACGTTTTCTGAAAAAATCAATCAAGAACCTGTATTGAAGTTGAAGTGCAGTTCCAGATACAATGAAAGCATGTAAAGTTTTATTCAAACAGAATGTGAATTTCGCGATTCCTAAAAGAATTACTGTCAAACTGTCTGCTGAATATTTATTTGTCATATTCTAAACTTCAATTCTATCAAAACTACTAGTTTTACGTAGTCTTGCCCCGAACCGGGGCAAGCCTACTTGGAAGTCAAAAAAGCTAAAAAACTACCCTATTTCTACCCTGTAAATCTCTATTTCAGGAAAACTACAAGATAGCTTTTCTTTTTAAGGATGGGCGTTTGCGACCAGGTGATCATATTCTTCAGATCAACGATATAAACGTACAAGGAATGACCTCCGAGCAGGTAAGGCTCATTTCCACATCATTTCGTTCATGTTTGATTTTCGGAGACACCTTTTCTAATAAACAACATTGTAGTTCTTGATTCTGTATAATTCAGTTGTTTCTCAAGTTTCGGCGATCAGCAGGATGATTTCTCAGCTAGGGCCTAATGACATCAAGAGAAATAGTGCTATTCCTGAGATAAAAGACTGGAATAATCTCAGGTACAATAAAATTTCATAGTTTGGAAAGTTATAACTTGGAAATTTTATCTTTGCTGTCTAAATTCCACCCATCTGATTCCAAGTACTTGAGTAGTTTTCGAGTAGTTATGGAAATTTACTTTCAGTAATCACCATTTTTGCGCCAATTCTCGTTAGTTTATGCTTTGGTGTGCGTTGTGTACAGAAACTTTGCTTTTGGTTGGAGAATTGACCATATTTAAGGGACAACAAATTTTGAAATCATCAGTCACACCGGCAACTCCAGCCCAGATGAAGGAGTCAATGAAGACTATGATGATTCTTGTTCTGATTCGGTTCCAATCGGAAGCTTTTATGTCGCTAACATTCGGATTTGAAGAATTTTGGAGGCTGATTCTGAGTGAACTCCAGTTCGCGACTCTAATACAATACACATCGAAAACCTGGAAAAAATAATTAAATCCACGCATTTATCGGATGAATGCAGAAATGCTTGACTAGGAAAGAACCCCAGAAAGTTCGGCATACCTCAGTAAAAAATGCCACCTTCCTCCTTGACCGGAAAAAATCATATCCTGTAATTGGAAGAGCATTGCTCAATGAAATTTAGTACAATTCTAGCAAGAAAAAACACATTCATGCCGAGAACCTTCCCATCAAAAGCTATTGAAATCTTTATATTCAAGATGGTCCAAAAAATGCCCTGCAAGAAAGTGTTGCCTTAGTCTAATCAGAACAGATCTGAGGATCTTTTACACTTGATTCAAACAGTTCTCAAAACAGCTACAAATTCAGCAAGAAATGCAGTTGAAGGGTTCAGTTCGGAAACATAAACGCTCAAAGAGATTATTACCTATGAAAATTTGATCTCGATTTGCTATAAAAATAATTTCGCAGTACGTTACGGAAAAACGGTAAAGCCTAGTCATTTAATCAATGAATAAAATTTCTCGTCCCTGAGCGGTAAATAGAATAGATGAAAATTTCCGCTCATAACCTCGTTATATGCCTAAAATTCCTCGAATAACATTCACGTATCAAACATATTTCTATTCAAATCAAAACTGGATAAACAGCGTTGCCTTTCTATGATTTTGGCATTCCCCTTATCATAAAGAAATTTAGCGTTTTTCTACAGTATGAAGTTTTTCACTCTGTCAAAATTTTCTATCGGATGAAACCTACATCTTTGATTCTCTCCGCGTCCTCGTCTAAAGTGAATGAAGTATAGGAACGATTAAGGAGTATTTTTCATCTTCTACCAAGTTACTCCACAGTCGTATCACAGAAACTGAAGCAGGTGTAAAGCAATTAATCCTTGATCGGTCTAGAAGCGAAATTGGAGCAAAAATAGTCGATTTCTTATAATTGCTGTTATGCACGTCGTTCTTCCCCAGTGGTAACGCAGTGTCCGTCCGTGTAAGCAGAAAACGGTCTACCACAAAAACATGTTGATCAGACTGCGGCAAATATAGTAAGATTCACAATGTCGTGGACATTTGATCTTTTTTGTTCCAAATCTACTTCTTCTCCGACCAGTGAGTTTTAGCACAAATTTCTGTAAGCTCTACTATTTTTTGCGACTACTTTGCTGTGAGAATGCTCCGAACTTATTTGCTTCACTTTCTATGATCCTAAAAAAAGTTCCTTTCAAAAATAGCTCCTTAAAAATAACAGAAAGCAAAAAATCTAGGGGCAGAAGTGGAATAGATATTGCACGATTGAGCCTGCGTTTATTCCTGCTTCATTCCTGCTTTGTTCTCACGTTGCCCTGTTGCCTGTTATTTGGCCCTTAATTGAAGAAGAACTGAAAAGTTTAAAAATTACAAATTTTGCAGTTCAGCAAAATTAACCGGTGTGGCTCAGAACCCAGACATTTACTGTTCAGCAAATTTAGTCTTTTATATTGTAAAGCATTTTGACAGTAAAAATTCATTGTAATAGCTGAACAAGGCTGTATTTGAAGAAATTGAAGCAAAATTTTACATCAAAAGGCAGTGGTTTGCTCATATTATATTGTTATAGATAGAAAATTTTGAGTTGAGAAGCTAGAGCAGGTACGCTATCTTATGAGCAAAACCCGAAGATTCTAAATTGGCTGTCTGAGGTATTTCGGGCTTTTTAGGCGGGTTTTGGGTACCCTGTATGTTTAGTTCGCAAATTTTTTGCAGTGGAAAATTACAAGCGCGATACGGATTGAAAGCAGGTATCTTTTCTGAAATAGTAGATCACTACAATAAACATCAGAATTTCCCAATTTTCAAAATTAATGATTCCATCTCCATATCTCCGACATCTCTAGAGACTATTTGAGTACGAAAACGCATCACATCCTCATCGTATCATTTCTAATCGAAGCGATTTTTCATTCCCAGTTGTAGCTGTTTCTTGCCTTGTCAACTTTAGGTTACGGTTTTCTTTAGGTGGCTATGATTTTGAGACAAGAGGATAAACCAATGTTGAAGTTAATAGTCGGTCGGTCTACAACAGTGACGTCGCCACATCCGTCGCATTCCTCGTGGAACGAAGCTGACCGTAAGCCCATGCTTTTCGGCCAATCTGTGCGCGTTTTTTCGTAGAACTGAAAAACCTTCGCAGTAATTTATTTTCATATGAGTGAATTTGTTCACTTTATTTTGCACCACATCAAAAACGCTCGTTGTATGACTTCCCAAAATGTTGAAAAAAAATCTTTAAGGATGGGGTTTTATAAATGTACGAGTACTTCCACCTAATATAAAATGATCGATTAAGCAATCCCACAGAAGTAAGTTCAACACTAAAAACTGATAAAGGTCATTACTGTAATGAATGGAGACAATTTTTCGGCCTAGAGCGGTGAACACAAGAGGTGAAAATTTTCTTCCGTATACCTTGTTTAATGGTCAAAATCTCTTAATAACACCAGGTGTCAAACACAGTTTTATCCAGATCAAAAGTGAATATACGGCGCGCGTGGTCTCTATGATTTTATCGTTCCCATTAGCATGGGAAAAATTTAGCGTTTTTTTACATTGTATGGTTTTTACTCCGTGAAAATTGCATATCAGATAACCTATTTTCGGTTCTTGCTGCGTTTGTCATTTCAAAGTAAATGGACTATAATCTATTTACTAGGGCAGTCTGCAAATGATTAATTTTCTTTTAGGAATTCATTTTCTTTTAGCTTTGTTTTCTTTCTTTTCTTTCTTTCAATTTCTTTTCACTTTCACTTTACAAAACTGCACAAAATTTTCACTTCACATAACACTTTCTTTTAGATGACCAGTGCATTCTTTCGAAAAGCAGCTTCAAATTGTCATAATCACTGTTTGAGTGGACTATACTCCATTCATTTTTGAATGATCGATGCAGCGAGGTCTCAGTCAATACAATCAATAGAATCCAGGAAAAATTCTAGTCCACGCAAAATTTTGTACTCATAATGTTCTGGAAGTTTTGCAACAATTGTAGCGACGAACCTCGTGAACAACGATGGCGCGTTCACTATAGCGACCAAGTCAGTTTTGGACAGGCACGAATTCGAACATCATTTGATCGAAATGCAACAATTCATCAAAAACAAAGAAAAGGAAGAAAATCAGATCTTAAACACCGATTTCGTCGCCGATTCCAATGAGCAAAAACTATCCATTACAAAATGTGTAAGCAGAGTGCTTTAGTGGTTGCCATGCAGTTATACACTTTATTCTGTTCATTTTCAAATCAGCCTTCGAAAGCAAAATACTTCGAATAAATCGGTAAACAGACAATGAATCTGCACCTTTTCCTAATTTATCCGCCTACTGTCAACTCGAGGGAGAAGGGTGTCCGTATACACAGGTTGTTTATTATTTGCATGAACATCTTTCTATGCACCCGCCGGGGCTCATTTGAAAAAAAATAAATTCTAAGGGAAGACTGTGGTATTCCGGCACGAATTTCAGCCATTCTCCTCTGAAATTAACAGAGAAATATCCCAATCTTGGTATCAAAATTGGATCTTTGCAAGAAATTTGAACTGTTTTATCAAATATTATGTAAATATTTATGTATCTAAAAATTGTATTTGACCAATCCACAACAGATTTATAGTTCGGGCACGGACTGTTTTTTATAATTTTTTGTGGATAAAGAAATGACCATGAGTGAGTAGTGTCTTCAAAATTTTTTTTCATTCAGTTTTGCTGTTGAATTTGTTTAGTCGAACATTGTATTGCAATTTGAGGAAGCTCTTTGATTTCTACACTCTATTCGTTTTGAAACGTTTGATGCAGCGAGTCTGAGTTCAATACGAAAAAACTATACTCCATTCAATTTGAAATGATCGATGCAGCGGTCGGAGTTTCGGCAAACGCAGCCTCATTAATGTCCATTTAATTTTAAATTATAGATGCAGCGAAAGCCAGAAAAGCAGGTTCAATTTGACACGAAATTTTGACTTTATAAAAAACTTTATACTGCAGAAAAACGCCAACTTTCTTCACGAAACTGGGAAAGGCCAAAATCATTGAAAAAAATTGCGCTTAGTTGCTCTGGATTTGTACAGTGTCACTCGAGGAATTTTGACCATTTAACCAGGTTGTTAGAGAAAATTTTCAGCTGTTCTGTTTGCCGCTCACCTGACGAAAAATTTTTTGATTGATTTCAGTTATAAGTTTACTAGTGTTTTCTGTATTGAATCTTCTTTCATAGGATCGCTGCATGGATCATTTCAAAATGAATGGAGTATTGAGATTAGGAAATCATTTCGATAATCTTGATATGGTCAAAAAGAGTGATCATCAAGGAGTCTATTTCATGAAGGAAAAATTAATTGAATAGAGTCAACTAGTCTTCCATAATTGTGAATAAAAGTTTGGCTGCGACCTCGCTGCATCGATCATTTCAAAATGAATGGAGTGTAGTATGCCTATTACTGTAATCAAAGAAAAAAATTTATCGTTAGACAACGGCAAACACAACAGCATAATCCTTCAATAACCTGGTTGAATGTTCAAAATTCTTAGAGTAGCACTAAGGTATTGACACAGTTCTATCCGACTCGGTAGTGTAAAAGCATCATATTCTTTCCATGATTTTGGCCTTTCCATTCTCATGATGAAATTTCGCGTTTTTATACTGAATAACATTTTCCATTAAGTGAAAATTAAGTATCAAATAGAACTTTCTTTTTCAGTTTTCTTTGTGCCCATCATTTTAATTTTAATAGGCCATAGTTCCATATGACCTTTGTTTAGCAGCGTCATTTTCAGAACAGGGCAGAAATTTATGTCCGTTTCGTGAAGGAGAATTGGTCAGGCAATAATATCCTCCTAGATATTGTGACTGTTTGCTTCGTGGCACTCGAATTTTCAGCCGTCTACTGCAGTACAATCACTGTTCGACAGATTTTAACGGATCTAATCAAAAATACAATTCAGGCTTTTTACCTTCAGTTTTGATAGTGGTAAAAACCTAGTGGTTGCCTATTTTAAGACAGGCACTTGAATGCTGAATATTGCACAATTAGATAGAAAAGTACGGTTCTTGATCCACGATAATGCAGGTTTTTTGACATTGTATACATTTGTAGCGAGTTGTTACTTTTCGAGACTCAAAATAATTTTGATCCGGTGGCTGTAGAATTACTTCACTTTTTAAGGCCACAAAGGCACCGTCCGTGAGCGACATTAATACCCTCAAACAAGAAGTAGACAAGGACGATAATTTTTCTATAAAATTAACCAGGGACCAATACGACGCGCTGGAATTAGTTTTAGCATCTTATTCTTACGAAGAGAGTAAGTCTATCTGTTTCCATTCTTCGTTCACCAGTATTTCGAAATGTGAGTTTGCTTACCTACGGTCACGTTTTCTACGCTTTTTGCCTAATTATTATGAAAGTATAGAAAGGCTTTTCAGATAATAACCGCTAGTCGGGTTACTTCGTTAGTGCTGTCCTTCTTAGGAATGGTTTCTTCAGTTCTATGTATGTCTTCCATTTTTTAGACATGGACTTCCTGGCATTTAGCTCTCTCCAAAAGTTTGCTTCTTTTAATATTAATGGTTCACAATGAGTTGATGCAAGATGAGCTAACTTTCAAGCCTATGAGGTAGTTGGAAGTTTTTAATTTTTGCTGAATATGGAAAACGGGTTTCCTAATTAAATTCAGTCAAACATATGAATATAAATTTTCAGATGAATGCTACGTAATGAAAATTTTAATTTACGCCCAATTTTTCTAACCTCAGTTTCCAACAAATTCAGTAAGACGACCCAAAAGCACTCGGATAAATTTGCGTTTTATTGTGAGTCAAGTCAGGAATCATTCGCTTCTTAATTTGCATCAACAAGCCGTTGTGTCAAGGTTTAAATACCGATGTATTATTCGTTGAACCCATAAAATAATAATGATGCAGTGTGCTTTGCAGAAAAAATCGAATTAGATATTTACATTTTTCACATTCTTTGCAAACTGAGTTAAAATCTTTTCCACGAAGTTAAAAATCTGATGTTGGTTTTTTCCCACAATTTTTTTTTGAAATTTAACTGGGCTAGCTCACAAATTTTCCTATCCTATGCGACAAGTAACTTGACGGAAAATTTGTGTAACCGAACGTATCGGGACTTTCTGTCGAATCGGTCTCGTTGTTGGTGGATATTACAAAGACCCGGGCAGGAAAGTACCATTTGAGCATTGTCCACTCCACTGCTACCACATACTATAATCTGTTTCTCTTGAAATGTTTCTAAATAATGAAAGTGGAAAGCAAGTAGTATATAGATTTTCACGATTTTCTGATGAACAATATACCTTAGGAATGGAAATTTGTAAACATACTGACCTAACCTTTAACAGTTTTCCAGCGAAAAATTTTACAGTAAGAGCTCCATTTAAACAATTTTGACGACAGTATTGATTTGCGTCGTGTCACTTCTCTATTTAGAAGCATTTTATAAAAAACAGACTGTAGTCTGTTGAAAACCATATGCTGAGTGGATTTTCAAGAAAATTTTATTTAAAAGATTCAGATGCACATCACGATGAGCCGCATGAAACATTAGTAGGCCTATGAGAAGCTTTTTCACGGAATCCAGGAATATGTATGCGACTCAGTAGAGGTCAAATATTTTTCATGTAGTCTTGTAGCTTATAGCAGCTTGTATTCCTTCAAGTGTCATAGGCAAAGGACACTATAGACAGGCAGATACAAACAGCTTTCCACGCCCTTTATTGCATATTTCAATAATATTCGTGTTCAATAAATACGCTGCTTGAAACAAAGCAGTGAGTCATGTCACACGAACAATTTTCACACAGCAACACTTATTTAAACCAAAATTAAAGCAAAAGCATTTACAATGCTAACTTTAGTAGTACTTGATTCCGAAAATCAATATGTTATAGAGCTAAGCGAAAAGATTCGTAAACTTAATAACATGTAAAATGTGTCTCATACCCTGAAAAACGGATCTTTGCATACATTCGAATTACAAGAAAATTTGCGGAAATTTTTAGTGGAATATAAACAAACGCAAAATGTCTGTTCACAATTGGCCACCGTAAACGTCGTTAGAATTAATAATACCATAGTCTGTTCTTATTGAAAAGCTTCTAAATAATGAACGTGGAAAGTTGGTAGTATTTCATATTTTTAGGATTTTCGACTAAGCCGTAGATCACATAGGACTAAAAATTTGTGAGAATTTTCAAATAACGTTTAAAAATTTTTTGAGTGAAAAACGTGATTTTAAAGGATTTGTGTTAACGATTTTGACGACAGGTTGATTTTAGTTATTTTTCAATTTAGAAGCACTTTATAAAATGACATGTAAATTATCCACGATTCGAAGTGCATGTGCCATTCCTCAATTAATCATAGTAAGCTCAGAGAACGTGGTTGCAAAAATTCGATTTTACTTATAGCATAGCCTGCTTACTTAATGTTTCACCGTAAATATTTACCAGTAATGTGCAGTAGCAGACATTTGTCCACCCCGACGCTACGGCATTTTAGTCTGTTGATTTTTAGATTAGGAGCTTTGTTCCTGTGCCTAATATCGTTACTGTGAAAGTATAACTGAACGGTTTCCAATGCTTTTAATCTCATAAGGGAAGACACTTGGCCTTTCTTCGAGACAAAGACAATACCCGATATTGTTGAGCAATGAGCTGGTAGCGTTGAAAAGTGATGTTTCTCATTACTAAGCAACAATGGCTAGTTTCTTTTTCGTTGAAGCTCACATGCCTTGCAAGCATGTGCGTTACTCTACCGTCCTTGTTGCTTTTATTTGAACGCGGTTAGAAAATTTAAAGCCAAGTGCCTTTTCCGAAGAGCACTGCGACTAGTTCCCTTCCAGGAAGTACGTTTCAGAATATATTATCACTTATCCTTGCGCTTTTAGCTAGAAAGCGGGTTTCTTGGTCGAAAAAGATTTGACGAAACGGAAGCATTCCTTTTGTCAGATTTTTTGCTGCGACCAACAAATTGGACGATATTGTGTTGGATGAGGAATTCTGAGAAACTTTCTTTGGATAAGCATCATTTGTCTGACAATGCAGTAATACGAAGACTTTCCATATTTTCAGGAATTGGAGAACAGCCCACATTTATAGTTGCAATGCATAGTGGAATTCTATAGCATCTGATTTCATTCCCAGCCCATTGACTAGAGTTCAGTAGTTCAACAGTTGAAAATGTGATTGCACCCTTTTTATAATACGTCGGTGTGGGCGTAGATTTAATGGGAGTCTTACCTCAAAATTGACGTTTCCAAGTTAGCCTATATTCTTCTGCTCCAAAACACAACAAATTGAACACCATTCAGTAGATTCCGTTTAGAGCTATTATGAAATATAACGTGAAGCATCTTATTTTTTTTGAAAAAATCGCTCCATATTTTAGGTTATACCGTGTGTTTCGGCTCCGGAGATAAGAGCTAAGGATTTTGATCCGTTACCTCGACTGTCTCATTATCTCGACCACCCCGTCACCTTGACCTTCCCGTTACCTCGACTGTCCCATTACCTCGACTAATGTTATAAAAAATAAAAAATGTTCGTTAGCTCGACTGTCCCGTCACCTCGGCTGTCATGTTATCTCGGCTGTCCCGTTACTTCGACTAATATTGTATATAAAAACATTAAAAATGTTGTTACTGCGGCTGTCCGATTACCTCGATCATGCTGTGACGTCACAAAAAATTGCAAAGTAAAATTTTCAAATTGTATCATTTCCCACGGACTTTCCTCAAATAAAACAACCAATATTTGGTAAAAAATTACGTCTGATTGTTCGTACTTCCTGTGAATTGGCCAGAAGGTTGTACTTTAATTTTTGCTTGAATGGATGATTATGGTGGAGCAACGTTTATCCATACAAAATACAGAAGAACTGATTTATTAAAATGCAAAAGTACGTTTCAGCCAATTATTTCTACCTTTTCCAGAAAAAAAATCTGTTAGATTGACTGGTGTATCAACCAGTACCAGTGTAAAATTGTGATAAAGTGGGGGAACGAAAAAGGAAGAACAAAGGTCAATTAGCAATCCAAAAACTGATCGCAATCTTCTTTGTACCCCAGTAGTGACTTATGAAACATGAACATTAATCAGAACGATGATGAAAGTTGCCGAAAATGGAACGAAACCAATAAGAGATTATCGGGATTCATAATATACGTAGCACAGTGGAGGTAACGGGATGGGGCAAAAAAAGATTTTCTTAACCGGAAAAATTAATTAGTCGATGTCACAGGAGTTTTACACATTAGTCGATGTAACGGGACAGTCGAGGTTTCGGGGCACTACGGAGCTAGGATATCGTTTTGGAATGTAGAAAATTACCAGTGGACAATCATTACCATCGTTTCTAAGAAATCTATTGAAGTCGTGGGTATTTTTGCAATTAATTTTTCCTGCCCTATTGAATTTTTAAGGATAGATTGAACAAATCAGGCTTTTGGTTGGCATCGAGTCTCGTTTCAGAGCTCTCTTCAGTCAGAATTACGGTTGAAGAATTCATGAACCAATATGACCACTTAATTTTTAATGAAATTAGATTTACTTTTCACTCTAGCATAGAATAGCTACTTTAACTAATTGATTCTCCGAATTTGATTCATTGATTCTTTCGTCAGAAACAAGATTGTGATTCTTGAATAATGTACTCGTAGGATTGATGTTTCGGCCAATCACGGGTTCCGAAACCGGAAATTTTTGTTGAGCCCTGGTCGGAATAATCATACCTACCCCAACAATGTCCAATGGTGGGATAGCTCGAGCGCCATCCTGGAAGGCCTTCAACAATAAGCTAAGTTCACAATGATTGATGATGAATCAAGAAATTGACATTCTCATGCAGCATTGTGAACAAACTTGCAGTTATTGTGCACGCTCAAGTAAGAAGGCAGGATGGGAGACGTGTTTAGTTTTAAATAGTACACCATATCCGAGGCTAAATGATCTGGACAATGCATGAACATCTAGATGTTAGTGTCAAAGAATAAACAACCTGCCTACACGGAAAGTTTTTTTTCATCGAGTTGACTGTAGCGGGTAGACAAGAAAAAAGATTACCGCCTGCAATGCAGGTTTGTTATCTGCTCACCGATTTCTACAAATCATTTTACTTTCATAGGCTCATTTGAAAATGAATAGACCATAGGAAATGGCTAGAATTTTTGCTGACTGAAGGGTCAAACCATTTCGCTGACTGCATGATTTTCGAGGTATGATCTTTTATTTCTGGATTCATACAATGTTTATCATTTTGCTTGAATTTTTAAAACCGACACTTAGCCGATCGAAAACATCAGTACAGGAGCGCGTCAGCACATTGCCCGACCTGACGTACAGAAAAAAATCAGTTGTTTACACATGATATAATTTTTGTGTAAAGTGATTGCATTCCCTCCACTGAAAAAATGACGAAAATGCTCTTGTTTACACCCGGGATAATTTTTTGCGTAAAGTGACCATGTCCATTGAATTTCCCATGATCGAAAACCCTAGCACCTTAAAAATCCCAATAAGGCTACCGATTAAATTGAAACTGCAAAAAATTCTGGCACCGTAGTGCATTATGCTGCAAGAAATTATTTTTGTGAAGCCATGAATATTTATAATACAAAATTGTCGAATTTTGCGGTTCCCGGTGGTCCACCGCATAATTGAATTGATGCCGTATTTTGAAAAAATGATAAAATGCGCTCGAAATTGCACGGCCGAAATATGGGGCTTGGATATGGCACACCAATTGTGGGGCATGGTGGGACTGGAGGCCCTTAAAAGGTGCGTTTTTTGCATGTTTTTGGAGCCCCACCGAGCATCACTTGCAGATAGAGGCGAAAACACGAAAGGCACCCCACAGTTTGCCCCTATGCGCAAAATTATGAAAAAAAACCCGAAGGTTCTGGCTTTTACCTTTTTGGCTCTAAAGTGAGGACATGAAATTTATGGGCCAAGTATATTATAGCTTGACGCTATCGCGCCACCTATGATGTATAACCTTATGCAAGCTACTCTCCGACTTTTTGAACTGAATTTTTGAAAACTCAGTTTCTAAAATTTTGTGGAAATACTTGACAGCTTAAAATGATTAGGTAGATTGTAGTTCAGTTACGTTGAAATAATTGACTTAGCGAGAACCAAAAAAGTAGGTTCAATGTGATAGACAATTTTCACGGAGTGTAAAGTTTAGTGCTTCAGAAAAAGGATGAATTAGGGGTATTCTCATGTGAACGATTCCCAAGTGAATGAATTCCCCGTTGAGCGATTCTCTTCGAGCGATTCCCAATTGAGCAATTACCAAGTGAGCGAATTCCCAATTGGGCGTCTCTAATGTTAGCGATTCCCAGTTGAGCGAATTCCCAAGTGAATGAATTCCCAATTGAGCGATTCTCTTTGAGCGATTTCCAATTGAGCGAATTCCCAAATGAGCGAATTCCCAATTGGGTGATTCCAAACGAGCGATCGACAATGTAGAAACACTTCCTTCATATTTTCGTTTCTTTGTATGTATTTTTCTCCTTTCTTTTTTGTGTGTATTGTTAACGTTTTTTCATTTATGTATGTTTTTACGTTTTCATCCTTTGTCTCTGCTTTCTTTTATTTTCGTTTTACTTTTTATCTACTTTTTTCTCTTTTGCTCATGAAACAATGAATTACAAGTTTTCATTTTTAATAAGCATAGTCTCCCGTGTAATTCGTATATAATTCGGCACGCTCTATTTTCTATATAATTTTATCTTATGTAATTTTTTCCTCATTCTTATCTACTTTTTATTTTAGTTTTTTGCTTTTACTTCTTTATCTTTGTCTTTTCATATTCTCCCTTTTCTTTCTTTTTTTGTTCTTTTTCACATTATTTTTTCTTCCTTGCTTGCTGCTTTCTCTATTTTGCTTCTTCTTTCTTGTCACTTTTCTCATGTTTTTTCTTTTTCTAATGCTTTTCCACCTATTTTCACATATTCTTAATGTTTCAATTTTTCTTCACGTTTCTTTTCTTTTGATCTTTTCTTTCTTCCTGCATTCTTTTGTATATATTTTTATGAAAATTATCACACTTACAACGATGAAAGACTTAAGCAGCATGCCGAAACGTTCAAGGATTATGCGGGAGACTACGGTTATCTAAAATGACAACTTGTAATGTATAGTATCATGAGCAAAAGACTTAGATGACAAGAAGGAATAAAATGGAGGTAAGTACAGACAGAAGATGAAAACGTAAAAGCACACATGAACGAAAACATGAGCAATTCACACAAAAACGAAAGAAAAAAATACGTACAAAGAAAAATATAAGGTAAAGAAGGAAAATTTGAAGAAAGTGTTATTAGATTCTCGATCGCTCGTTTGGAATCGCCCAATTGTGAATTCGTTAAGTTGGGAATTCGCTCAATTGGGAATCGCTCACATGAGAATCGCTCAAATGCGAATTCGCTCACCTGGGAATTCGCTCAATTGGAAATAGTTCTACTGGGAATTCGCTCAATTGGAAATTCACTCACTTGGGAATCGCTCACATGGGAATCGCTCAATTGGGAATTCGCTCACTTGAGAATTCGTTCACTTGGAAATCGCTCACCTAGGAATCGCTCACTTGAGAATAGACCTTGAATTTCTCCATGATAATGAAAATGCCAGAATCATAGAAAGTCCACGCTTGCCCTTTTACAATTTTTGAATTTCATAGAACTGTGTTTGACACTTGGGTTTTACTCGATAATGACCATTTAACGAGATTATGGCATGAAACTTTGAGCTATTCAGTTTACCGCTAATAAAGAACTTTCTTCATTCATTACAGTCATGAGCCTTATTAGTTTTTCTGTGTTAAACTTACTTTCATGGGAACGTTGCATCGATCATTTTAAAATGAATGGGGTACACTACTTGGTAGATTACGGTCAAAACGGGATTTACTTTTTTCTTTCTGTCTTATTTCAGTTTGATTTCACCGTCTCTCTGCCCTTCTTTTGCGTTTACTTATTTTGGATCTTTTTCTGAATAACTACTGAACTTAATTTTGTCCAAAATTTTGCGGCATTCTATGCAAAAAATGTCCTCTGAAAAGTTATTGGAAAAATATCGTTTAAAAAGGCAGCCCCGGTGCACCCCTGTTCAGTACAGAGATTTACATCAGTCCAGTGCAGAGATTTACAATAGAAACTGACTGAGTGATTCAAAAGCCTTTATATTTACGAGGTTAAGAAGTCGTCTTTAAGACACCCTTTATGATGAACTGGTAAGTCCAGAACTAATAGGAAACACTTGCTGCGCTTTTGAAATTTTCGGCTACGCTTTTGTACCTGCTGCGCTTTCGAACCGGCTGCGCTTTTGAACCGGCTGCGCTTTTGGACCGACTGCGCTTTTGAACTGGATGCGCTTTTGATGCCCATTTGACTCGTACAGAACAGATTTTTTGTAACTTGCATGGTCCGTGACTTGAAATGTTTTGCATACACATTTTGGTCGAACTTTTTGGTAGGACATTTTTTTAAGTACTCTAGTTCCGTTCTGCTGAAACTAGGAGACCATGTTGGGCGAAAGGAGAAGATGCGTTTATTACTGCATCAATGAAGTTAGCATATTCTCATGCCTGCTCACAGTAGATTCCAGAGCCATCTAAAATGCGAGTTCAGGGCAACTCAATAGCATATGCATACGGACCAGTGTTTTTTGTACTTCACGTATAAAAAGTACTCGAGAACAACGAAAATTCTGAATTTGAAGGTCGAGTACTGAAAAGTGTTTTTCCGTCAGCCTAGACACCTAAACATCAAAATTTGTCAGCGCTTCAAACCGGATTTTTAGCATTTCGTGGTATCTGCCTGCTCTCCAAATCATTCTTTGGACCTGACTATACTTTATATCTATATGAGATACCTCTCTCTTGCTTGTTCATGTAACCCATTATATATAGTTTCGAGTTAGCAATTCATGAATCTTCAGCACATATATTGTTTTAGGAAGCTTACAATGTCAACTAAATCATTGAACACTTCAACTTTTCGTTCGAGGATTAAACAGGAAAACAATAGCCTTTTTCTGCTGTTTTTTAAACTCGTGAAGCAAAAAACGTTGTGTAGGACAAAGTTTATGGATTCTTTACAGTGATTAATATATTAAATTTTGTACATTGCACTTCGAAAACATGAATTTCCGGCATGTTAGAACGTTGAGTACAAAAATTATCTTGACACTTGGCGCAGAGGAGCTTTTTGATACACATTATATCTCAATCGCTTCAATGTATAGGTAGTAAGTGATTTTTAATATCGGAGGAGTGTAGGAGGCTCTCTTGGTTATGTACCCCAGTATATGTTGTTTTGAATCTAGCTTGGATTGCAAAATTCAGCATTCTGGCACAATAACCTGGTGATTAGTTTGGAAGTTCTTCAGATTCGAGCTTCACCTACACCTCAACTCTGTAATATCCTTGATTAGTGAGGCAAGTCAGTATGAAGTATAGTCCATACGTGCGACACATATTTACTTAGGAGTGTATCAGGTTAGATCCTGATCCGTAGCTAATTCTTCTAAAGACGTTTATATATAATACAACACTAACGGAAGAAATCTGCGTGTATATTAACTAGCTCATTTTGAGTGAAAAACTGCGATAGTAGATGTTTTCCGTGAACAATCTTTCTATTCTTCTGAGACACCTAAAATGACCGTCGGTCAATAATACTTATTTCTTGGTACATAATTTTTTTATATGTCAGTGATAAACTTGCCCAACTATACAAAAACGTGGTCACCTATTACAAAACTAACACATATTTGGAATGAATGACCGGTCATGCGCACCGTTGGAGAACAAGTGTGAGAATGACCCACATTTCCCGCTCGGCCGTATCAAAAAGTCTTTATCGTTACCCGGATAATTTCGAACGAAATCCAAATTATTCTTAACATTATTCATACCAATTTTTCTTCTCTCTATTCTTCTTATTCTAATAAATAATGATAATAGGCGCCGTATTCTGTATGCTCGAATCCCGTTAGAGTAGAATGATAGTGCACACCGGTGGCGCCATAACTTTTATCTAAACGAAATGAGCTTATCGATCGACCGTTTTCAGTTCTTGGCCTACTTTGCATAAAATTTATGTTGATGAAAAGCGGCGAAGAATTTTTACAGTCTTCCGATTTCGATGAAACTGCTTATATTTCTCTCTCTCCCTCTCCTCCTTATCTACGATTTTTGACGATTTATGAGCTGTTTTTATGCTGCTTTCAGTATTTTGTTTTTTACAGGATTATTAGGCGGTTTATTCGTTAGGAGCTTGAGAACGGCAGATGGAGGGGCGCCGTTACGAGTTCACGACCAAATTGTAGAAGTGAGAACAATTATGTTGTTACTTTTATGCAGACGTGTGAAACAGAGCGCTGTTTGAATGCACCGTAATTCATGATCTCAGGAAAACTCAAAGTTCTGTAGCAAGACAATAACTTAAAACCAGATATGCACGGCAGAGGGATAATAGGGAGGTATAAGTTTTTCTAAAAAAACAATTTTGACAGGTAAAGCTGATTTTATGACTATTTTTTATCCAAAAGTTCACGGAGACATATATCAGGGACAAATTACAATTCTAAAATGTTCATTTAGGTGTGTTTGGGGTTCCGTCTAGCAAGGTTTCAAGGTTTACTCCATACTATATATTCTGGAAGGTGTTAAATACAAATGTTTGACAAGTGCAAAAATTGACAGCTGAGCTACAATCATGATTATTCTTATCAAGGTTCTATTTGATCACAAATTCCATCGATAAATTTTCGGCAATTTCGTCAGTAATTCAAATAGCATTCTCAATAGAACCAACGAGTCACGAAATAATACGGATTTCTCAGATTTGTAAACGTTACCTCAACATGTATTTTTAAAGCTACAATGTGCATGTGGACTTCATTAGCTAGATTCTTGATTTATAATTTTGCTTGATATCCACGTAAAACGTGTAATTGACGTGGAAACCGACCTCTTACGCTCTTTACCTCACAGAAAAACGTGGGGGGAATAGTCCATTCAAAATCTATTATACCCCACATAAATAAAAGTGTCTCAAGGGCATCAGTGAAGCATTTGGAGACTGGTCGACTCCTCCATGTAATTGTTTTCGGTTATAGGCTTTCTTGGAGGACTCTTAATTACACCGATTGGGATTCAAAAGCGTACCCAGGTTCAGAAGCGCAAAAGCGTTTCAAAAGCGCATTCAAATATTTCAAAAGCTCAGTTAGGTAGTCAAAATCGCAGCCGAAAGTGTCAAAAGCGCCAACAATGTTTTCAAGATTTTTTTCAAAAAAATGATTTGAAGATTTACTTGCTTCACCAAAATTCATTATTAAAAAGTATCCGAGCATTCACAAAATTTCAAATCTTATCTAATGGATATGATACCTTGCCATGGGTAACATTTTCTGTCCTGCTTTCTATTTTTAAACACTATGCGTGTGTGTGTGCGAGTGTTAACGTGAAACTTTTTTCAAAAGGTTACAACATTGAAATGGTTTCAAGCTTAGTTTTGTGTGACTGCAAACGAAATTATCAATACGTAAACTGCAAAGCGAGATGAACTCATTAATTTGTTTTTTTCTGTAAATGATTCTCATTAAAGTATCCTGCATTCTGAAAATTCATTCGGTTTCCTAAGATTAGGCTGCACTTTCGAACTATTTTTCTCATAGGCTGCACTTCATCTATAGCATTAGCTCCTCTTTCAAATCTTATAATGAAAGAATATATAGACAGTAGGTTGCGCTTCAAGAGATTTTATCATTGGCTGCGCTTTTGAAACACTTGCGCCTTTGAAGCCTACGCCTACCCAATCATAACATCTCACCCGGCTCAGCCATTATTCTAATATGCTTGTAATTTTGACAGCGGGCGTTTATTCTAAACTTTGAATCGTTGTCCCTTGAGGCAAATGATGGAAAGAAATGCGCGTTTCTGGCTGATCTGCCGAATCTGACTACTTGAATATACACATTTCATGCCATTACAGACAGAACAGAATTTCAATTATTTGATTTGATGAATTAGTCATTAGTTACTCCTGACTTTACTATTCTCGCAGGTTTCGTAACCCTCACGCTGTTCCAGCTTCTATGCCTGCCATTATTGTTTTTTATTTTTCAGTTTCTAGAAGCCTTATTTGTCGTCCGACTAGTCCAAACTTTTTCCCGACTAGTGTGATTGATAGTTTGTTTTTTGCTTTCTGTGCCTGTCTTATTAATTTTTTCAATCTGTTTTCGTGTATTCAACCTCCTTTTTTGGTCGGGCGTCTTGATAACCGAAGCGTCTTGTTGTTTGGATTAGCCATCACGCAATAGTTTTTTTTTCTCCTATTCTGAAATGAAGAATTAAATTTTAAACTGCACCTCCAGTAATAAAGCAAGTATTATATTAAATTTATATTGAAACGGCAGATGCAGTGAGATAGCAGCATAGGTCAAATATGCGCTTGTCCTACAGCATTATTCAATAATTTTTTAACCAATGCTTAAAATTTTTTGATTATGGTTTTACGGATGTTCGTTGTTTCTAAGACACAGTAAATGATGTCCTGATCGTTGATGAGGCTTCGACTGCAAAATCTACTTCCGCTGCGTCTGCAACTTCAAAGTAATTAGGAATGTATAGTCTGTTTTTTGTGAAAAGCTTCTAAATAATGTAAGTGGAAAGCAAGTATTATTTCAGTTTTCCACGATTTTATGGTAAACAATATATCATGTAGGACTGGAGATTTGTGGGCATACTTATCAAACCTTTAACAATTTTTAGAATGAAAAATTTCATAGCAAGAGCCCTATGTAAGCGATTTTGACGACAGTACTGATTTGTGTCACTTTTCTATTTGAAAGCATTTTATAGAAAACAGGCTATATATTTCAGGAAAGCGTCCGTCTTTGTAAGTGTACAAGCCACTTGTGGAGTACTACTTCTTTTAAGGAGTAGTCTGTTTTCATAAAATGCTTGTAAATTAAAAAATGACGAAAAATAAGTACCGCCCTCAAAGTCATTTACACAAAGCCTTTACTGAAGTGTTTTTCACTCAAAAAATTGTAAGGATTATTGAGGCCCACGATCCAATCTCATGCGACATATGATTTAGCAGGAGATACCAAAAATATTAAATAATACTTGGCGTCCATTCTTCCTATTACTGGCATTTCGAGGAAAGCAGATTATAGATGATCAAAATCACTGGATTTCTGTGCTCATCTTCAATCGTTTATATGACGGGATAAACGTCATCAGGTCCCTTCCCTATGAAGCGTCTCTCTTGCTCTCTGTTTAATTACGCATGCACTCGAAAACCTCCACGAGCCAGATTATGATTCTAGCAGAAAAAACATAACGGGTATATCCAGAATGAACAAGTTTTGAAAAATAACGCTATAATCTATTTATTATAAAATGCATCGATTAAACACAGCTTTGGCTATAGAATGTTTTACTCAGACAATTTTCAATGGCTAATTGCGTGGACTCACAGATTTCTATTGCTACATTCAGACGAAAATCGTAGAAATATGAAATATCATTTCAAGAAAAACACACTGTAAAGCATTCGATGAAAGAAATAAACAACGAAAAGCAAATACAATGGAATGAGAAAATAAGCATTGAAGCGTTTGTAAAATGCCTTACTCAATTGACGAGCAGATCAATGAAAAGGATAGTAGTTATTCGCTTACATATCAATTTGGGCCACCGTGTCAATCTAGAAATCCACTGTTTTTTGCAGGTAATGACTCGATTCAGCCGTTTGCACTGTAATTTTTGTAAAAATTGAAAAGGATTTTTCACAGTAATTGAATTGATACCCGAGCTGACATTGCACGGTAGGCAAAAAAACGGTAAAATAATGTTGCTCAATTTTGATAAGTGTTCGTGATTCGCGGTCGTAAGAAAATTTCACTGTGTAATAGATCATCAATCGAATTTTTTGAGCCACTTTGGATACATTCGATTAAACGTTTTACTTGACCATTGATAAATTTTAATTTACTATTACAAGCCCAGCAATTTTTCAACTCATCACTTCAGCTGCCCTGTTTCAAAGACCTTTGTTTAACTGATTAAAAACTTTAACCGCGCATTTTTTTAAAATTTTGACCAAGAACAAGAATTATTGATATCAATGAAGCCGTTGTGAAAGCAACAACTCAAATACCCCACCAAAACCGCTGAGTAATTAAAAATTTTGATATAGTAAGTTGAGAAGTAATAAGCCAATGAACTTGTGAACGGCCGGACTAACCACTAATGCACCCGATGTTTTTATGAATTGTTGAGCAGTTTCTATAGTTACACATTTACTGACTTCTAACCAACAGTTATTCAAATGAGCTTCCATTATGTATGTGTCATCCATATGTAGGGCCTAATTGACCAAGCCACTTGAGTTCAGTTCATAAAAGCCATATTCTGAATTGAGCGCCATATTGATTCATGCATAACATAAAGAGATACACGGAAAGCATTCCACTTTTTTGTAGCACTGTACCATGCACTACTAGACGTAATTTCATTATTATCGTGCACAAAATCTATACGGTCTGGAATTGAATTTATTGTCAAAACCGTAGAGCATCCTATCGCATACTTTTCTGGGCTCATCGGCGCGATGGGCAGCAGTTTTTGTCGAGCGAACAAGAATGGTTGTTTTTCGTGACTTTTTTCTGCAGCATCAGCATTAGAACGGCGTGACAGAATCCATTAGTAGAATCATGCTCGTATCATTCGCTATGATACGTTTTTCGAATGGACAGATCAATTTAGTTGGTGTTCACATGTTTTTGAGCTAGCAGTAGTACCCTACTATTGACAGTTGGCCTTAAGGAAACGTTGCTTTTTGATCAATTGAATTCACTTATTTTTTTTAAATACTGTAATCTTAAACCACGTATTACTTTTCCCGCATAAACCATAAGATCATTTATTTGAATGTTGATCCACGTGGCGTTTGCATACGAGAATAACCACGTCCAAAGCTGTTCAACTTTGAACTTGATTTTTACAATCGTTCTACTTCAGCTTTCCACATTGAAGTTTCATATGCGCGTGACATGATTTTTTGCTAACTTGTGTATATTCGTAATTACTTCTTTATGTCAGTTTTCGAATCTTTAGCAGCGAAAATTTGGACGAAACGATAAGAAAATCACATCAGTTAGATTATTGCTGAGTGCTGTAGGGGTTTGTACAAACCTTACTACGGTAAAAATCATCAGTGAACTCAAAGATGATTTAATTTTAGAGATCACCGAAATTTCGTTTTGCTGGTATACGCTGTGAATATCAGCCAGACTCGCCCCAAACAAAGTTGAATGATCTTTCAAAATTACGCAGGTATTTGCTGTGTTATAGTGCATTCGATAGTCTACGGGCATGAGAGTAATATTACACTAGTCCGTTTTGCCCATAGACTACGTTTACACAGGAATTTTCTGGAAAGTTCGCGGACACACGATCCCAGCCACAGGGAAAGGTGCGAGACTAGATTGCCTTCCTGTGAGAAACTCTCTTTATGTCACCGAGCTTTATCGAATGTGATTTCTCACTTGTCCATGTCTGTTCTGGAGATTAAGTATGAGTAAACTTTCCACTGTTCTGCGCATTTATGCCAACCTCAGTGAAAAGAAGGTCTATGGGCAAGACATCGTTGACTTAAACTGATTTTTTACCTGGTTAGCTGATTGAAAATATCATCTCATTGCTCTAGTCTGAACATCATTTTAGACAGAAAAATTAATTCTTAAATCACGTAATGTCTCGAAAAGATTCATTTTCCAGCGTTCTATGGAGTGTAAAAGTACGAAGATTTCCCGGCGCTTTGCCCCGGAAGACACGATGCATCTAATACAGTCCATAGTTCCTTATTTCGGCTGATCACAAAGATGTCAGCATTGGAATTTCTCGGCAATTTAAGATTTTTTGCTTCAGTTTTTTTGGTCCTTTGCTATAATCTTGCTATATTGTTATCATTATCTAAGCTAAAACTCAAAAATTTTGTTGGTTTTCTATTTCTGGTAAGTTAGTGACTGCAGAGGTTTTTTGTTATTATTCCATGGTTTTGTCACCTGCAAATTTCGGGGTTTTTCGAAATCGGAGGTTTTTAGGAGTGCTTTGTAGAGAAAGATTGGCAACACTGGTGTAACCATACTCAGCTCGCTTGAGACTATGGAATGTACTATAAAAAGAGTGATTTCAGAATTTCCTCCGGAAAGCGTTCCCTCGTGAGTGATTCTGATGGCTTTTTCGACAATACACTCGACCACTGCTCTATGAAAGTTTGACACCACTAACTCCGGCTTTGAACGTCTGTTGCGAAACGAGTGGTTCGAGAGTTTGACTGAAGTATCTCTTACATAGTAAAATGACACAATTCAAAACTCCTACACATCAAGAGGACTTCCTCTCTTTGCGTTTTCTACATTTTTAATCAAAAACTTTATTCCCAAAATTTAATTGATTTTTGATTATAGTTATTTCCGTTTTCTTTGTTCATTGACCGGTTTTGACACTAAAATTTGGACGATTTTTCATTCATATTTATTTTTTTGGAAAAATTCTATACGCGACTCTTATGTTGGGCTTTGTTCGTGGCCTGGATAATGTTAAAATTATTGGCGTTATGGAATACGTCTTTCATTAGCAAGATAAGCATTTTTTCCGTTATACGTTATGCGAAATTACCCTTTTTGCCTAATCTCGGCTGACCGCCCGCACAATAATTATTTTCTCAGAAAAATGGATGGATTCCATTTTCATGCTATTCTGAAGTTTTCTATATCGATCGACATAATCGCTATTAGTATGCTAATGTCATAATTCCTTTTCATGATGCAAACGCCGTGAAGCTTCCTTTTTCCCTTTTTTTAAAATGTTGGCCCCAACTTTGTTTCTGAACCGTAGTTCCACGCCTCACCATTTCTTTTCGTTGATGCAAATCTATAGTCTGTTTTTTATAAAATGCTTCTAAAATGAAATTTGACACAATTATGCGGTGACTTAAAATTCTTTCCCATACACATTTTAGAAATTTAGAAATTTTTTACTCAAAAATTTCTGCGTGTCAGTTGAGTGTTGTCACAAATTTTCAGTTTCATGTGCCGTACGGCTCGACAGAGAATGCTGAAAATACAAAATAGTACTTGCTTTCCGGATTCCGTATTTGGAAACATTTTACGAAAAACAGATAATAGAAAGTTATATTTCGATCCCGAGTATTTGCAACAAGTGTTTGTAGAACCACTATACTATTAAGATTCAGCTCACTTTTTTTAAACCAGATTTCATCTTCCTTTATCGCTTAATTTTTCTAGATTTAAGCCTGACATATAGAAACATCCTTCAAAGATTTTTTCAACATACTCTCAAGGCGTATCAGCAAATCAGGAGAAGATATACCTTTGTTCATTATCACTAGAATTTTTAATGACTATGCAGCTTCATTTTCGTTCATCACGTGCTTAGAAAATCAAGTAATCTTCATTAGCCAGAACATTTCGCGATTACCAGATACAGGGCGTCCAGAAACTTCAGTACGAAGAGTGGAGCAATAGTGTAGTCATGGTATAAATTGGTTCACAACATTATGGTCTGTTTTTTATAAAATGTTTCTAAAATGAAAAATGAGATAAATATTACCTGACTTGAGAATCCTGTTCATGAACCTTTTATGTAAATTTTTTCATTCAAAAAATTTCTAAGTGTTAGTTGAGTGTCGTCACAAAACTTCAGTTCCATGTGACGTACGGTTTAGCAGAAAATGCTGAAAATATAAAATGGTATTTGCTTTCCAGATTCATTATTTGGAAGCATTTTATGAAAAACAGACTATAGGCAGAGCGTCCATTATTGCATGGGCAAAATTCATTTTGGTGTATTTTCGTCCTGTCCATAGTTGGGGATCCTGATTTAAGGAAAGAGACTGGGGGTGGTTTTTTTGACAAGTTGTCGTGGAAACTGGTGCAACAGCTACCAATAAATCTGGGATCGCCAAACGCTTCAAAAGGTCAACTCACTATGTCACAATGATCTAGAAGAAGTCAGCTGATCAATGTCTGATTGATACATTAGCTGGTGGGTGTCCATTTGTGCTTTATCGAGATTCTAAGGACATAATTTTTGATATTTTTTTTAATTTACCCTCCTCATTGCCTCATATGCGTTGCTGTTCGCGAAGCCAATGGCGGTCACACTGATTTTTAGTGAACTTTTCCATACGGGATTAATTGCTCTTTCAAGTGATGTATTAAAAAAGATCTAATTTGGAGATATACTTAATAGTGATTCATACTGCATGAAGAAAAGGTACGCAAAGTTGTATCACTCAAGTTTTTTTAACGCACAATAAATCTCTTTATAAGAATATTTTTATGAAGCTAATACTTTCCCATAATCTATGAAATCATGATAATAACTTGACACTTGGATTTTAGCAAATGAAAATTTTGATCAAGTTCACAGTGATTGTAACATCATTAGAACAAGAGTTACCAAATTGATAACTGAATTGTTCGTTTTTTCCAAAAAGGCAATGTTCTATTTTTATAAGCAAAAGAATAAGGCCGCATTCTTACTTGATGTCAATTCCAAAGATTTTCTTTTGTAACATTGCTACTTTTGGGCAAACTTATCATTTTACCCGCGTTTATCTAACGTATTGCCTGAACCTTCATAATGTTCATCCTTTAGGCGAAAAACTTTTCTATCCAGTTGTTCTTCAAACATTCTGGAAGCTAATGGACATAAAGTTTGTTATTGCATAATCTATAATGGAAATAAGGCTAACAAAAATGGGTAATTCGATTCTTTTGGCACGAAGTTATTATATTGATGTGTGTAAAATAAGGAAATGAATTGGAGATGATTTTTCGCGAAATTTTGAAAAATGGTGAAATGGGAGCAGTGCTGAAAAAAGAAAAAACGAAAATGAACAAAACCTTCTCCAAAACGTAATTTTCCGCTTCGTTTTTTTCAGATCAACGGGTTGAATATTGAAGAGACGGATTCGTTGAGTTCGGCACAACTTTTGAATAACTTCTCCGACGATCTCAATTTGAAAATAATTCGCTATTGCCCAACGTCTGAAAAATACCTCCTTATCGAAATGTTGGGTAAGGACCAATGCAGTAGGTTTCACAGGTTGATTCAACACGCTCTGCTGTTTCATAAGACCATATTGTTTTATCGTGTATCAATTTCGCATCCTGTACATCTGTAGTAGATCCATAGACACTATACTGTAGCATTTAAATTGTTTGAGCTTTCTCTAGTTGGCAACTTTTCTGGAACGAATTGTTGGCTACAGTACATAGTCTGTTCTCTTTGAAATGCTTGCAAATAATAAAGGCCCATCTATACTTTTTTCTCGAAAATCTGTCGCAAGTGATTGCAACAATCAAAATCCAACGAATCCTTTATTTTTGATGTGCGTAAGAAAGATCTTGACGACTTATCCAATGAAGTATATTTTGTAACATTGTAAAATTTGTAAATATTGCAGATATTAGCTATTTTGTGATTGTGTGCCGTTACCTTGGCCATCCCTTTATCTCGACCGTCCCGTTACCTCGACCACCCTTTACCTCGACCGTCCCCTTACCTCGACTAATGTTAAAAATGAAACATGAAAAGCGTCTTTTATCAACCGTCCCGTTACCTCAACCATCCTCTTACATCGACCGTCCCTTTACCTCGACTGCATATAAAGAAATTCTTGAAAATTTAAAGTGATTATTATTTTTACCAGGGGAGCACAGGCTGGTTTTCACACGGTACTTCACAAAGTTTTAAACCACGGGCAGTACCACGAATATTTTATCAGTTGTTTTGGTGCGTTGTGTGATAAATCATAATTATTTTGTCCAATATGGAAGATTATGGATCAGCAATCTTTAGACTTTCAAAATATCGCGAAATTAATTTGTTAAAATGGGAAAGTTTGGCTCATCCGGGTCATTTCCACATCTTTCACAAGAATAAAACCGTTAGATTAGCCGATGGATCAACTACGGATTGTTATCAATGCAGAAATTGTGACAAGCCGAAAAAGGAAGAACAAGGGTCAAAGCAGGTCGCGTTATTAGTAATCCAGAAGAAGTATTCAGATTTCATAGTTTCACATTGGTCTACTCTCAAGCTGTAGCCTTAATATTGTAATTTATGAAAAGTGCAAAAATTTTCATACAGAAACATACCATTTGATATAGACAGTCGAGGTAACGGGATTGTAATAAAAAAGGAGTTCTTGAAATAAAAATACATTTGTCGAGGTAAAGGAAATTTAAAGCACTAGTCGAGGTAACGGTATGATCGAGGTAAAGGGATGGTCGAGGTAAAGGGATGGTCGAAGTAAACGGACGGTCGAGGTATGGAGACACAACGCATTATGTAAGCGTCTTACGTTTCTTACGTTACTTGCGTTTTTTGCGTCAAAGCTGAATTTAAAGCCCACGGTAGATATTTGTTGAACATGTTGGGTATCTTTCGATCGTAAATTTCGATATTCACCGTGCGATGTATTGCTTCAATACTTGAAGGGCAAATCGTTTGCGTATGTTTTTTAGCGAAAAAATTACAGATGGACCTTAACTGTGGAGAGGAAGTATTATTTTACATTTTTACGATTTTCTGCTCAACTATATGTTACATAGAACTGAGAATTTGGTAGTGCACTAAACTAAAGTCTGTTTTTTATAAAATGCTTCCAAATGGAAAAGTGACACATCAAAATCATTTAAGTGGAGCTCTTACCGTAAAATTTTTCATTCAAAAAATTGCTAAGGGTTAGGTCAGTATGCTTACAAATTTCCAGTCCTAGATGATACATCGTTTATCATAAAATTGTGAAGATCTCAAATACTACTTGCTTTCTACTTTCATTATTTAGTAGCATTTCAAGGAGAAAAAATATATTCTAAAAGCTTTACGTGAACGATTCCGGTAGCAGTGCTTTTTTGTTATTTTCCAATTTACAAGCATTTTCTAAAAAGCAGGCTATGGGTCAAGTTTTCTCAAAGTTAAAGTCGGTTGCTCGTTGTAAAAAAATTCTTTGGATTAGAATAAAAATGAAACCGCTAGCAAGATTTTCAATCGAACTCTTTATTGATATATCTAAGCTTATTCGTGCAACAATTCGGGTCATCATAGGAAAATGTTGTGGAAAGTCGGGCAGAATGTTAGAATAATGCAACATACTGACCATCTATAGCAGAGGTCGCCAGGGTTAAAGTGGAAAATTTGCAGGGGTAATGTAGCTCAATGTCCACTGAACACGTCATTTTGTCTGAAAATTAGGCAACTAGTGATCAATTTTAAGGACCTTAGGTAGGAGTAATACCCCCTCATACCCCTCCCTATGAGCAGTCTGATCTATAGTATGTTTTTCTGGAAATTACTCTAAAAATGGAAAGCAGAAGGAAGTATTATTTCATATTTTCGTAATTTTCTGCTGAACCACATGTCACATTGTTGCAAATTTGCGGGCCAAATCAATTAATCACTAATAATTTTTGAGAAAAATTATGCTGTAAAGCTTTGTTTCGAGAATCCTAACGACAATATTTATCTTTATCATTTTCCAATATGTCCGCATTTAAAAAAAATGGACGACAAACTCATGGTTATTGTCTAACCAGCATTTGGACGATAAAAAACAACTGAAAACATTATTTGTCGTGCACAACTTTTATTCCTAAGTAGTTATTAGCTCGACTAAAAAAACGGTCTTTGTAGTGAAGAATGAAAAGTATTGGGGAGGTTTCAACAAATGCTTGAATTAAAGGTGAATAAGGGTAGAAAGTAAGAAATGAAACGGTAATCAATCATACTTATTTCATTTATTTCTCGTCTGGAGAAGTTTGAGCTTACGCGCTGCTTTGAATTCTTCTTCAAAGTCAAATATTGATTCTAACGTGAAAACTCACAGTATCCGAATGTCATATCATATCTGGTGAGGCAGCTGCAACTCCAACCATACTGCCATAAAATTCTTTGGAATGTTTTATGGCAACATTCTAACGTGTCCTTATCATATCTATCACTTATTATGACATTCATAAAAAAATTTCGTCTTTCATTGATCCACAATGTTTATGTTTTCCACATGTCGAACTGTTCGATACTGATTGCATTTTCTCTGCAGTTCTTGCTTTTCTAAGTGGCAAATTACCATAAATTCATGCACTTCCGTTTCATAGAATTGTTCACTTTTTTGAACGATATGCCTCACTTCTATGGGCCTCATATAACGTGTTTCGCTTTCAATATTTTAGCTGCCGAAGATAGAGACGTAGTTATCGTGGATATGAGTATGGACAAGGATATCATCAAGAGGGGAGATTCGAGTGATGATTCCGATGTTGAGGACGAAGATGAAGAAGAAACCTGCGCTAATATTAGTTTCACTGCCGTCGATTATAACGTCAGTTCTGAGATGGAAATGATTATCAAAGAACCTGAGTTCAGCAATTTGAATGTTGTCCGACCGGGTGAGATAATTTTCTTCACAGCATTTTTATTGAATACGTGGAATTATAAGTATATTTGCGCAACGTATTGACTCAAAAATGTGATTTTTTGACTAAATGGTAGTGCCTGTAATAATGAATTAGTGCAATAGAACTATGATCGAAAAAGTCTGGAAAATCGTGTGACTCAAATAAGAAAAAAATTTATCGTTGATTTAATTCATTGTCGGTTCAAAGATTACAATAATATGTTGTCTCAACTCTTAGCCTCGTGGCGGTATAATAGAGGATTGCTTCCTGGCCTGAAGAATACACACTCACCCGACAATTTTCCCTACTCAGAGTATTCATTCCAGAGATTGCCGTGGATGCTACGATCCTCGTCGATGGAAGCAGAAAATGGAAGAAGAGGCTCGAGAAAGATGTGGAAATAATTGTGAGAACTGAATTAATTTTCATGTTTTCATCCCGTATCTGGAATAATTCTGAGGTTGAAATTCCTATCAGCTCATGAAGGATGCCGTCACATTTCTTGACACTAAATGTAGCCGCATTCTATTTGCGAAACTACCAAAAACGCTGGTTTTGCGCTTGCTTGCAGAGTTATGTCTCTATCTGAAAATCTATTCTTGCGATTTTCTGCTTGTAATTTTCTGCTGAAAATAATTTTACATTTTTCATTTCCATCGTTGTTACCCCTATTAAATGACGAATTTTTCAGTGCGAATAAAAAACTTAATTATTATACTCATGATATAAGCACTGATTTCTTCCTCTGTGTAAATGTGGTTGTAGTTCAGTCGCCATCAGGGCCGTTCTTAGGGTTTGGCGGCCCTATGCGAAATCAGGTTTAGCGGCCCTCATTTTTCCCAATAATTATTATACACCGCGCCATTTTTAGGTAGTAGACGATTCACTACTTTACATATTTTAGAATATCTACAAACAACGCATAAGTCCATTACTAAAAGATTTTATTCACTAAAAATAACACATTAATGGACCGATTGAATGACTAGTACGCTCATGCATCATAAACGACATTTAATAAAATGCCAGGGACAGTGTACAGCGGTTTTTTCAAATAGGTTTAGCAGGTAATTTTTCCAAAATATACCAGTTTTTTCGAAGCATGATTCTATACATTGAATGGTAGAAGTGTGTGTACCACACGGAGATCTGAGCATTGTTTTGATATTTTCAATCACCGCCGACAAACAAGAAAACCAACAACAACTGTTTTTGATAAATTTGATTGACACAATAGGAACTGTAAGCATATAACATGATAAAGCAGACATGATAATAAAAAATTCCATAAAATTGATTTTTAAGTATTTCGACAACATTTTTTAGGTTCTACAATGCGTGAGCTCAGCATTTTTTCCGAAAAGTTTGATGACTTCTTTGTGTCGAGAGTGGCTGTTTTTGCCACTCTTGGCACAAAGAAGCGCAGAGTGGAAAAAACAGATGCTTTACACAATTGTGGAATTTGTGTGTTCTGATGCACATTGTGTGGACTGTAAAGCTACCAAATAGGGAAGATTAGCTTAAAACACGTTTCTACTCAGGAAATTACGTAGCTGCTGTTTCTGTACAGGCTAGAATGATTATTATTTTTTGTATTAGCGTTTTGAGTAGTGTACCAACTATGCACCTCAAGGAGAGTTTTAGTGCCTTCCTATTCTAAATAAATTTTATGTATCTAAGGCATAATATTATCTGAATATAGTGGCCAAATGGTCATCGAAATTTCAATTAAATCTGTCATTACCTAACGGTTGACAAAGTACAAAAATTTGTCTCAGAGCGTATCATATCACTTCCTGGATTATTGTTATTTTGGGAGAATCGCTACTCTGAGACTCGATACCTTTGCAAAAAAGAGAGTGCTAAATTATATTGTCATGTTATATAAAATATTTTTTTGAAAAACTAATTTGAAGTTAGAAGAATTCTGCGCTATCATGCAGTCAACCACCAGATCAGGAAACAACTTGAAACTAAAAGTGGTACCGAAAAATTGAAAAGAGTGGTCAACAAAGTGTCTGTATCATGAAGGAAAAATTTATTGAATAGAGTAAACGAGCCTTCCATAATTTTTATTAAAAGTTTGGCTACGACCTCGCTGCATCGATTATTTACAAAATTAACGAGGTATGACATGTAAAATTTTCAAAACAAAAAGATTAGAATTTCCTGAAACCCGTTTTAATTTCATCATGTACAAAATAATTAACGTCATATAATGCATCTCTCATAGGAGTATTAGGCTTTAGCCGTTCTTCGATCAGGACAGTAAATCTAATTGCGTTACTAGTTCTCAGTATCTGGACATTGTAACTAAAAGTAAGCTTCCAAAATGTTTCTTAATATTCATTAATGATAACGTTATAGCAATCATCAAGTTGGCAAACATAGTAATATCAGCAGAAAAGTTGAAATACTAATTACTCTTCAATAAGCGTTAAATATTAACAAGAGGCGAAATAAATCTACAGATGCACTAAAAATGTTGATTAAGTGATGATTCTAGACTTCCTATGTGCGCTTTAGCTAAAACCAGATAAATAATCATACTAATGCTTAAAAACCAGTGTGAAGTGCTGGGGAAATTTTGAGGTTTTGAATTTTTAAAATGAAAATTTGGCCTATCATGCAATAATTTGGGCTTATCTTGCATACATCATAACAATCTAAATCGAAATTCCCTTACTCTTTCAGGTTTTGCAGGAACAATTTTTTTTCTCGGATCTTTCCAGGTTTTCTAGGTTGCTGGACACCCTGCTAGTAGCAAAAGGATTTAATAAACTGGCACAAAAATTATGTATGTTAAGTACTCTTTGCATACACAAATAGAAAATTTTATTAAGGGCTGCTAAAAAAGTCATTCTTCAGGCATAGATTAAAAGATTTTTAGCGACCCTAAATTTTTAGCTGCTCTGGGCGGCCGCCCAGCTCGCCCCCCCCCTAAGAACGGCCCTGGTCGCCATTTGGATTTGTACAATATATTGGGCTGCAGTTTACTTTCAGCTGAACATCCATAACCTACTCGTAAAGCTATATTGACTCAGCTCAAGCTGAAGTTCAGCTGAAGTTCAATTTCTATTGGATGAAACCTTTTCGAGTCTAACGTATTTGTAGTCGTTTCTGATCTACATCCGCATTTTTGTATACTGTAGCTAGCCCGAGTCGACAAAGATTTAGGCGACGGCAGTCTTGGCATAGCGCTCGAAGGGACCGTCGATGTAGTGAACGGTACAGAGTTGTGGCCTCATCATTATGTACAATGTATAGTGCCTAACGGACCGGCCCATTTGGACGGTCGTTTGAAATGCGGCGACGAACTCTTGGAAGCCAATCGAGTGGAATTATACGGCAAAAGTTATTTGGAAGTTGTGCGAATTTTGAGGGAATTACCGCCGGTTATTCATTTATTGTGCGCCAGGCGCCTACCGCCTTGCCCCAAGGCCAGCTTGTACGAGCCGTCGACTTGCGACTTGATGGAGTCTTACGGGTTGCCCACTATGCCTGATAGAATTATTAAGGTAAAACGATTATGTCCCACTTCAGCCACTGTCCCACTATAGCCACTGTCTCATTATAGCCATCAAAGTATTAATAATTATTCCACTATAGCCACCAATCAAACATCTGAATGTCCCACTATAGCCACTCTCTCACTATACCAATCAAATCTCAGCAACCATTCTGGGACCGGTTTCATCAAAGAGACCTACGCTTCAGGGGAGCTGTAGCTTAAGCCGTAGCTTAAGCCTGTATGTTGAGCCTCTGCCGTTAAGCCGCAGCTCAGTTGTAGCTCAACTCATACACACAAAACAAATCGTTGAAGTTTTTTTTCATACCATCAATTTCCAAATATTGCATTTTCCATGGAGCGTTCTAATCTTGCACTCTCAACTTTTTGATTACGGCAAAAGAGCGCAAAACTAAAAATCATAGTCCGTTTTTGTAAAATATGCCTGTTAATTAGAAAATAAGAAAAAATATCATTGTCGTCGAAATCGTTCACATAAAGCTTTTGCTTTAGAACTTGATGCGCTGACAGAATCTTGATGTTTGCGGTTTACCAGAAAACAACAAAAAGGACAAAAATGTGATCGCTTTATAATTTTAAGATTTAGTAGCATTTTAAGGAATACGGGCACGCGAGCATTTTCGGCTATCATGCAGGTGTGAGTTAGACGTCAACCAGATTGATCTGACCTTCCGAGAGCAGCAGAATGGCTTGCGGTACATGACATTAGGTATCAACACCAGATTAGTAAGAAGGAATGCTGTCTTGTTCTAAACTTAGTTTGAAGCATCAACAAATCCCGTTCAATTTCGCTTGAAAAAGCATCACTCATACTTTGTTAAAAAGTACAAAATGGTCAGCTCGATTTGTATTCGGCTGACTCAAGCCCGCAATAAAATAAAAGATTCAGGATTAACCAAGACGCAGTGGAAAAGTCTAAACTGGCGATTGGACAAAAAATTTGGAAATATCAGAACTGTTAGAATTCTCGGAGTATGGAGTAACATACAGTTAGGCTAGAGCTTATGCTGCAGCTCAGCTGGAGCTTTAGTCGCATTGATGAAACTGGCATCTGGTAATTATCAACCTCTTGACCCATGAGGGTAAAAACTACCTAGGGGAACAATTATGTCGCAGTTTGGGGCCAGATGTGTTCGGAGGTTTGTCCTTTCTAGTACTATGATATTAACTTGTGTCTGCTATTTTTCTCCACTTCATCGAGTTCTCCGCATATTACAATGAGTTCTTGCTGGAGGTGGGACAGAAACCCCAATTTTAGGATTTTGGTTAGAGTGCAGTGCTCTAAATAATGATTGTGTCTCTCTACAGCCATCGTCCCACAACAGCCACCGTCCCACTGCAGCCACTGTCTCACTATAACCACCCTTCAAACAATATGTGAATGTCCCGCTACAGCACCCTGTCTCACTAGCCACCATGATTATTCTAAGAATAAAAGGTTAATACTTGGTTTTTCAATATTTTTATAAATGCTACTTTGCTAATTGGGTAATACTACTTGTGCTAATATGTAATGATTGTTTCTTGCTTATCGTTCTAATTAATAAAATATGAGTTTCATTTATTTACAAGTTCCTAGATCACGCTGCTGTTGAAATCCCCGACTTTTGCGTTAACTTCTATTGAAGGTTACAAATACTAGCGTCTAAACACACAACAGTATTCAAGAACCCCCCACATAGTTCTCTAGGCCTTTGCCTAATTGATGTGCATCCTTCTGAACAATAAAACAAAATTGAAGTAGCACACAAAGGCACGGTCGTTCTTTATTTTCTAATGTGATTTTTGAGTTAGCTAGTGGACAAAGTCTGATAACGAAGAGTGTCCACCATAGATATAGGTAGCTCAGGAGGAATCATGGGGGAGGGCGTGCAAAACTCGACTCTGTAATCATGAAACGTTCCAGCTCTGAGATAAGTTTTTTCGAACGTTCTTATGGTTCAGCTTTATTTTGGAAGCAAACGGAGATTTCCTTCAACAGTTAGCCAAACTGCCTGCAGGATCTCTGGCCAGATCTACTGATGATCTATCCATATATCATCCTATGACACATAAAAACCCCTAAAATCGTTGGTGGCCGTTGCGAGACAGTGGCTGTAGCGAGACAGTCGCTAAGTGACTGTTGGCTATAGTGAAACGCCTATTGATAGTTTGGTGGTTGTAGTGAGACAGTGGCTGTAGTAAAGTGGCGGCTGTAGCGAGACGGTGGCTGTACTGACACGGTCCCGGTAAAACAGAGGCAATGAATCGATTGACCAGTTGATAGTATGCCTAATGCACGAAATATCTTTTTCCTGCAATTATTATCTGTTCTGTAGTTTTTTGAGGCATTCCAGCATATTCTTTCAGCCAAGAACCATTCTTTCTTGCGATGAAAAAAACAGTTCAGAACAAAAAATTAGATGCACACCGATAAATGTGATATTTATTTTTGGTATGACTGCCCCATAGGGAGCGGAATAAGGGAGATATTATCAATACCCAACGTCCTAAAAATTGATCACTGGATGCCTAATTTTGGGAAAATGACGTGTTTGGTGGACACTACCTCCGCAAATTTTCAACTTTACCCTCACCTGAAAATCTGACCTTGGGGGTCTCTGGTTAATGGAGTTCGTAAATTGGATCGGCCTCCAACTGAGCTTTGTAATTGCTGAACTTATGGTTGACACAATACATGCTCGTCGGCATTTTTGGGGTTTTGATCCTCAACAAATTTTTGCTCACTTACGCAGCAACACCCGAAAAAACAATACTCATTTATCTTCATTCGGATGTCTGTTGTGATTTGGTATGACTTGCTCACTTTTAGATTTGATATGCTTGCTCACTTTTAGAGACACGCTATTTCAAGACAATTCATTCTGACATAGTCAGTGCTTTGTGTAATCATCCAAGTTTTCTGTTTGCTTTTCATCGTATTTCGATGCCGGTTTCGGCTGTAGAAGTCGGAATGAAATGTTAAAAATAATAAGATTTTGTCATGAGAATCATTGTAATAAATATAGTTTTTTAAATTTTCGAATTTCGTATCATATTGATTTTTTCGCGATTTTTTGACATTATGTGCCACATTAGTAGGAACACCTACTGCAGACGTTTTTTTGTGTAGCTTCACAGAATTGACGTGTATTCTATGAATTGACGTGTATCTTCAAAATTAAGATTTTTTTCCTTCAAAAAAGTCAGCTTTAGTGATCTGTTCAAAGCCTCAAGGCTAACATCAAACACGGGGCGATGAATTTTAGTCTAAACTGTTACTGACGCGTCTGAATACTTCTGGAGGAAATTTCATGAACCTAAGGTGCTCACACAACAATAGATGTATAATGAAAGAAAAAGCAACAAAAATGACAAAAATAAGTTACTGTAGCTCAACGAATTCACACTTTCATGCAGAATAAATGTCAGATTCGTTCTCAGCGTCGAAAATTACCCCATACATATTTTGTGAGGTACAGTTTTATTTCGTTGTGTATCGCTATCCCGAATGTAATCCATATCCCATATGCATCGGTATACGGAATGTATCGTTAAACTGAATGTACCGTTGTCCCGAATAATGTATTAATTCTCAGTATTCCGAACACGTACAACTTTATTTTTTATTCCATCACATTGACTAATTCTCGACATCCCGAATTCACATTTTTTACGGTGTTGAATCTCGTTTTGTTCCAACTTCCCAAAAATCTGTATGGGGCTTAGAATGAGGCTTAGGCTTAGCCTTAAGCTTAGGCTTAAGCTTAGGCTTAAGCTTAGGTTTAAGCTTAGGCTTAAGCTTAGGCTTAGGTTCAGGCTTAAACTTAGATTCAAGCTTAAGGCTCATTCTTAGGCTTTGGCTCAAGCTTAGGCTCCTCTCAGGATACTAACACATTCGGGATCGGCATACTGACACATCCGGGATACCGATATTTTCGGTATACAGAGAAGTTTTGTTTTTGTTGTATAACACTGTTTGGGATACTGATACATTCGGAATACCGTTACATACGTTCGGTATACCGATACACAAGCTTTTGGTTGGACTTATCGCAACTCATCATTTCAGAAGCTAAATTTTCTCAAACATAAAGTCTTGGTTCATTTCAAAAAATAAGGCAGATTGTCGGTCCTCAAAACTCGTGATTGGGATCATAAGGTTGATTGTTAATGAATATTGTCGTGCCTCAATTTTGCAGGCCAAATCCGACCTCCAACTTGTCATGAAGCCACTCACCGATCGACTCCTCAACGAAGTTGTTGATCGCCTACGGTCCAAATCATTAGAACTTTTCACTTCGTTGGCCGTTTGGTCTACCGACCTGGTAACGGTCGAAGTTCACAAAGGCAATAAGGGACTGGGATTATCAGTGCTTGACTATCAAGTGAGTTGGTGGATATGAAGTTTATATCTGTGAAGCCGGAATTCAATTTGGTATTAAGACTGGGGTGTTGTGAGTAGGCCAATGTAGCTACAAGAACTCGAACTTTTGCAAGTAAATATGAAAAAGAGAGCGCCTATACCGCTCAGTTGGTTCGAGCGTGCGGACGTTAGCAGGTTAGGTTCGAGCTCCGGATCCAGTGAAGCTTTTACTGACTTGCCGATTAACGAAAAAGGAAGTTGCGTCGACAGTGCTACCAACATGCAAAGTTCAGTGTTTTGGTGCTGATATTGATTTGGTTTAAGCAAAAATGATTAGAAAGTTCTGATTGATTACATGAAATCGCATCACTTCAGTAAAGCAAAATGAATTCTTGAATTAATGAAAAAAATTATCAGTCTGAGATTGTCACTTGTCAAGAAACACAGCTCAAGTGCTAAAGTTCATGAACCGCGATGGATTTTTATGAAATCTGAAGCAAGCAGAGATTCGGCTGTTAGGAGTTTTTGTTTGTCTCATCGTTCTGCTTTCCTCCTTTGCTTGAGGATTGTTTTTTGTGTGCATAAAGTTGTCGATGAATGCTTTTGTAAAGTTTCATGATTTCATACAAATACAACTGTAACTATCTGTGATTTTTAACTACAGACTTTTTCAGCAAAAAGAGTTAACTACTCGTAAAATTAAATATACACAAAGGTGAAAAATCTTATGTATTTTTCAAACTGTTAAATGATGATTGACACAAATATACCGGTCTAAAAAATGAAGTTTTTTCCTCCAGGGAGATCTATTATACTAATTTGTGACTTTCCTCTATGGAGTATTTCAATAGGCAATTCTTTTACGGTCTTCTAGGACCCATTGCATCCAAAAAATACGGTCATCGTCGTCAGGTCGTTGGTGCCGGGCGGAGCGGCCGCCATGACGGGTTCAATCGTGCCAGGGGATAGGATTTTATCCGTGAATAATGTGGACTTGACGCACGCGACTTTGGAAAAAGCCTTCAATGCCTTAAAAATGGCGCCCAAGGGCACCGTTAAAATAGAGCTAGCCAAGCCATTACCTCTAGTCGACGATGTGAGTTGTTGGGCGTAATTGACGATTTTATGAGATTTGAACAGAACATTTCACGTGCCACTTGATCACAAATGAAGAGCGGGAATTCTTTCAATATTTCAGGAAGAAAGATGATCTGTTATTTTCATTCTGAGATATGTATGAACAGTGGTCATAATCATAGAATATGTGGCGCAAGACCTGCTTTTTGACAGTTTTCCGAAGGCTCATTTTTAGGAGTATTTATCACGCTGGTTGTCGCCATGTTCCAGCTCGAAATATTTTTGCCCTGTAATATAAAATAGATACATACAGGAAGTTTCTTGCAATGTGCTGTCAATATGGAAATTTTATAGGTGTAAACAGGATTTAACTATTCGGTGACACTATATTCCATAACTAAAGCATTTTTTCAACTTTGACTTCTTGTTTTTCAGGGTGAATCGGATCCATTGTTCTCCAACACGGAACGATTGTTGGCGAAAAGTTGTGCTTCAAGTCCAATAATTCACAGGAGAAGCCGTGACGAGGTATGCCCTCCAAGTTTCTTCTAAAATGCGCGAGAACATTTTCTATCGTGCTAACACTGAATATCTCCAGTAGAAGCAATATCGCGGAAAGTATCATGAAATGATAAATCTCTTTTATACTTATTGACACAAAAATCTCAAAATAGAATACAACAATGATGTGTGTGGAAATGCTAATGTGAGATTTTCCAAGAATATCATTCGGTCAAATTTTACAAAGATGCTAATCGATGAGCTTTGACAAAATTTACGTTATCTACCCGTTGATCACTATGTGCTAGTTGATCAACATAATTTCATTGAATGGCTATTTGGAAAATTTGGATTTCTATTTTATCGATAGTCTCATGTCGTTTGGTGATAAAAAGAGAAATATAAAGCAGTACTGACTTCCTAATGTCATGGGAAAGTACTACGACCTAGCTTTCTAGAAATGATATCAAATAATAAGAATTGAAAACAAGTACTATTCCATATCATTACGATTTTTTGGAAATTTGTGAGCATACTCAAATAATCTTTATTAATTTTTTGCAAAAAAATTTTACAGCTTAGTGTAAATGACGTTGATAACTATAATACTTTTTGTCATTTTTTCATTTGAGAGCAGTTCATCAAGCCATGTTTTAGCTAGAACTAACTTATTGTGTATTCTGGAATATAGATACCGATCAATTTCACTGCAAGTCTTTTTTATAAAATGCTTTTAAATTTGAAACAAGACAAAATGAATAGAAAATCGTTTCCAAAATGCCTTTTCTCCAGAATTTGTGAAAGAAGAGAAGCGTCAGCTACGGGGACTCAAAAAGTTTCAGTTCAATATGACATGTATCCAGCAGAAAACAACAAAAGTAGAGTACTGCATCATTCACAAGAAAAAATGATTTTCTTTCGAAACTTGTAAATATCACGTTCGGAAAGAAAGTACCATTCCATATTTTTTCCATTTCCTGCCAAATTATATGTCGCATAGGATTGAAAATTTGTGAGCATGATTAACTAACCGTTACATTTTTTGAGTAAAAAATCCTACAGTAAAACTTCGCCTAGACGACTTTGAGTGAGGTACCTTTTTTTTTATTTTTCAATTTACAAGCATTTTCTATAAAACACATCATAGTTATAGTTCGTCGTTATTTTTCAATCATTAGTTTTCCTTATTTTAAAATAGTCTATGTAGGAATCACATAAAAGTTAGTTCGACATGGAAAAATTAGTAAAACTTATTACTGCATTGAATGGAGAAAAGTTCTCGTCAATGAGCGGTAAACAGGAAGAGTGAAACTTCCCAAAATCTTGTTAAATGGTCTAAATTCCTCGAGTAAAACTCAGATGTCAAAACAATACTAACCAAATCAAAAATGGATAACCACCGTGATATATCAATGATTTTGGCCTTCAAAAATTTAGCGATCTTCTGAAGTACAAAATTTGTGAATTAAATTAAACCTAATTTTTGGTTGCTGCTGCGTCTGTCATTTTAAAGTAAATAGGCTTGAATTTTACTTCAAATAATTCCAAACAAATATCGAATGCTCAAAATTTATTATCGTTCTGCGATCAATAGTCTGTTTTCTCGGCTGGTCATGCATTTCCTAGAGTTACCGTTAACTGCTCTTAATTTTTTTATTGGTTCTACGCGAAAAATAAGTTCAAAACATTCAATAAAAAAGGCACGAAAGTATTTTCAGGTGTGTGTAAACGCAATGCTATTTTATAGAAATGAGAGTATTTTTCAGATGGGCAGCTAAAATTGGTCCTAAAAAAGCTTAAAATCTATCTCCGTATATGCACATCGCTCTAACTTGCTTGGTTTATGATCTGTAAAACTGTGCCCCTAAGGCCGAACGATGTGCTTGGATAAGATTTTCCATCACGTGACTAAAAGCGCTTACTGTAAGCTGATCTCAATTTTGCCTAACCGAGTCGTTGGTCCTACCATTTCTCTTTTCTTGCCTCGATTCACATATTCGTGCATCTATTTTCCCCATTTTTTATCCTTTCTTTAGATTTCTAATGGGTACAGCGACGAAAAGACGCCGCCTCCCTTGCCAAATGTGCCTCCACCCGATTGGACTCTAGAAGCCAAAAAGCGCCTTTATCCCGAGGTAATTTCTTTGATCCGATTCGAAATGCACAGTTCATCGAAGTCGTTGACATCGCTTGTGCCCTTTGATATCAAATATAGACTGCACGATGCTTAAACGAGCATCAAGTTTTCTGCGTTATTCTATGCCTATCGATTTCAGTTTGAGTACCAGCTAATCGAAGAAAACAATCTCTGAAAGACAATTATCTGATTGTCAGAACTAAATCGGTGTTATTTGTTGCGACTGTTGTCATATTATCATTTTTTTGCCCAAGGCTTCTGAGTTCCAAGAGAGAGATTATTTTCCCCTTGTGAACGTGATATTCTATTGGTGGTTTGATATTAAAGTAGTGATTTTTTGATAGCGCAGCATCACAAGATAAGAGAAGCTAGAGGTCTTATTTATACAGAATTTTTGGAATACTTTTCTTTACTTCTTTATATTCTCTCGAATTTTTCTCCTTATTTGTAGCTTTTGATTTATGTAATTTAGTGATTCCCTCTTTTCAAGCAATATTTTTATTTCGAAATTTTGTTAGTGTTGATAGGAGTCATTATTTTTACTTAAAATAGTGATCGTGTCACACGAATGTCTTTTGCAAAAATTTGTCAGCCTTAATTACCTATTTTACTGTTTGACTTGATTTTTAATAGAATTTATGCTCATGAGTTTGGGAAACTTTTTGGACATGTTTGAATATTGACCATGCTATTAACGGTCAACGTTTTAGACCTGAATTGACGTAGTTGAAAAGATTTATATTCAATGTTGTATTAAAATGACAAGGGCCCAATTTCACCAACCTAGAATTGAGTGTTCCTCAAACGTTCAGAGGTTCAAAGACTTTTAGAAAAGCAGCCTCGCCAAAAGTTCAGAAATGTCGGCATACATTAAAGATTTTCAAACTGATCGATTCTCTGTTAGTAGTTCAGAAGTTTAGACGTCCGAATATTAAATCGAGTAATGTAACATGGCAGTCGCGTTTAGGCAATAGTTCAATGGTACTTCGATCACCTCAATGTAGAAAGTAAAACTATTATTTTCGCTCTGAAAATAGAGGAGTGAGTCATCTGTCAAAAGTGTTTTGCGATCAATTGAAAGATGTGCGCTGAATAGACTTCTCAACTTCTAGATTTTGATGTAAAAGAAACCATTCTAATGATCGAAAAAATACTCTCATAAATGTTCACAAGTCTAAACGGTGGTTCAAGAGGGTTTTGGCACTTCTGAATCCCTCTAAAAGTTTGACAGTTGTTGGTGCGAGCGGGCCCAGAGGACCAGATCCGATTTCATCAAAGAGACTCGAGCTCCAACTGAGCTGCATCTGAGTCACAGCTTAACTCATGCGCACAAAATATATTAAGAAGGTTAACCGGCTTCGGGTTTAGAATTTTTGTATTATCGGTGAGAATCACGTACGACTTATTCAAAAAAACTAATTTCGGATAAAGAATCTATGTTTTTTCATCTCCCTGTTTTGTTGTGTGCAACATGTTTGTGTCTTTTTTATCTCTACTCATCACATCTCGTTTTTCTTAATTTTCGATTGAGATTATTTTCCTTTGGGGAGAAAGCACTTGTTTTCTCGAAAATTTTGTTAATTGACAAAAAACGATTATTCATTCGACTCAGCTCATAGGTCCGAGATTAGTCTTTTCGAGTATTTTTGAGAGGAAACACAATCCAAGAACGTTAATTGATACGCCATATATTTCCTTAGCTGCCGTTTTTGTGCCGTTTATCTCGATTTTCCTATTTTATACGTTTGCGCATTAAAATCTGCTCATTCCTTTTCGAACGATTTGGAAAAGTTAATCTGAAAGCACACAAGAAACGGCAAGGTGTCTATAATGATCCAGATAGTGGAGAAATTGACTTGTGGATTCTACTATTTTAATGAGGATACAAATTTTCAACAAGTCAAATTTGATGTTGAACAACATAATTTTCTCCGCAACGTTAATTAGTATTTTTGTTTAGAAAGTATTTCATCAATAGTTTCTGTCTAATTGCAGCTATTTCAATAGACGTATTTCGTAAGAGTTATCTATAAAATTCTGCATCGAATCGGTTTTATTTCAAACTATCGATTTTTACAAGTGTACGAAAAATATATCGACTTTTGAAAACTGCAAAAAAAGGAAATTAGTGTTAATTCTATAAAAATTTTAGCGTCAAATAATGAATTTCGTTTCCATTAGAATGTATAAAATTCCATCAAAAATTTTGCAAAATAAAAAATGTCTTGTATGTTTTCATGTACAGACATTATCAGAAAATTTTAGAAATATACTTTCGTTCACGAATTTGATATTTTTCGTATATTATCCAGAAGATCAATCGCGTGATTAGTACGATAAACAAAAATCAGTTTTACTATAGTAATTTCGTTGCTTTCATGATTGGTGTATAGAGATTAAATTCCAAAATTCACAAATTAATATTTCCACGATTCCTGAACGATCATTTGTTAGCCGGTTAACATTATTTCGAATTTTCAGAAATTAACTGAATATGATTTGCAGTTTCTCAAAATTGAGATCATTCTCATTCATTGCAACATCGCAGTTTTTTTGGTTCACTGATCTCGTTTTGCTTCTGATAGTATGAAGCTGGTATTTTTTGTATCCACTAGTAAATCATTCCATTAAATCAAATTCTTCAATCATTAACCAATTATAAGTAAAGTCTGTTCTTCGGTTTCTTGGTCATCATTTGAGAGGAAATAGCCAGAGCTTTATACTCCATTCGTTTTGAATTGACGATGAGGCAAGGTCGCACCCGAAGTTTTATTCAAAATTATGGTAGGCCCGTTGACTCTATTAATAAATTTTTCCTTCTTGATACAGAGTTCTTCTTTCGAGATTACAAAACTTGACTTCCTGATCTCTAGTAAAGCTGGTGTTTGTCGAAACTCCGACTGCTGCATCGATTATTAATTCAGCATAGTACTCAAATTTAAAAGTACAACTTGTCATGCAACTCGTCCCATAGACATATTTGCTCAATACTTTTTCTACATTATTATTTCTCGTAACCATATTTCATTATTTGACGAAAAATGTTTCTTTACGTATGCATTTTCACTTTCAGTGAACCATTCAGCGAGTTTTGCATTGACGAAATACAATATATTCGTTCTTTAAATGCAGACAATTTAAAAACGTGCTCGCTGGAAATTGCTATCCTTTTTTTGATGGGAAAGAGAATCAGATTACCAGATGCTTTCAAGAAAAGTGGCAAACTTCCTCGCATGACCCTTCAATCAATTAAGCTATCAATTTTTCTCCTTTCTGATCGATATTCACAACTTGGCGATGAGTTGGTAGAGCTGATAAAAAAATCATAGTTTTCTACAGATGTCAGTTTGAAAACATAATTTCACTTCGAGACATTTTTGAGGAGAGAGGGGTAGAAAGAGCCGATCAATTTTCATTCAGTTCATTTTTCCTTGGAGAACCCTACTTTTACAGAAAGTTAACTTAGTTTCGCGTCTATAATTCGCAAAGAGCTCGCTCTATGCTCGTCTATGCAGCTTTCCCTGCTTACATCAGGAAAAATATAGCACTTGAAAATCAGTTTTGGTTGAAATACAGTTTTTACGCATTCATTGGGGTATAATTGGCTGTCTGTGTGTTATATACAGTAAGCTCTAAGATCTTCCGTCTATTGTAGACATTTTTACATTTGGCTGATTTTTTTCAAACGTGTGAAAAATGCGCTCGATCTTCATCTCATATTTGCATGTTTAGAGCCATTCTTTTAAATAAAATTTATGATTGCTACATGTTGAAATTTTTCGGAGATTATGAAATATTTATGAGGTTTCGTTTCTTAATAGGCATACGCTCAGTTTGGTCCTTCCTTGGCGCGACACGGTCTCCGGGCATCTCGGACTACAAGCACATTTAGCGGGGTAGATTAATTTCAATCACACTCTTTGTTTTGGATGTTTGAGCATGCATTTTTCGTGTGGTCAATCTGCATGACTATGTGGCAAAAGCTTTCATTATGTGAATTGCGCTTTGCGGAACCTTTCAATTGTGTGCGTGTGGCCTTATCAAGGCATCCGACATGGTAGTTACAGTCTGACTTTAGCGCCCGTCCTACTTTGACGGCCGTTTCACTTTGCCGTCCGTCTGATTTTGGCGCCCATCTCACTTTGGCGCCCCATCTTACCCTGCTATTTCAACACTCACTTTAATCATTTGTCTAAGTAAGAGGAGATTGCTGCCACATTATCTTGTCTTCATACTAAATTCTATTCAACTTTTGAACTATCCTAAAAAGCACTTAACATTTCATAACTAAAGCGCAATTTCAAACAGAAGAACAGCGAAATTATCCGCATTTCCTAGACCAGTGTGACGTAGAAGAAAATCATATTTGGAGCGAATAATGGGGTCTGTCTGATTCCCCTACCGTAGCTTTTCCCCCAATGTATAGATTCCCCCACCAAATTATAATTAGACGTCTCGTTTCCCCCACCAGTTAAAAACATGACAGTCGTTGCGTTTCCCTCGCTGTCTCATTTCCCCCACCTTAATATTTTAATTATTTACTTGAAGTCGTTCCATATATGAGTGAAGTCATGTTTGAACAATTTGCCGATAATTGTTATTTTTAATTTGTAATTCACCCAAACTTTTTGTAAGCTTACACTTCAATATTGGCGCCATACCTGTGCATAGGGAGGGGAAAGAGGGGGGATTTACCACCCCCTGGGATTCTAAATTTCAATTACCATACGCCCATTTTGGAAATTCTCTATTTACTATGTAACCGTTTTACAAAAATTGTAATTAATTATTTGATCATTTCGGAAAATTTTACTTACTGTGACCATTCGGATGAATTTTAAGTTTACTATCAACAAATTGGGGTTAGTGATATGGACATTAGGAATTTTTTATCTATTTGGCTTTTTCCATGAATTTTTTTTTGTAAAAATGAGTTACATTTTTTATTTTACTGATAATCGTTCAAGTAGTCAACTGAAAAATTAAGATTGGGATCAACATTAAAAACGAATCTTCAAAAAAATTCAAATTTCAGTACAAGACAAGAATATACGGGTTTTTTGGTCACAACCCGCTTTTTGCTTGCTTCACTGCCCTACGAAATTCAGGATTTACCCTGAAAACCGTACCATGCACAGCTATGATTGGCGCGAATTTTGAGCTTCAGATAAAATAGTTTACACTATGGGAATTACTGTAGGCGCACAATGTCAGGGTTCTCAGCAGAGGGATAGATATCCAAAAACAAGAACTATCTCGCATATATTCGATTTCTGTTAACTCATATTTGCCGTGTGAGAGCTAACCTTTAGCAATTTTTCGAGTAAAATAATACATGCTAAAATTTTTGTGTAAGTGATTTTGACAACAACACTATTTGTTTCACTTTTCAATTTACAAGCATATTACAGAAAACATACATAGATTTAATTTTTGGTGAACATGCTTCAAAGATTCAAAGATTTGTGGTTAATGATCAATCTGCTTACTGTTGGTAGAGGAAAGTGCTTTCACAAGTAATACCATGAGCGTCATATAGGTCAACGAACAGAAAATAATGATTCTCAAGACCATTCCAGATGCCTTCGGACTTTCGCTTTTAGTTTTATTATATGAACATCAATATAGCGCAATGTATTCACGAACTTCTGGGGCCGGTTGCAATAACTAAAGGCCCTGTCATACTTCGCCGCGCGGTACCGCGCGACGCCGTACGGCGCCGCTTTTTTACTTTTGGATTTTGCTCTTCTCAAAAAATGTGTATTGGTTTAGTTGGAACCTGACGGGGCGCCGCAAAAATTACAAAAACCTATTCATACTTCAAAGGCGGTACCGCGCGGCGCCGGCCGGTACCGCGCGGCGCCGCGCGGTGGGGTATGACAGGGCCTTAACGCTGGAGGATCATCCCGAGCTCAGTATTAAATCGTTAATGCCGAAAATTAGCTAATCTAAAGGTCGGTTTCATCTTTTCGAGTTGGAATAGAAGGCTCGAACGATTAACTGATGCTCAGGTTTAAGTCCGAGCTCCCGGTTATCTCGACTTTGGTGGGGAAATGTTGCCGTTTAATGCAACATGTTTTGTGGTATGAATTAGCGAATAAAGTGTATCGATTTGGAAGTTATTTTGAAAAGAACACCAATTTGAAATTAGAATGAAATGAAATGAAAAAAGTAGGAATAAATTAAAATGAGGAATGAAAATTAAGATTAATGGAGAAATTAATAAAGGCAGTTTATAGTCAGAAATGAAAAAGATTTAAACTACAGTCTCTTTTTCTTAAAATGCTTCAAAATAAGGGATCCGTAAAGCAAGTACTATCTTATGTTTTCAGCATTTTCTGCCGAGTCGAACGTCATATGGGACTAAAAATTTATTTCAACACTCAACTAACACTCAGAAATTTTTGAGTAAAGATTCTACAACAAGCGGTTCATGTGGAAGATTTTCAAGCCGCCGCATATTTCAATAATTTTTCATTTTAGAAGCATTTGGTAAAAGACAGACTGTAGAATTATAAATAAAATAATGAAATTAAATAAAAATTAGAAACAATTCAAATGAATTATGCATCCGAATATATTTTTATGACAGATTTTCAAGAAAATAACAAATTACGAGACGAATTTATCGAGCCAATTTGTAAAAAACTATAAAAAACTATAGATTCGTACCCATAATAACTATAGTATGATTTTCTTTTCCTCATTTTTCTTATAATGCTTCTAGAAAGTGAAACTGGAGTAAATCGACTATTTTTATTTTGATGCTTTTCTGCTAAACGACACGTTATAGAGCTGCAAATTTTCCAGCCAACTCAACTAGCTTTGACAATTTTTTTGCGGAAAAGTTCGACAAAAAGTTCCTGTAAGCTATTTGTCCATTTAGGAGCACTAAATAAAAAACAGACTATAACCAGATTTCATATTTACAACAACTTGATTTTGGCTGTCTGTAGTCAAGATTTAGAATGATCTTGAATCCTTTTATTTCAGGAAACGCAGAATTAAGAAAAAATCCCAATTAGGCAGGTCAGCTAGGGAAAACTAGCGCCCGATGCTAGTGTTGATACTGTAGAAGCCGTTATTTTATTCACGCATTTTCAGATATCTCATGATTCTCAATTCATTTGAAGGTTAGTCGAAAACAAAAGTTCATTCCAAACCCGAATATTGCAATTGGTCTCTGTTTATTAAACAAAAAAACAGCAAGTACCTCCTATTTAATGAAACTGATCACACAGTTTTCCATTGTATCTTTAAATCGACTGTTCATAAGTCATGTACCATAGGGGCTTAATATAAATCGTTCACCCCTTTGACGTAATTTGTCTCCCAAGTCTTTAGACTCGTTAGTCAAAGTGAACACGGTTCAGCTGGAAGTTAACAAGTCGTTCTTCATATAACATTTTGTCTGATGATGGCATTCTGGTACACTCGACAAATATTGGAGGGACAGCTGTCGCTCACTTCTGAATCTCACACCATTACTCCATCTCCCCATTTTTTTTAGGCGATGCATGATACGCTCGTTTACGACTTGATATGCCTTATAAATTTTATATTTGGGGCGTTTTTTTGAGTACACACATTGTATGCATTAGAGATGTATCGGGTACCCGGACCCGAAATAGGACCCGAAATTACCCGACCATTTTGCTGGACCCGGACCCGGACCCGATATTCTCAAAATTTTGGACCCGGACCCGGACCCGATATTTCCAAAATTTTGGACCCGGACCCGGACCCGAAAAAATTATCACAATTTTGATTCGGGTCTGATGTATAATATATAGTCTCCTTTTCCGGAAATGCTTCTGAATTAGAAAAATGGAACTTTTTGGCTTTTGCCAAACCATAAATAACATAGAGCTAAAAAGTTGTGGATTTATACAACTAGCCTTCAACAATTTTCTGAATGAAAAATCATACAGTAAAACTCCTGTGAACAATTTTGACAACACTATTGGTTTTTTGTCACTTTTGAATTTATAAGTAGTTTATTTAAAAAAACTATAGTAATTCAGCTGAAATTAAATACTCACATTGAAGAATGTAATGACACATCAATTATTTATTATAATATGAAAAGTAACAAATACAAATTTATTGTTTGGATCACTATGAGACTGACTTACATTTAAAATGTATAGCAACCATAAAATAGCGCAGCATGTGTAAAAATATAACGGACCCGGACCCGAAATAGGACCCGAAATTACCCGACCATTTTGCTGGACCCGGACCCGGACCCGATATTCTCAAAATTTTGGACCCGGACCCGGACCCGATATTTCCAAAATTTTGGACCCGGACCCGGACCCGGACCCGAAAAAATTATCACAATTTTGATTCGGGTCTGATGTATAATATATAGTCTCCTTTTCCGGAAATGCTTCTGAATTAGAAAAATGGAACTTTTTGGCTTTTGCCAAACCATAAATAACATAGAGCTAAAAAGTTGTGGATTTATACAACTAGCCTTCAACAATTTTCTGAATGAAAAATCATACAGTAAAACTCCTGTGAACAATTTTGACAACACTATTGGTTTTTTGTCACTTTTGAATTTATAAGTAGTTTATTTAAAAAAACTGTAGTAATTCAGCTGAAATTAAATACTCACATTGAAGAATGTAATGACACATCAATTATTTATTATAATATGAAAAGTAACAAATACAAATTTATTGTTTGGATCACTATGAGACTGACTTACATTTAAAATGTATAGCAACCACAAAATAGCGCAGCATGTGTAAAAATATAACGGACCCGGACCCGAAATAGGACCCGAAATTACCCGACCATTTTGCTGGACCCGGACCCGATATACTCAAAATTTTGGACCCGGACCCGGACCCGATATTCTCAAAATTTCGGACCCGGACCCGGACCCGATTTTCGTAAAATTTTGGACCCGATACATCTCTAGTATGCATACTATAATGATAATTTTTATTTATGGATAAAATTTACCCTCCTAAAAAACAACAAGTAATATGTATGATATGGCAACTATAGAAATAGCATAACAAAAGTTTGTTAGAGCTTTTGTGTACTTACCAAAAAATGCTTGCATGTCTCTTTACCGTTGTTTAGTTGCGATTCCATGATGACCATAAGCTTTTTCAGAGCTTCTTGTCAATGTCTTCATGGTCGACAGGGAGCGCTTCGCCAGGCTTGAGTCCAGCCCCGTCGCCTTCCATATTGAGGAGTTCGTGGGGGTTCGACGTCATTCATCTACCATCTTCCTTAGAACATACGATTCGAATAAAAAAGGGTTGTAGTCAACTTGGTAAGTTTCAGAGAAAACCTTTCTTTCCGGCCGGTCTGAGATGGGTTTTCATACCCTCACAATTTACTGTTAATTCGCTAAAATGTGATGTTCGTGCGATAATTAATTCAAACATGTTTGAACAATCAGAAGCGTTTGAATCAAGTTCGTTATCTCCAGATCTATTGGGAAAGCTATTATGAGCTTCACGAACACTATTTGACTCTCGATTCTGCTCCTGCTAGACATGCTTCGGAATTTCACACATCTGCGGAATGTGATTGATTCTGTTCATTAAATTTATATCACAATGTCTTGCAAAAAAGTGGCGCATAGCAAAATATGAGTAATTTAAACCTTCATTTTAATAAAAACTAGGATGTTTGTTAATGTCTACACTGTAACTTTTTGCCCACCGTTTCAGACTAACATAAATTTTCTGTGCATTTTCGATCGTTCTATAATGATCATAGTAACTGATAAAGTTCAATACTTTTGTTCATATAGCAGAATTGAAAGCGCATATGTTTTTTTCAGTTTTGTGACCCATTGAACATTATAAATGCCCTCCATTTTCACAGGAATTATGTTGGACATGGCTGATAAGGGCGTAAACGGGTGTATCGTCCAGACATTGATGCGTGCTGGTGCGGTGGGCAAAGATGGCCGCATCAGGCCGGGCGACTATATAACTCAAATCAACCACGAAAGCCTGCGCAACGTAACCAATTCTCAGGTCAAAGCAATCCTGAAACGAGCAAGTCTTGTCGGTCACGAAGTCAAGTGAGAAAGCAGCCTGTTTTTGGTGAAAGTAGATCTCGTCTGGAATCTTTTTACTTGGATACAGTCACTCGAAAGTTTTTCGTGGAATGACTGCAAGTGTATTTCCAGGCTACTGATCGTCACTTACTTATAGATTTTGCATGAAATGAAATATTCGATAGTATATGATATGACAAACTAATGAGGAAGGTTCTCCAAGAGTAATTTTTAAATAATATGTGTTATAGTGCATTGCCCATATCAATATGTTAACTCTGAAATTTGCCCAAGTGTACTAAACAATCTATGTTTACGTATACCTGATTTCTGGAGTGTAGCAGATTTGAACAAGTGGAAAATCCCTTTCGATAAATCTCGCTGGCATAAAAAAAAGTTTCTCACTGAAAGACTATCTGATATTGCACCATTTTTGACCTGTAAGCTCTAGACCTTCGTCAAAGTTTACGACATTGTATTTTATAGTATATTAGTGGTGAATGCTGTTTTTTAGATAAGCATTATGGCTCACAATTACCTGTCTAATGCTTGTCTCTGTATCTACCTCCCCGTTTCTGAAATCGATGAAGGCGAACTTACAACTGTAGACCACATAAATGCAAATTTTAGTGTATATATGGCTGATGGGCGAAAAAGATTTGTGTAACATTGCTCGCAGTCTATCGAATGCACTACAACGTGTAAGTATTTGGAATTTACATTGGAAGATGTTCCTTTATGAGTAATGTTACACTGAAGTTTCGTATAGATGTGCTTAACGAAGACAACTCTACCTGTATCTGATTTCAGCATCTGGTGTGAAGCACACGAAAGATATTTTTGGATGTGGCAATAATGTCGACACATCCGATGGTCTATCTGCAAAACTTTCTGATATGTATATCTGTATGCCCACTTGTTCCATGCTTCGATCTATTTCGACTCACGATCTCAGTATTCAGCGAAGTATTCTTTGTTTGGAAGATTCATGCAATAAAGACAAAACACGCGAAGAAAAATGATCAATGAAACACTGCTCGGGTCTATGCGGCTACCAAAGAAGTCAGAATGCGTAGATTGTCACCTCTCTCAGAATTCTAATTTTGTCCATGCCACACACAAAGTTTGAAATTTTGAAAAATATTCGTAATTCGAGTTGTTAGCACTGCAGATATTTTTTAGATTTCGCTTATAATTCTATTTTTTCGTGTTAGTTTCTGAAATAAGATTTAAGTGAAGTTTTACCGTTATTGACCATTTCCCTCGCAATTTTAGTGAGGTACTGGAAAAAACGACAATGGTGGAATATCTGCTTTATCGAATATTATGTAAAATGTCGCGTATATTAGATTTTCTATCAGACAACGTACCTTTTGGAGAAAAGATACACTTATTTTTTTGCCAGTGACCTGTTTATCCGGAACTTTTAATTTATTTGGCTATAGGAACTTTGAACCCAATGAACCCAATAAAAAAACAACGGCAGGTTAGCACATAAAAAATTACATATGATATTATGTTCTTATTTCAGTGAAATTTCCTATGTTGTTGCAGACTTTCTGGCATTGTAAGTCATCTTTTGACATTAGTGTTTGTTTTAACATTTTTCAGAAGATGATGAGACTTTATTCTATCAATATTCTACTTGGTTTAAGTTTTGAAATATCCAGTCTTAGTCAAACGAAATCCGCGCGTCATACGAAGAAAAAAACTGAAAATTGTCCGTAAAACTTCCAAAGAAAAAAACGAATAATTTCTGATCTCTTTTGATTTGGAAACTGTTCATCCAAATTAAACCATAAAAAATTACTGAAGTTGATCTTGCTCAACAAATTTGGCCAGGGTAGCCAAGGTTTTACTCGATGGATTTTCCTGTTTTTTTGCAAAGGATTTCTGTTCCTGAGACGTTGATCAATTATGGGGTGATAAAGACATAAAGGTCTGATTTTTTAGTAATTTCATCAAATTTTCGTGTCTAAATTGGATGATAAATAAATTAGAGACGGTTTCTTCCCTCAGACGATGTTCATTGTTGAAAGCATTTAGCTTCCTCGATCGTTATAATCAGGCTAACTAGACACACAAGTAAAACTTTTAGTATAATAGATGTTACAAATGCATTAGTCGAGAAAGGGTACGATGCTATCTTTCCAAGGCTATTGTTGCTTTTCCCGTATTGTTGTCCTGAAGCAGTTTACTTGTTGCGTGAAATAAAGGGCATTCTACGTGCAATCTGAAAATAATATCCAGTGTTCACAATAATTCTGTTGATGTTGTAAAACCCTGAAATCAGCCATTGCTGTTTTACAATACCAAAATCATTAGGACTAATGTCTGAGAAAGATTAGCTTCTGTAATGATGACTTGTGATAAGTGAAACAAAACTATACGTTAAAAAAGAAGGCATCAAAAATGGAAAAAATCGTAAAATTATGATTTTCAGCTTACTGTAGTTCTTCAAATTTCTACTTTCATGCAAATTGAATGTCAAATTCGTTATCGTCATCAAAAACTACTCCATATATCTATCTTTCAATGGTAGTTTTGTTTGACTTATCACAACAAAACTGAATAATCTCAGACATTGTTTCTCATTCAAGTACTGAACTTTGAGGAAAGTCAAGTTTTGAAATTTTTTTTCATTTTTCAGTGTCACTTATATCCCATGTGACAAGGCGGATAAATACAAGCAGGAAACTTCGCATAGCCAACAACAGTCCAGATCAGCTAGCCCTATGAGTATCAGCCGACTTTCGCCAAAGTAAGTTCGTTGTTTGATGAGACATCGTCTACACGAAGAAAATCCTATATGATTTGTCAGGAAATGTCTCAGTTTTCTTTCAACTGGTCTCACATGAATGTCGATAATGATTCTTTGTCTGTAAAATGTATTAATCTAGATTGTCAATTGAAAACACATTACGTACAGATACTTCAAAATGATGTGACCATTAAAACGATGTGAATCTTTGAATTCTGAATTGCAACGGTTTTTTTATCTCAAATTTATTTTCAGGATACATCCAAAATGGTGGTAAGTTTCTTCGAACTTTGCCAGCTTTCTGTTTTACTGTTACGTATACTTTCTTTGTCTCTTTTCTGTTATGCTCGGATACTGAGGCATGTTTCTTCGTTGGGCAAGCTTATGTGAGTTGACATATGGTCTCCAATCCGTTACGTAGTTTTTGTTTGCTGCTGGCTTTTTTAGTCATAGCTGTCGCCATTATTCATAGACTGTGCCATGTTATGCGTTTTATAGGTCATATTTATCGCGTAAAATTTTAAGACACGGAAAAAAAGACGGAAAAATACAGAATTGATAAGTACACATGTAATACGGGCATTAAGCACCTTCATATATTTTGGTGCCCAACAGCCAAACCTCCATTCTCCCCGGGTGTGGCCCATGAGCGCGAACGGCCCATTAGCGCGAATGGGCCCACAAGCGCGAAAGGCCCATAAGCGCGAAAACCCAGAAGGGCTCATAAGCGCGAAAGGCTCACGAGCGCAGAAACGTTATTTCTACCCCATCACATTAAAACTGCCTGTGAGAAAAGACGTATAATATGCTAATGAAGTCTCGACTTTTTGAGTTAAAAATATAAACAAAAGATACAACTAAGAACTTCAATAAGACAACAATACATTCAAAAATTTGGCCCTCTCGTTAAGTTTCGACAGATCAGTGATAGAAATCATGAATTTTGGTGACGTTAATCTGTTTTTGAATAGAAATCTTCAAAATTCTTTATTGGTGCACCATGCGTTACAATATCTAATGGGTCATGTTCACAGGTATCTCCGCCATGTTCGACATCTTGTTGGTAAAAAGTCACGGGTGGTTATGGCCGATAATTAAATGAAAATGATTTTTGTTAACTTTTTAGAGTAAATAAAAGCTTATACGTTAGCACAGGTGAAATCGGAGATTACAGAGTTTAAACATTAGCATACGTTAACAGGGTTTTTAGTATGATGCTAACTTGTGAAATTTAAAAAAAAGTACGAGATGAAAATTGAAGATATCACAAAATTGTGCTGAAAAATCAAAATCGTCATTTTCACAAATAACAACTTCATCAATATCTTCATTCTCTTCATCACTTTTGCTTAGTAAAAAATTGTTGCTCGAATCTGAATCATCTTCGGCTCTAACCTCTTGAACACTACTTGAATAATTCGATAATAGATGTTTTGATATATGCTGAGTTTGCACAAATCAGTAATAGTGAGAAAGAAATATAATTGTACGTTTTCCGAAAAAATCAATCGAGAATCTATATTGAAGTATGTAAACTTTTATCCCAAGAGAACAGGATTAGCGATTCCTAAAAGTTTTACTGTCAAACTAACCACTGAACTTGTCAGTTAACTAACCAAGTGCATAGTAAGAATGTGCTAATTTAATTAGAATCAGATGACTATCCTTTTTGACGGTACCAACATCAAGCATGATTTCATGACTTGATTATACAATAAAAGCAGGTTATCAGAACTGACAAACCCGCACATTAGTTTGACACCAACAAAGTAACATTTTTCAAGCGAGCTAACTGTACTAATCAAATATTTCCTCTTTAGCACGAATGCTAATGTGACTAAAAAACCTGTACATTAAGTTTCTTCAAATTACATAAGACAAATTAACGTGAAGATTACTAGCTCTTACAATCAGGAGTCCTTCGCGCTTATGAGCCTTTCGCGCTTATGAGCCTTTCGCGCTTATGAGCCTTTCGCGCTTATGAGCCTTTCGCGCTTATGGGCCTTTCACAGTAGAAAACATAGGACACACTCAAGCATATACTGTTTTCGCGCTTATGAGCCGTTCGCGCTAATGGGCTCATTCGCTGTTATGGGCCGTTCGCGCTTATGAACCCCAACCTTTTCCCCCATGGGTTGAATGTTGAAATTTTTTCATGGGGCTCCCTACCACCTACGAGACCCTGTACTACCACCCCCCACTTTGCCGAAGTATTACATATATGTCGATAATCAATTTTTCTGTTTCTGCACGTGTCCAAAAGAGCTGCTATCAGGCAACTCAAAAATACTGTGAAACGTATCGAAAGTTTTCTAAAACCACCTGACTGCATCCTTTTCATTTTAAAAGTATGGATTTTCAAAAAATCAAAATCAAAATGACTGCGGCATCAAAGATAAGAAGAATTGAGCAGTGCTCAAATAAATGGATCATAAGATAAGTCTTTATGGCAGGTTGCAATTCCGAACCTTTAACGTATCAATTCTAAAGGTTCTAGTCGTAAGATGTCAGCATTAAGATTTGGTGTGAAATATTGTTCGATATCCGCAATAAAAAGTTCGGTGGTTCGTCATGGTTGTGAAACTAATCATCCAATGAAGATTAAATATTAGAAACGGGTAGAATTTTATTCTTTTTCTCATGCGATGTTCTTTTTGTTTTTCTTTTTTGGATAGTTTACTGAAAACGATGCAAAAAATGCAAGTTTATAGTCTGTTTTTCTCAGATTGATTGTTAATAATTTAATCGGAATGCACCATTTCATGGTTTTGTTATGTTAGATTTATTTTGATGACATCATTCACTTTTGACATTTTTTGAATTTACCTGCGTTTTACAGAAAAGGCCATGTAGATAGAACACAATTGTCGCATGTTAATTGTCGCTGTGGTATACTCACTGTGTGATCACTATGGGCTTTAGCTGACTATTAAATGTTCTAGATATGTAGCTGTAGCTCACACTCTAGAGAAAATATACTTCTAAAGGCCCATCTATAGTTTTTTCGAAAATCTGTCGCAAGATATTGCAACAGTCAAAATCGAACGAATCCCTTATTTTCGCTGTGCGAAAGGATGATCTTGACGAGTTCTATACAGTGAAGTATATTTTGCTGAAAAAATTTGCGTTATGTTGCAGATATCAGCTACTTTATAAGCGTTTTACGTTTCTTACTTCTCTTGCGTTTTTTGCATCAAAGCTGGATAACGCACGGTAGATATCTGTTGAACATGTTGGGCATCTTTCGATCGGAAATTTCGATATCTATCTAGCGATGTATTATATACTGAAATTGATCCAATAATTGAAGAGCAAATCGCTGGCGTATGTATTTAGCGAAAAAGTATAGATGGGCCTTAACTGTTCACTTGAATTATGTACTGGCTGTCTAATTTTTACCACTACATTTTCATTGCATTCAGGTCCCCGTCACCCGAACGGAGGAATTTGACAAGTGCTCAGTCGATCGATACGGATGGAGAAACGTCCGTACGGGACTTCCACGATTATTCCGCGTCGATTAGCACATCCGGCGTAGCGTCTCCGGCGCATCACAGGCCAGTGCCGTCTGATTCTACTGCAATTTCACAAGTAAAAAGCACCATGGCCCTTTCTGGAATTTGTTCTCCCATGTGATGCGTTTTTAAAAATGAAACATCTTGTGCGATGGGTCCACTAAAAGAAAACGAATGGTGATCAGGCAAGCATGGTCCTTCTGAACTGCTGACTGAACGTGCCGATAGCTACTATTCTATTTATTTTGAAATATTCGATGCAGCGAGATCGCAGCACAACTTCTATTGAAAACTACAGTAGGCTTATTGAACCCAATCAAGAATATTTTATTCGTGATGTAGATTCCCTGATGATCATCCTTTTTGATTTCACGACTTTTGCAGCCCATTTAATATAAAATGATGGACACAGCGAAAATCAAAAAAGTAGGTTCAATTCGATACTCAGTTAGAAGTTTATACGGTAGAAAAACGCTAAATTTTTTATGAGAATGGGAAAGGCTAAGGTCATTGAGAAAATATCATGTTTCTATCGACTTAGACAGAACGTGACCATACCTGAGTGTCACTCGAGAAATTAGGACTTCTTAATAAGGTTATGAATGAAATTTTCAGCTGTTCTATTGCCGCTCACTGACGAAAAAATCAATGATTACAGTAATAAACTTACCAGTTCTTTTCCCTGTTGAACTTACTTACGCAGGATCGCTGCATCGATTATTTCAAAATGAATGAAATATAGTAATGCAACGACGCATCTAGGCATCTATTGCTTCAAAATAAACGGATTATAGTGTCTTGACTGGACATTCATATCTGAGCTTTGGGTGTTCAAAAGTCATTCCAGAAGTTTCTAACCTCACCTAAAGAGAAATCCAAAAGTATGAATAAATTAGGAGAGGACACGTCAATAATAATTGGCTGTTTTCTCGTGGAATGCTGCAAAATCTTTTGACACGCATATTCAAATTGGGGATCGATGTTATCTTCATTTTGACCGTCTTATGCAAAATGTAAATTTGTATAAACTTTAGAATGGCGTCTTCCAGAATTTCCTGGCTTGTATGTATATTGTTCAACTGTTTGGATAAGAAACATCGGTAGTTTGGCGAAAACTTCAACGGATGAACTGTCATTTAAAATAATTTTTAGTAAAATTCTATTAGCAGTTTTATCGACATGTGAGTCTGTGGCATGAATGAAAGAAGGTGGAGGATGTAACATATTCCATAGAGTGAAGATGTGGAACACCTACTCGGTGGAATTTCGTTTTCTGTATGACAGAAGTACGCACTCAGTAGAGTAAGCACTGTACTTTGCCCGATTACTGGTTTCTGTTTTCATTTACAGACGTTTCCATTTTCATCATTATGGTTCTGGGGTTAGTTTAGTGGAAAAATTTCCTTACAAACCAACGTACGATAACTTTCAAAAAGGATTTGCTTCTCAATCGAATCGATCAAATCAGAAGAAAGGTGGTATGATAGCCGACAAAATAATGCAGATAAATCCAGCAAAACAATCTTGAAGATTATAGTTCATTCATTCTAAAATGAGACTAGGAACGAAGAAAAATAGTTTTGTAGATGAAAAACCAAAAGTGTACATGGATAAATTCTTCTCTCATGTTGTCGGCCAATCCGCTTCTTTTTGCGTATCAAATCTCACTTGAAAAAATGGAGTATCAAATGTAGAGGAAACTCGGTTTATAACGCACAAATCCAATTTCAGGTATCTGATATAATAATTTTGATGTATATTGTGACTATAGCGAACTGGAAAGTTAGAGTTCACTCAGCTAACTCTTTAATATTTTTTTGTGAAAAATTGTACATTAAAAGTTTATAAACCGAAGAAGTACTTTTTGTACTTTCCGAGCATGGCATAAAAACAGTTCTCCATTTATTAGAAATCTAAAACTAAGAAAACTTTTCGTTGATCCAATTAGTCACCTGATTTCTAATTATCCTGGAATTCCGAATCTACAATACATTGAACATCGTGTCGAATGTCTGTACTTCAATGAAATTATGAATTCATCCTCATACCAATAAAGCTTCTGTAATGCATTATTCATTTGTATGCCTACTTGTCAAATCTATGAGAAAGAAAAGTTACTAAAAAACTCTAGCATTGTATTAGCCGCTATTTTCTGTCGTTATATGTATACTATAGCTTATCTATTGCTTAAAATTAGGCTTTGCCTTTATTAGCAAGCTCAACATAGAGTTTTTTATGTTGCATGTTGCTTTTTGCGTCAGACTTTCGAGCATCTGATACGCATATTTTTCCATATTGAGTGTTGAATGGTCGGTTGAATGGCGAAATGTCTTTTATTCTATTTCCCGTTGATGTCCTTGGGGTAAATGATGTTTATCGCAAATGGCATGCTGGATGTCAGCTCTCTACGTTTTTGGTTTTTTATCGACGATCTGCTTCAGGCTAGATCGACCAGAAAAGTGAGGCGGATCAACCCAAATGAGATGAAAATTAAGAATCATTGAATAGCGGAAGGCTCCCTGAGAGTCAGGGACAATCGATAGGGCTCGGGTTTTCTGGAATGAGGAATAGAAAAATTAAAAACAGAAGAGAAACAATGAACTGATCGAAGTTATATGGTTTCGAAGCATGGATCATCAATGAAAGACGCGTGACAACAAAAAACTAACAACATGCAGCATGAATGTAAGGAATACATAAATATGGTCATTGAGACAGACTTTTAGCTTCACAAAGCAATGTTCGTCGTTTGTTCGATTTTCAATATTTATTCAGGGAAAGACATTACAGTGCGCTTGTTCAGGGAAAGACATTACAGTGCGCTTTAAAGTGATATGTTACGGTTTAATCTAAGTTGTCTACTATAACGAAACTTCGGCATAGCGGTGTATGAGGGCATATTTAAGACACGATTTCTGAGAGGATTCAGCTTAGTTGTTATAGGTAAAAAATTAATGCTACCTGAAAATCACATATTTGGTGTAACTTGATGCGCCAAGAACGAAAATGATATTCATTTCGTCCGCATAGCTACAGTAAGACGAAAGTTGAAAATTTTTGATTTTTTCGATTTTTGACCTACACTTCATTTTAACTTTTGCAAGTTTAGGTACGTCAGACACCGTGTTCTGAAAATTTACCCAATATTAGGCCAATGGATAGGCCACAATTTATTGTAGGATTCCCTAGTGTAAAGTGCTCATTAGGATTATAGTGGTGCTTGAAACATCAAATTTTGAGAGCGAAAATTGTCATTTTTTTCACAAAAATCTTCATATATACTGCTAAAGCTCAGAAGGACCGAAAAATTCCCTATACAATAGATAGCTTACGATGTCTTCTACCTGCTGACAAAAAATTACAGAAATTCATGTACTGCTAGAGGGTCGCACAACCTGAAATTTGAACACTATCCTATAGTTGTATTTTCTCGAAGTTCCGACCTCGACTGTGGAACTACTAGAGCTTGATGAATTTGAGGCAGTAATACAAGTTTCACATGGCGAATATTAATATAATTCCCAAACTCATAAAAAAATAAAATTCGCGGGGCTACAGTATCTCAAAGCTTGAATTTTCGCATTTTCTAGCATTTTTCTATCTATTTACATGACTTGCGATATATCGGCCCAGGCATTTAGTAATTTTATTATTAACTGTGTATTTGATACAGAATACAATGCTCTATAATGTGGTATGAAAATGTTTTCCGAATTGTGCATTTTACACTTTTGAGTAAGTTTTAAAATGTCAAAAATCAGACCATATAAATGGTGAAAATGTAGGTTTCTAACCACGAAAATGAGTATATGTACTGCTAAAGCCAAAAGCATCCAAAATTTTCCTATACAGTGGATATACTAAGATGTCTGCTGGTTGCACACGAAAAATTTTCAAATTTCGTGTACTGCTAGGGTGTTAAATCTGCAAAAATCTAGAACAGTTGATAAATTTTAATTTTTAATTCTTGATCAATAAATGTTTACTTTTCTCGAAATTTAATGTTCCAGTTGAGATGATAGGGAATTATTGAAAGCATGTTTCATGAAACACTCAGCACTTTCTCGAATGCTTTCATCAATAGTTCTGTCTACTGATATAGATACGGTCACAGTCCTTTTATTGTCAACCTCACTAGGTGTAATCCTGAACATGGATTCACTGTCAGCACACTTATGCTTTTTATTAAATTTAGGTTTCTGATCAGGCAATGACGTTGAATTTCTGCCCACTTGCATCGTTGAACTGAAGGTGGTATACCTTAGATCAACAATTTGCTGTGAGGGTAAATTGTAGTATGTCATTGGTGTAAAATTACTAAAGCATGGACTGTTTAGGGCATTGAGCATGGATATTGCAGCTGGGTTGATCTTTAAAATATGTTCCTCCAGTACAAATGGAGGTTTAGTACACTCATTGGGACAACCAGCTGAAATGTTGCCTATGCACATTAATGATTGACAGGCTGGTAAATCTGGGCCACAGTTATTAACAGAAGCATCATCATGATTTGAAACATCAAATTCGATAAATGGGGACCTGGTTGCAGAATCCTGATGCTGAAAATATTTGTTCAAAAATGAGACATGTTGAATAAGGGGTTCGGCGACCATAGACAACAAGATCAGCAATCAGTCCACACAGTTGAACAACAGAACCAATGGGAAACACGGGATCGGGACGATTATATCGAATTTCAAACAAGTCCTTCATTAACTAATGATTCTTGGTTTGAAGGAGGAGCACTGCAATAGGACATGCATTTCCTTTTACAAAAATCTCATAGGGACAGCTTTCTTATTTTTCTTATTCTCAAAGAAGAAAACTCCAAATTTTTTGTGGAAGCTCCTTCTGTTAATCAAGAATTGAAAACTAAAATATATCAACTATAGTAGTTTTTTGCAGATTTGATACCCTAGCAGTATACGAATTTTGCAAATTTTTTGTATGCAACTAGCAGACATCGTAATAAGTCCACTGAATAGGGAAATTTTGGGTGCTTCTGGCTTTAGCAGTACATACAGTCATTTTCGTGGAGAGAAACCTGCATTTTCATCATTTTTACGGTATAATTTTTGACATTTTAAAACTTCCTAGAAAGTGTAAAATGCACAATTCGAAAAACATTTTTATACCACATTATAGAGCATTGTATTCTGTATCAAACACACAGTCAATAATAAAATTACTAAATGCCTAGGCCGATATATCTCAAGTCACGTAAATAGACAGAAAAATGCTAAAGAATGCGAAAATTCCAAACTTTGGGATACTGTAGCCCCGCGAATTTTATTTTTTCGTGAGTTTGGGAATTATATTAATATTCACCATACGATCTTTTATAGAATTTATCAAGCTCTAGTAGTTCCACTGTAGAGGTTGAAACTTCCAGAAAAAACAATTATAAGACAGTGTTTAAACTTTAGGTTGTGCAACCCTTTAGCAGTACATGAATTTCTGTAATTTTTTGTCAGCAGGTAGAAGACATCGTAAGCTATCTATTGTATAGGGAATTTTTTGGTCCTTCTGAGCTTTACCAGTATATATGGGGATTTTTGTGAAAAAAACGACAATTTTCGCTCTCAAAATTTGATGTTTCAAGCACCACTGTAATCCTAATAAGCCCTTTACACTAATGAATCCTACAGTTAATTGTGGCCTATCCATTGGCCTAATATTGGGTAAATTTTCAGAACACGATGTCTGATGCACCTAAGCTTGCAAGATTTCAAAGAAGTGTATGTCAAAAATTGAAAAAATCGAAAATTTTCAGCTTTCGTCTTACTGTAGCTATGCGAGTTTTGATTTTCAGACGTAATGAATATCATTTTCGTTCCTAGCGCATCAAGTTGTAGGGTTAATTTTTTACTTAACACAACTCTCTGTATAAGAAGCTGATTTCTCTCAGACATTGTCTCTTAGAAGGAAAAGAATACACATAGCAGAAAAAAACCTTCAGTTCTGAAATTAATTAATAAAAAATATAATGTTCAATGGAAGCAAAAACGACAGCGAGACAAAACCATTAAGGCATAGAAGACAAAAATTACTAAACACATCGTGCCCAACTGACCTCTCTTGAGACGGTTGAGGAGAACAATCAAATAGTTAAACGTTTCTTTTGAAAATTGGTCAACTGACCTCTGTAGTCTATTCTGACTCACCAGTAAGATGACCAAACCTACCACATGCTAATTCAAAACCGAGGTCTTAGACCTTCCAATGAGTCTTCTTCGAATAAATAAACTTCTATCGTGATGCCCTTTATAAGATCAAAGACATCTTTGATTCACTTCTTATGAGCTGATCCCATCTAATCCTTCTGTTATGTCTTTTTTCTGAGTGTATTCATTCGGCAAATTTACTGCAATCCATGCTCATTTTTTCAGGTGGTAAATCAATTATATGAATTGTCTCACGCAGTGGCTAGAATCATCTATCTGTCAAAGACCACAATTTTTTCCAACGACAACAGAAGAGAACATGTTCTCATATTCGCACGCATTTCAATCATACTGATGAAGACCTAAAGGCTCGGTTTCCTGGATAACTTAGTTAATTCTAAATATCGGCTAAAGTTCAAAAATTTTCTCTTCACGAGTTGTAGCAACAAAAATTTGAATTTTTGAAATTTTTATCAATAAGTTTCCTATTTTCAGGATTCAACCTAATATCATCATGCACTGTGACTGTCATTTCAAAACAGTTTCAAAAGTTCACCAGCTCAATAACTTCTGGATTCTATTAGTTGTAAACCAGGACTGTACTGCCAGTTAGCAGCAGACAGGCTGTCAGGTATCATAACCTTAAACCCACCATGAACTTCTGTAAAAGAAGTCAATAATACAGTTGTGAAGTGCATAGCATCAATTGGCAAAATAAATGAATTGAAGAATGAGTGGAGTGAAGCACGCCAAAGAATAATGATCAGTTCAAAAAAGAAGACAGTTTTGTAGTCAGGCAAATAGAAAAAATGAAGCGAAAATTCAGACGGCAAATCGAAAGCCTACGTATGGGATCTTGAATATTGACCATCGCTTTGCTGACTGTCAATATGTAGTTTTCGATCTCATTATTCCCACCCGTTGGATAACTTCGATAACTCATCAAGGATACATCAGTTCCGGCTGAGCCGCAGCTCAAGTTATAGCTTAATTATATGTTATACCATAGCCGTTAATGTGCAGCTCAGTTGCAGCTTAACTCATACACGCAAAACATACCTGGGTAAGTTAAGCTGCAGCTATGCTGCACCTTAACGGTAATGTTATAACATACAAAGTTGCTGCATCTTAATTTCCTCGATATATTTTTTGTGCTTCAGTTGAGCTGCAGCTGAGCCGCACCTTAACATCAATGATGTAACATATAGAGTTATGCTACGGCTCAAGCCGCATCACAGCTGGAACGTGAGTCTCTTTGATTAAACCGACCACTGCAATACCCTTTTTAGGGTAATGAACTGTAGAAGGAGCAGACAGATCATCCAATTATCAACTTCGTGTTCGTCTGCGGACTTTTCTGCATATAATTTTCAATTATCATTTGTTTCTGGCGTTATCCAGCTCAACCATCGACTGTTTTTTCAGCTCTTAGGTCAAAACATGTTTTTTGTGAAGTTGTTTGATGATCAATGACTAAGTTAGCTTATTTGATTATCAATGATTGGTTATTACTGTATTGATTGATGGATGTTAAATAAAAATTGTAAATAACACCTGCTTGAATGGATTTTTAATCCTGAAAAAACTACTGTAACCACCGTAATGTGTAATTCATAAAATTGATACTCATTCATTATTGACGCTGAAATAAAGAAAAATTTTCTTTTCTAGGCGCCTTCATTAATTAGCTCAGCAGCGGAAGGCGGTCGAAAGTGGACGCCGGCTGTTAGCGGTGGCGGTGATCAGTCGTTTGCTGGCCCGAGCTGTTCGTTGCAAAGCCGGTCATCGTTGGCCACGACGGACTTACGTTTGCCGCCGGTGGCTGAATCATCGGAACCCGCCAGTGAAGTTCGAGAGGTATCTTCGTCGTCTGGATCGGCCGGCGAAGAAGCGTGGCCCGGAGCGGCGCCGGCTGCAGCCGCCGCACCTGACGGCTCGTCCGACAAACGTCGCGTAAAAATAATGGACGAAGAAACGGCAGCAAATTTTTCGTTTTCATTGGACGTGGACGAGTTGAAAGTAAAAGTAGTGAAGTTTTCTTGTGTTACTTATGCTATGTCCAAAATCATGTTGTATGACTTGTAAACGCAGTTTTTTCTTCGCTAAAATCTGCATAATTGTGTTTAACAGTCGTAAAGCAACCAGTAACGAACTCTCAGGAACTGCAGCCCTTACACATATGCGAAAGTGCACATAGCCTATAACATTGAAGCTTTTACTCAAAAAATTACTACATGTTACTTGATTAGATCCACAAATTTTAGGTACTATTTATTTTTAAGCTTTATTCAAGAAAAGCAAACCATAAGAAGTTTATCATACAGTAACTTCACTAATTGTAGGTAACAAAATTTCAAATTTCCCAAGAAAACATATACCTGTACTCAAAAAAATGTTTGGTTGCTTGCATATAATGTTCTGGATTTCTATTTTGGCTTTCTTACAATGATCTTCCAACTCTATCTTTTGTTCTGGCTATAGTCTGTTTATTTTAAAGTGGGATCGAATATTAGCTCTGGTAGGTCAGACTTCCTACAGGTCGGACTATTATGCGCGGTAAATTAGTGCTAAAACATAATAATCAAGAAAGCGCAAAATTGAAAAAACTTGAATAACGTGACCTATTTTTCCTAACATTCTTCGCTGCAGCTAGTGCTCCAAAACAGACATAAACGTCAATGAAGATGAGAAAGAAATTATCTTTACTCGTCAGGTCAGGTTTTGTCAATCACGAAATATACTGTAAAATGTATCATTACTCGTATTTAGATATGATGATTCAACAGCGTTCCCGGATCAGAGACGTGCTTACTTCTGAAGAGAAATCTTCATGTCTTGATGAGAAAAAGACAGCGAGTCTTCATATGTTTGGATTATTAAAATTGAATTTTTTTTCATATGTCGAGAACGAACTTTTTTTGAATGCACGCCTAGAAATGTCCATTTTTTCAGTTCGGAGCATTTTTTGAACTGTACATATCAGCCTTGAAATAATTACAAATGATTCTCATTCGATACAAATAAGGTTTTTTCACCTATAAATGATTTGACTTCTTTATGATTTTCTTTCCGTCTCACATTCGGCTGACAGCTTCTGCTTTATCATGAATTTTTTACCTGATTTTCACATTTCCTACAGACGACCGAATCGCTCAGTTACCCGATGGCGACTACAGTTGTATCGGCGTTCGACGTGACAACGGCGGCTCACAATTCTCAGGACGTCAACGCCGCCTCCGCCGACATCCTCAGTTCGGATAGCAATACATCTATGAGCCTTAGTGACAAGGAAGAAATTCCAAAATCATTCGCGTCCATAGAACAGCCTCAATGGGTGTCGCCGAACTTGGCCGATGACGATATTCATCGCCTACACCAAACACGTTCGTCATCATCCGAATTGAATTCGACGAGCTATGGAGCTAATTTGACGGTCGAATCGGCTGCAGCAAATGTCGACGACGAACATTTCACGCCATTAGAACATAACGACGTTCTTCCGATCACAACTGAAAATCAAGAACACAGAGATAATATGAACAATGGCAAACTCAACTCAGGAGTCTCGGATACAAACAGGGTTGAAAAAATCAACGGGCAAGTCGAATCGACGGAATCGACGATAAATAAATCGTCAGAATCAAAAACTGGTAAATGTGTAAATGTGTAAATGTAAAAACTGGTAAATTTCATCAACTGTCATTGTCGGAATCGTTATTACCATCTCTGTCATATCCGTTCTATAAAATTTTATAGAACACTGATTTGGTACATTATGAGTGAACCTATCTAATGCAACTTTTTAAATATATTAGGAGTCAGCACCGTAAGTCAACATTCGTCCCAAGTCGGCCGGACTAAAATATTAATCCAATTGTGCAGGTTCATTATATGCCCAATCATTTTCGAGTCTCATTTTTTAAATGTGCTATAGAACCCTGCAAAGTCATTGTATGGTTCCAGCAATCATTGCTCTGTCATGATCAAACAACTATTATTCAATCGGGTGAACATTTATCTATTCAGTCACTGCATTCTTCCAATCAATTTATTTCTTTCAGACGCAGAATCTATACAGTCGAAAGCCTTTTGTGATGCAGCACTGCAGCAGTTATAACGGTTCAATACCTTTCCATCACAATTTTGACGCAACTTTAGATTTAACAAGTGTTTAAAGGTGATAAAAATGGTACACATTATTTAGATTGCACCTTTAAGCTGGCATTTATCATTTCTTTGTTCTGCCCCTGGTCTCTGGGATTGAAATAGTTGCTAGGGAAAATCTCCAAATGTAAATTCTGAAATAGAACGTCATGTAGTGCGTAATGTTGCACTGACCATTTTTTCCATAGGCCTTTTGCACTGAATTGACGAAGTGAAAAATCACATTCAAAAAGATCAAAACGAATCGCTTGCATTAAGAAAGGTTCTAGAAAAATTCTTACATCTTCGATCTGTATGCTAGTGAACTTCATGAAAGGTCAAAACTGTATTTCATATGGTATTAATGAACGCTTATTCTTAAGGAGATTATGGTAGCGCTCACAATTATTTGTCTAATGTAGGTCTGAGGATCTTCTGATGTTTCCCCATTATAGGTGAACTTACCGCTGCGGATTACAGTCATGTAAATTTTAGTGTAAATATGACATATAACCAAGATATTTTAGTCTATGTAACATTACTCAGATGCGCCTACGGGCTATCGAATACAGTATGACATGCAGTATGGAATACATGCCTGAAGACCTTCCTTTGTTAACTGAGCATCATATATATAATACTAGTTGATTAGAAAATGCCCCGATGGGGCAGAAAAAAGAAGAATATACTTGATAGTTGCCATGCTAGAAAAAGGTGTGGACAAGATTTTTGAGAACGTGGGTTAAGGCTGGAGCAAATTCAGTTTTGTAATACTGGATTTTCATTTTTTCTCATTAAAAGATTTTTCATGTATGTGAAAAAGTATATTCTGCAGCATCGTACATTTTGTCGTTCCCCTGGCATCAACTACAGTAAAATTATTCTATATGAAAATTATATGCGATGATGCCAATGGCTGACTTCACTCAAACGTATAGGAATGGTAAACCAATAGCATTCTGACTACCGACCGATTGAAAACTCTTGCCTTTCACTCTAGCTGAAAAATAGAGAGGGACGTATATCATACTCATTTTCAGAACTATAAAGAAACCTAAGGTTTGTTGCACTAATCCAACATGAGGATAATCTTAACATCGGAACTAAATTGCTGATCCTCAGTTTGAGCTAATCGCAATGTCGAGATTATTTTCTTCCAGTGCACAAACAATACTCACTTCAGGATTAACTAATATTGAAGTTTAAGTTCGAGTTCGGGAATTGCAGAAATTTATATTTATTTGCTCCAGAGATAAAAAAATTATGCGAAGATATTAATGCAACCCGACAGCTCGACCTGGGGATAATCTCGACATTGAGCTCGTTATTATCCTTATGACATTGAGATTATACCGAACTTGAGATCAAACCAAGTCGCTTTTTTGTTCGAGATTATCTTGAGCTCGAGCTTAGACCCCTTTAGTGCAACTGGGCCTTATTTGCAGTCATTGGGAACCATCTGCAAATGGGACAACGGGGTAAAGCACACAAAAACGCCATTAAAAAGCTCCTGATTCAGCCATGTCTATACTAGGGATGTGCGCCAAATCTAATCCCCGCTTCTCCTCCACTCTACTCGCACTCCCACGACAACAGTACGACTTTTTTGAAAGCAGGACGGGAGCGACCAGGATGGGTGAAATTGCTTCCCGTCTGCAATCCCACAAAAAGCGCTCTTCCTGCAAATTTCAGTTTAAATCCAAAGCTGCGAATAACGCTATTTTTTGAATAGTTTCAACAAACACTTGTGATAACTTGATTTCCAGTACCTATATTGAGAGAATAAATCTGTTTATAGCTTGTAATCAGTAAAGCTTACGGAGAGAATTCTATACGATATTTTATATAAAATGACTGAATTAAATGTATGCTGCACAATCGATCTAGTTCTTCGAAAACGTTGTACTGTGTCTTTTTTTCTAAGAAAACTGAGTGTGATTTTATGTGTCACTTTCCCACAGTTGGTTCCTGTTTTATTGACACTAAATTTTGCAAAAAAGTTCCATACATGTGTGAGGGCAGACATGGGTGGGGGGGGGATACAAACTACCCCAAGAGTTTTGAAACTGGAAAATTTTTTATGGAAAAAAAATTTTTTGGCCAATCTTTTTTCAAATTTGTTGTCTCGAAAAACGCCAAAAAACCAGGGTCCACCCCTGTAGCCTCCTCGAAATTTCGGAGATGCACATGTGTGGTTGGAAAGTGTGTTGAGGCACTCAGCTGCAGAATATACTTTTTCACACATATGGAAAATTTTTTAATGAAGAAGAATGAAAATCCAATATTACAAAAGTGAATTTTTTCAATTTTTAGCCCAAGTTCTCAAAAATCTAGCCCACTCTTTTTTCTAGCTGGGCAACAATCCAAGCAAGTATATTCTCCTTTTGTCTGCCCTATCGGAGCGTTTTCTAAACAACCAGTCCACCTCTTTTTAATGGGCCGCAACCATGCATGAAAACCTTCATAGAAGCACTTTGAAGTTTTAAATTTGTTCATCTTCACACTTAAAGTACAAACAGCAATTTTAAGCTGCGATTTCTCAGTTTCCGTAAAAGTAAAAGATGTGTAAACCGCATAGTACTTAAAATACGCTGTAAACAGAGTGTAAAGTGATCATATCAATTGCATTTCCCATGGTCAAAAATCTCTCCACCCTAAAAATCGCAGAAATACCTTTGTTTACGCACAGGACAATTTTTTGTGTAAAGTGACTGCGCCCATTGAACTCCCCATGGTCAGAAAGCTCTTCCCGCAAAAATTGCGGGAAATTCGATTGCTTACACTCAGGATAATTTTTTGTGTGACTTTTCCATAGCTAAACCCTCCCCCCCACAAAAAGTCGCAGAAATACATTTTCTCACACTTAGGATGATTTTTTGCGTAAAGTGACTGCATCCATTGAATTCTCCGCGGTCGAAAACCTGTCCATCAAATATTCGCGGAAATACGCTTGTTTACACCCGGGATAATATTTTTTTGTGTAAAGTGACCGCATCCATTAAATTCTCCGCGGTCGAAAAGCTTTCACCAAGAAGTCCCGTAAACACCATTATTTACACCCGGGATAATTTTTTGTGTGACGTGACTGCATGCATCGAATTCTCTATAGCCGGAAACCCCGCCCCCATAACATCGCAGAAATTTATTTGTTTACATTTACAACAATTTTTCGTGTAAAGTGACCGCGTCTATTGACTTCTCTGTGTTCGAAAACCCCTTTCATCAAAAAATTGTGGAAATTCGTGGTTTACATTCGCGATAATTTTTTTCAGTAAAGTGACCGCATCGATTGAATAACCCTCGGTCGAAAACCCCTTCCTGCAAAAAATTACGGAAATACGGAATATACATCCGGAATAATTCTTTGTGTGAAATGACTGCATCCATTGAATTCCCCGCAGACGGAAAGCCCTCCCCCAAAAATAGCAGAAATAAATCTGTTTACACGGGACATTTTCTGTGTAAAGTGATTGCGTCCATTGAATTCTCTGTGGTAGGAAACCACTTCCATCAAAATATCTTGAAGATGCGCTTGTTTACAGCCCTGGTAATTTTTTTGTGTAAAGTTAGCGCATCCATTGAATTCCCCGCCGTCGAAGACCCCTTCCCCAAATAGACCGCGGAAATACCTTTGTTTTACCCGCAGGATAATTTTTCGTGTAATGTGACCGCGCCGCGTCCATTGAAGATCGAAAACCCTTGCACCTCCAAAATCCGAATAATGCTAGTGCTTCAACTGAAAATGCAAAAAATTCTGGCACCGTAGCGCATTATGCTGCAAAAAATGATTTTTTTGAAGCCGTAAGTATTATATAACAAAATTTCCGAATTTCGCGGTTCCCGAACCTTGGACCACCAAAAAAATGAAAAAAACGCATTTGAGATTGCACTCCCAAGATGGCCGAAGTATGGAGCTTGGATATGGCACACCCATTGCGGGGCATGGTGGAACTGGGGGCCCTTGAAAGATGCGTTTTTTGCATGTTCTTGCGGGCCCCACCGAGCACCACTTACAGATAGAGACGAAATGACAAAAGGAACCCCACGGTTTGCCCTATGCCCGAAATTTTGGCTCTGGGGGACATGAATTTTGGGGGCCAAGTGTATTATGGGTTGACGCTATCTCGCCACCTGTGATCTCGGGCAGGCTGGGTGAGGAACTGCGGGGCCTTATAATGATGAGAGGTGTCTAATGAGTTGAAAATTTTTCAAAAATCAGTATATACGATTAATATTTGTTCAACGTAACATTCAAGCGATTAAATCTGGGTTGGCCGTCCCTCTCCTATCGCATGTGTGCCGAGAATTTCAATTCAAGCTTTGCACACGAAATTTAATTTTATGCCAACTTGGTGGACCGATCTGGCTCACAGAGTAATAAAACTATATTCTTTTTTCTAGAAATGTTTGTAAATAATAATGGTGGAAATCTGCTGAACTTTATGTCACAAATGAGGGAAGATTTGTCAACATAGTAAATTTGACTTTAAAAATTTTTAGAGAAAAAATTCTTTCGTAAAAACTTTGTGTAAACGATTTCGACGACCGTAGTAATTTTCGTCATTTTTCGATCAACATGTATTTTATTAAAAACAGACTACAGTTGCCAATTGATGTCATAGATTATAGTGCTGACTTTTCTGTCCTACACAGAGCTCTTAATCTGATCAGCCGTTTGCCTCTCATAACTCGAGGTTACTTCAAAAACATTTCTGTCAGTCATCATAACAAGTCTTCTGGTTTCAGGAATCTACATTTTTTCTTAAAAACATATTTTTTGCTCTCAAAACAAAGTCACGACAGTTAATCTATTTTCAATAATTTATGGAGTGTAGACTTCAAGCAATACCTGGCTCGTCTCCAGAAAGTACAAGCAAGGAGCGTCTCATTTCTATTTTAAGCTCTTCAAAATTCTTCTATTCAGATAGCGCCACATCGACGGTCATCAACGTCGCGACTGCGACGGCTAACATTGCGTCGACGGCAACGACGACGCCGGCTACTGTACGATCGAAATATTGGGGCGAGCCTAGGACGATAGAATTGAATCGCGAGATGGGCAAGTCTTTAGGCATTAGCATAGTTGGCGGAAAAGTCGAAGTGTGCAAAGGTGCTCCGGGAACGGGTAGCACCGTTTCGGGTATCTTCATCAAGAACGTGATCGTCAATTCGCCGGCCGGCAAATGCGGAGTGTTGAACATGGGCGATCGGATAATCAATGTAAGCTTTCACAGGATGGATTCTGTGAACTAAGAGCACTATTTTTCAGCTAGCATAATCTACAATGTAATTTCTTATTTTTGAATTTTTCATTCAAACAAATGTTGTCTTTGTTGAACATTAATCACTCGCAGAAAAAGTAATCTCGTCATATTTTCCTGATTTCTGCCGTTGCATGATTTCAAATTCTTCGAAATTCTCGTCAAACGCAGCTACAAAATCAAATCATTGCAGATATCGCCTCTTTTTTCATTCTAAGATCAAAGTTTTCTGAGTTTTGGTTTGTTTTGTTTTTATTTTATTTGTATTGAAAATTTAAAGTACTGAGATATCAAAGATCGGTAACTTTACCGAGCTTCCTCACAAGTGTATTGAATTTCTGGTACAAGAAACTTGATTATTTTTGACATCAATTATGAGAACAATTATGATCGTTATTGCTTGAAAATTTCTGTGACTTTTCATCGAAATGAGCGTAAAACAAAAAAATCAGAACGTGTTATGTTAGGTAGTCTGTTTTTTATAAAATGCCTGTAACATGGAAAGTGACGAGAAATAGTGCTGATGCTATTAACAAACATTTCGAAACAAACAGACAATCATAAACATTTTCCCACTCCGGTAATTTGTGAACAGTATGTGAAAAGTAAAACGCAGTTACCTATGAGGGAAGTATTGAAATCATAGAGAATGATTTTGAGATGAAGTTCCTCTCAATTTAGTCATTTTTTACTTCCTATTCATTACTTTTTAGGGGTGTTCTTATGCAGAAAACTGCGCCGTTTTTGATGCCTAATATTCACTCATGTACTTTTAGGTGAACGGTGTTGATTTATGCGATGCAACTCACGAACAAGCAGTTGAAATCATACGGAATGCATCGAATCCCGTGAAGTTCACCGTTCAAAGCTTGCACTCATCGCCGGTAAATAGTTTAATTTTTACCCGAAAGATAAATTTGAAGAATATAGTTGGGATCATACAGCATTCGTGTATCACCAGTTTTTAAAAATATTGACATTAATCAAAGACTGTTATTTCTGTGACACAGGGGATGATTTTTATATCCGTACCTTTTTGGTATATCATTTATATTTCAGTTATATTTTTATGAATATTGTTTGGCTCGGGTGTAATTCTTCTGAACAGGTTACAGGAATATGATTACGGTAATTTATCCAGTTATCCGTTGGCATATTGTAAGACAAAACTTTGATTGAAGGAAAAATTTAGTTGCTTATGAAGAAACACGAAAAAATTTCCTCCTGTTCTCCTTTTCCGACTTTATTACTATATTTCTTGCCCCTACAGCTGCTCATCGACCAAAAACGCGTCAAGCTGAAAGCAGAAAAACATTCTCCGCACGTATCGTCGTCCGTCGACGTTTGGGGTGCCAACGGCGACGAAAGAGAAGGATTTTCGTCGTCTGAAAATCAAGAATCAAAAAGTTCGGTGATGGTGAAGACATGCCCAGAAACGAACGGCCCTTTGTCCGGCAACGCTTGTCGACCGTCTAAAAACGTCGACTATTGGTCGGCTGACGGATCTAGACTGAGGCTCGATTCCAGGAGTGCCGGCTCCTTATCGAAAGATGCATCTGACGCCGAGACTGAGGATCGCTTCGGATACACCCGTGGTGAGTAAGCAACAGAAATGCTGCCTTGTGTTAAGTCCTGATATTCAATTGTCCAAAGTGATCCTAGTAATGCTCACCAGTAATTTTCACTATTCGATTCCGCAGAAAAATCCTGAACTATTGAAAATTCGCCTATACCTGATCTTATATTACCTGACCTGATAAACTATATCGTGAAACTCCGTTTTTTGGACTGGCTTCTTTAAAAAAGTTTTGCATTCATGTACTTACAAACTGATGGTGCACCGTTAGGTACTATAACCTCAACAGCCTTTTAGGAATATTAAAAATAAACGATATGCTCTAAGTATACTGTTTCTTTCCTAAGTAATTATCTGATGCATGCATGTTTGGCCATCTATAGTCCATTTTTGTTGAAGTGCCTGTAAATAATATGAATGGTTAGCATGTATTTCATATTTTACAATTTCATGCTGAATATTATGTCACATAGGACTGGAAATTTGTCAGCCTACTCAAATAATTATAAATTTTTCAAGAAAAAAATGTTACTGTAAAAGCATTATGTAAACGACTTCGGGAGTGGTCCCTGCTTTTGACGTTTTTTAATCTACAAGCATTTTATAAAAAACAGACTATAGTGCACATTGCAGGTTGCAGAAATCAAGCAGAAACAGCATCACTATTATTTCTAATCTTACTGCATCGTTGGGATTCAGTACCGGATACCTGTTCTGCAAGTCTTTCCTCATGAATAAAAAAGAACTCTAGTCTGGCTGACTAGTTAAAACTACTCCTTCGCTAAGCCCCGGATCTAGTAAAACATTTCTCGTCCAGACCTGTCAACAACAAACACGAACATCAAAAATATATACCAAAACAAGAATGATTTTCACAATCATTTCCTCCTTTCTTTGGCACTCCGTTGCCATGTAAATTTGTCTGCGCCTGCCGGACGCCCGTCGTTGGTTTGCATATCGATTTCACGATCGCGAAATGGCAACAGCAGGGTATCCAACACACCTGTCACGAAATGTTTTTCGTATACAGTTTACACCGCTTAAAAAATCAAATAATAATGAGAGTTATTTTTGTTCTGTTCAAAATTGATCACAGAAAATTTCTGCGAAATGTAGCTTATAGTATTTACTTCCTTACTTTGGAAGGTAAATCTGTATTTCGCGTAAAAGTTTCAAATGCCGTGTTGCATACATTAGGTCGACGTGAGGTCCAAGATTTCAGAAATGTTTTGGCATGACATGGTCCGTCCATTTTTCGTGCCTTAGAAGAGCCTATATTCTGTTTCTTTAGATTCTTTTTAATCAAAAATTGACAGAAATATTGTCTTCAAATCATTCCAACAAACTTTTACTGTAGAACTTTTTAATCCCGGAATTGTTTAGGATTAGTCTAGCTTTGCAGTTCTACAGGACGCGTGGTCTAACATAAAATAACAAATGTTTGAAATATTATTCGCTTTCCGTTTTCATTTAAAAAAGCATAGTATGCAGAAAGCTGATCCTTTTGCGCATACATGTAACAGGACCCTGAGGTCTGAGGGGTCGGGCGACTTTTTTGGGACTGGGGGCCAGTGATTCCCAAAATTTTAGGTGAGGGGTCTCTGAAGAAAAAAATTTTGATTTTTTTACTAAATAGGCCGAAAAGCGTTTCAAAAAATAGTGATTTTTGTTTTAAAAAAAACTGTAAAAAATGTATTCGTAGTGCGGAGCGCCAAGAAAATTGGCACTTAGACCATTTTTGTTCAAAAATTGACATTTTCAGTATTTTTCCAACCAAAAGTATGTGGGTTCCTATACTACCATATGGCTAGCCATAGGATTGGAAGAGCTGGGGGGATCACCCAGTGGCTAGCCATATGGCCGACGATTTCTGGGAGGGAGAGTTCCTAGCACTTCCCCCCAATGACATGTATGCTTTTGTGGCATTTCTCTCACTCAGACCATCTTGAAGTTTTTTATCAATAAAACTCAACAATAAAAGCATGATCTGGTGAACTTTGAAATGTAAAGTCTTGGTATTTATTTATAGCAAGGTGATATGGAATAAAGCTGAATTGCTTTTTTGTTCATTCAATCATACATGCACACAGTGTGGTAGGAGGGCAAACCCTCTTACCTGAAACCCTGGCCATCCCCCTCTGGCCTAAAAAAATCGTCGAACACCCCCTTGAACTTTTTCCAAGACAGCCTTTTTGATGATTTTTGTGCATATTTTATATGAAAAACAAGCTTGCAAAGCCCTTTTTGTTTTTTTTGCTCGCCCACTCCCCTACCCCCTGGATAAAAAGTCCAAGGATCCTCCCTCCTGGAAAATTCTTGCCGTGCATGTCTGCATTCAATCGTCAAATCAATAGCGAAATTCCGTATTTCAGATATTACAAGCACTTCTCCGGACACTCATACCAGCCTTGAACTGATGAGGTAACGTTTCTCGGTAGAAATTCTTGCAGGGAAAAAATATTAGTGCATTCCATAGGCCGGAGCGAGGTGATTAACGTGACGTGGATTATATTTATGCAAATTTTATTGTAAATGTGGTCGATTTGCAAAAACGATCAATGTAGAATCACTCGCATGCCTGTAAGCTATCGAATGCATTATAATGTGTAAATATTCGGAATTTACAATTGAAGACCACCCCTTGTTAGTTTGTTTTTGGCTACCGAGTGCACTATGAGTGGTTTCAGAATCTCTGACGGGTAACGTTCCCTTGAGTCGTAAATGTGAATTCCATTGTCTTTCTCGTGATTTATGTATAAAACACAAATATGTTATCTTTTGCATTTGAACAGTGATATTGAAAAACCTTTCCGTTCGCATGCTTTTTACAAGCTACAAATCTACTTCTCCAAAATGAAAATATTTTGCAAAAGACTTGATTGGATTTCAGAAGGCATGTTTTGATCGTTTAGCGCTTAGTGAGGGGACCAGTGATGGTCTTAAATTTCTTCCTTACAGCTGCAATCAATCTCACATCAGCAACAGATTTTCTGAGTTAGATCATTCCAGATCCTGCAAACCCTAACCATTATAAGTCTGTCTGAAAAAGAGATACTTCGTATTATTGAATATATCTTCACATGATTATCAACACTTTTTTTTCGCAAATTCATCCAACAAATTTGGGTACCAGATGACCAGAAATATCAAGAAGAATGTCCCAACATTCAATAAAACATATCACTTTCCAATTATTTCCCTCAGAACATTTTCTACTGAAATGTATATTGGTGTAGTCAGAAACATTTTATGTGAAGCTAAATCCCCAAACATCCCGCTATTATCTGAAAGTGTAAATTTCTTGGTTTTGTCCAAAAACTATCCCCTTCTAGGATTAGATACAAAAAACATGCGTATCATACGTGAGCGCGGAGTGAGTTTGATTCAGTTTTGTACTCTCCCAAAATTCCAGACTCATAAATAAACTTTTTATTAAAGAAAGAGAGAAAATTCATGTTCTAAAACACTGCAAGTAGGATAATAATCGATAGATCACGTCTTTTTTAATGGAGTTCTGGGACATAAAACCAGGCTGCTATCTGATTGACTGCCGCAGATTTTGCTGCTATCTATCTATTCATTTATTCTTCTACATCAGATTTGTGTAGTCCACTTTTTTCCTTTCCAAATTAGACGTATTGTTTCCATTTTTCGTGCCTTGCAGAAAAATCTTTGCACACACCCACTGAATGCTGATTCCGTCAAGATCCTTGCTGATTGAATCCATCAAAGAGTGATCCGAGGAAGAAAAAAGGCTGTTTTCCTATCATCTTAAGGGCTTATCAGTAATACGGAGTTCTTTGCTTGGGGTTTCGTGTGTCTACATTATATACTCTTTTGCATGTTAACATTGGATAGTGCACATTCCACCTATCTCGCCCTTTCTAGAAAAATCTATTGAAACCCGAGGGCAAAAATACGTCCCGAAAAGGCGGCTCGGCAGGCCGGCGTTAATTTATGTAGATTTCATTGAATTTGCTTTCGATAGAAAGGAAAAAAACGCGCTTTGCGCTTTTTTCTCATGGCTTCGTGGAACTGTACTGAAGTGGAAAGAGTCCATGGTCGATAAAGTATGGCGCCGCTGATGAAAAACGAGCTCTTCGTGTGAATAGGCCACTGTCTCACGAAAAAGAAAATAGAATCTCCATCATTTACCTGCATCTATAATAATCTTGGTTTGAGCTGCCTAATTATAGTCTGGCTCAGATAAATGACTGAAATATCAATAATTTTCTATTTGACTACGGGTAAGCTTGTATGTTCACCGTATTGTTATCATTGCACATATTATTATTAAATACTTGATTTTGATGAACAAACTTTGCGCAAAATTCATCGATGATGAAGATCTCGTGGGTAAGATTTATCAGTGTTGGAAAATGTTCTAATACAGTTATATTATCTATATTATCACCGTCTGATTACTTTATTTTCTATAAGAATCTGCTTGCTTTGATAAACACGTTGGTTTATAATTTTTTATTGTGGTCAGTGAGTTGGTTCCTATGACTAATGCTCTGGAGTAATTTCCTTACATGAAAGCAAAGCACTAAATACCTGACTGAAATATCAGTTGACAGGTGATCGGATTGTACTAAAGAGGAAACGTTCTCCATTGGAAAATCTGAAATCAGACTTGACAGGTGATCGGATTGTACTAAAGAGGAAACGTTCTCCATTGGAAAATCTGAATTTTGTGTATTTGATGACTCTTTGCGGAGGAATGGATATTTTTAGCGTTTATCCCGGTGGATTGTACATTCAGATCAAAGGGTTTTGGTGTAACGAAAGTTATCATTCTTGACAATTTGTATTCAATTCTTGGTGCAAATCGATTCCACTGCAGAAGATAATTAGTGAAAAGTAGCGTAGCTCGCTCTGGACTGGTTGATGCACTGTAAATTTTCTAAATGAGATTTTCTACACACATTGGTGACTCGCTTTGGTCAAATTAATATTTTGTTAGCTCACTTCTCAATTGGAAACGTCAAATAAATTTCAAAATTTTATTCATGAATAGTTAGAGTTGAAATTCGAATCCCAAGCCTATCTCTGACACTTAAAAATCTAGTCCTTCGAAGGTGTTTTTCCATCATTCTGCTTCGATTGTTAGAGTATTCGTACACCAAGGATTTTTATGTCGTTCTTTACAAAATGAAAGCTGCACGAATTACTGCCGTCGTGAACAAACCATCTCTTATCACTCTTCAAAAAACAAAAAAAAACATCTCAAACTGACCGCTTTAATATTTTTGTGGAATAAATAACTGCGAGAAAAAACAGGCGAGTAGTAGCGAATTTTCTTGAGCGAAGTCTTCTTACGACGTTTGATCAAGGTCTTCCTATCGCAACTCACAATGGCGTCCTTCCACCTGAAATGAGAGAATTTTCACAAATTCTTGTGTTCACTTGACGAAATTCCTCCAACCGAATATAAAGTGTTCATGGATTCTAGAAAAACATGTCTTTTATTTTACAGGTAAAGCGATCCGAAAATATGTCGACCTCGAAGGCGATGTGTTGCTCGTAGAAGTGGAAAAAGGGCACCAAGGTTTAGGCCTGAGCCTCGCTGGTCATCGTGACAGGACAAAATTATCCGTTTTTATTGTGGACATTAGTCCTGAACACTGCGAATCTTACGGTGATCGAATTCAAGTAGGCGACGAAATCCTCGAAGTAAGCGCCGTTTACGACGAAGTGGACCTTAAGTGGAAGACTGATTATTTGGTATTAGAACGTTCAACTGGAACACGACATCTTCTCAGTTGACTATTATTTCCCCACTAGTTTTATACTAAAAGATTTTGCCGTCAAAATCATCACTGAAAAATTCAAAGTCAAAAGTATACTTGATCAAAAGTTTGATCTCGATCAAGTACCTGAATGAAAATTTGTCAAAATATCGCCATAAAAATTAGTCGTTACTGTTCACATCGATTAAATCTGTCGAAACTGTGTCTTTCTCTCCTTTATTATTTCTCCTTCCATTTTCTTCATTTTCTATTTCTACATCTAGGTCAACGGAAACGTGGTATACGGCCGCAGCCACTTACACGCATCTGCAATCATCAGTTCTGTAGTTGATACGAAGATCACGTTGATCCTACTTAGGTAAATGAGAAATAAAAAAATCTATAATTGTATCATAGTAAATGAGCCTCATTTACTAAGCGACCGAAGCATCAATTTGATGTTTTTTATCTGCCTTACCAAACAGAGCCAGCTAATTTGCATAACATAGAATGCGTTCTGCTGTACGTCCGCTTACTAGATTAGAGCTTCCATCGGCACGGCGACCATTTTCTGCAATTATTTGAAAATACATGTTTTATTGAAATCCCCACTGAATTTCAACGAGAAACTCATTAGTGTTATAAAAGTTTAGGTTTTGGTAAAGTAGCGTTTGGGATTTTTCACATAAACCAATTTCAGATCGCGCTGTAAGCATCAGTAAACTATTAACCATGAAGCTTTTCCGATAAAATAAGTCTATTATAATTACCTTCGGATTCGGAATTAGTATTGTAACAATTTCAAAAATTTATCCTGTCAAATTAGCAATTTTTGCTAAAATTTTCGAAGATTTCTGACATGGCGCACATTTAATTTTTGCAACATGTTCTAGATCGAATGACAACGATGTTGCATTCCGGGCTTTTATATGATTTTCGAGCTACATATACTGATTATTCAGAAAATTATGTTAAACTGGAAATAGCGTTGAAGAATTAAGCTTTTTAGTATTTCTGTGGTATTTTTTACTGATCAGATGTATGCATCACACTAATCCTGATTGTTCAAAAGATGAATGATAATCTACCTGGACTTCTGAATGCCAAAACTTTTGTTTTTAAGTTGAATTCTCGATGAATACTTCCTAAAAATCAGGTTAGAAGAATCGGGTTCATTTGGGATTGTTTCTTGTCGGATTTCGTGATTGTCATTATCATGCAGAGGCTAATTTGACTAAATGAGTCAAGGCAACACTGAACCTCTGCATTTTCCATGCCTCTCTTCATATAAAAAGCTGAGTTTGCTAAAACCCTCGAACCTAAAGGCGATGTACGTGTTATAGCAGTTCTATTGTTCAAGGACGGCTGTTTCATAAATTAACGTGTGCTATGGATTATCGATCAAGATGACAATGTATACTTATCAACTTTGGTATAGTGAGACCTAATTTGAGACATACTTACTGCACGACTTTTCTGTTACATAATTTATAAAAGTGTGTTACTTTATGTTAATTAAATTTGCAATGAACATGTCTTGGTGCTTGGTACGTGAGTCAATGAATTTTCCGTGTCGTCTACAATGTTTGGCCTGCAAATATTTGCTTTGTAACGTATAAAGTACTAGAAAAGTGTAAATAAGTAACATTTGCTATTCAATGTCTACTTGTTCGCTCTTGTTCCATAAAATATTTTAACATGTATTTATCAATCTTTTGCAAAAAGCTAGGAATTTCCTGCATATGTTGTGAAGCGGGTTTTTTCCCTGTAAATATACACTCTTGTCTTAAATTTAACATTGTGTGGAAGGATCTAGAATCTTCTTCCAGGAACAAAACCTAATCACCCTTGTTATGTGAGGCGGATTGAGTAGTTCCAACGTACACTAGCGATTAGAATCCATCGTCAGACTGAATCTTGGGGCTGTATGTTAGCTCAATCTATCCTAGAAAATGTTTGCTTTTGCTCTATACTCCATTTATTTTGAAATGATGTATGCAACGATCCCATGAAAGTAAGTTGTAGTACAAAAAAATAGCAAAGCATTAAGAAAATTTCTCGTCTATGAGCAACGAACGGAACGGCTGAAAATTTCCGCCAATAACCTTGTTAAATGGTCAAATCTATCGAGTATCATTCAGGTCTCAAACCAGGCATTTTAGCATGAGTTCCATTAGCATTCGTGCCAATGAGAAAATATTCCATACAGTTAGCACGGTTGACAAAAGTTACTTTGTTGGTGTCAAACTAATGTGTGAGTTTGTCAATGCTGATAATATGCTTTTATTATATTAACTCATAAAATCATGCTTGCTATTGGTACTTTTAAGAAGAATAAGACTCTCATCTGATTCTAATTAAATCAGCTCAGTCTTACATTATGCACATGATTACTTGACGACAAGTAAATATTCAGTAGCTGGTTTGACGGTAATACTTTTAGAAATAGCTAAATTTTCATTCTGCTTGAATAAAAGTTTACATGTTTTCATTGTATCTGGAACTGTACTTCAACTTCAGTACAGGTTCTCGATTAATTTTTTCAGAAAATGTACATTTATATTTGCTACTAACTATTACTTATTTGCCTAAACTTAGGCATATGTCGAAACAGCTGTTTTCAAATTTCTTAAGTAGTGTATAAGAGGTTAATTTAGATTCGAGCCATTCACTATGCGAAAGTGACGAAGTGGATGAGGATATTGACGAATTTCTTATTTGTGAAAACGGTGATTTTTGATTTTTCACCACAATTTTGTGATATTCTTAACTTTCTCTCGAACTTTTTTCAAAAATTTCTCCCTTTCACTCATTAGCACGCGTACTAACGTCCAAAAATTTCCATTAGCACGGCCTTGGTCTCCTTAGCACCATGCCAAAAAACCTTGTCTCAAACACAGTTGTATCCCAATCAAAAGTGGATAAGCATCTTGGTTTTGCATGGTCGTGGAGAACTTCAGCGTTTTTCTATAGTATGAAGTTTTCTACTCCGTGGAAATCGAAGCGAATTGAACCTACTTTTTTGGTAGTCGCTACGTCTGTCATTTCAAAGTAAATGGACTATAGTAGCAGCTAGCTGATACGCCAAGGGTCTAGAGCATACACGCAAATAGGGGGTAGGGGATAAATCTTCCTACCTGAGGCCCTGGACACCCGTTTGGACGGAAAAAATCGTCAAGCACCTTCTGAAACTTTTCGAAAACAATCTTTTTGATGATTTTTATGCAGATTTTGTATTTTCATTTTTTTGCTCACCCACCGCCCTTTCGATGAGAAGTTCGAGGACCATCTGCCTGGAAAATTTTTGCCGTGCATGTCTGGAACGTCTAGAGAATACTCAGTATATGTTAAAACCGAGGGGAGTAGGATAAAATCTAGTTCGTTCTCTGACCCTTGTAGTATCTGCCTAGCTGATGCTACTTCTTAATGAAGCCATATGGTGACGGCTAGCCAGATGCTAGGCAGTTGCTACTAGGGTAGATGCTACCACGGCTCAAGCTGGATTTTCGATACGCCCATTCCTACAATTTTTTATAATTTGGTTAAAAAAGCTACCTATGATGTGTTTTTCATGGAATGTTTCTAAATGATAAAAGTAGAAAGTGAGTTTCATGTTCCAGATTTTCATGATTTGCTGATAAAAAATATATCATATAGGATTGGAAATTTGTGGGCATAATGTCTTAACCTTTAACAATTTTCCGAGTGAAAAATTTTACAATAGGGGCTGTATGAAAACGATTTTGACAACGATACTGATTTGTGTCACTTTTCTATTCGGAAGCATTTTATAAAAAACGACTGTAGGTAACTGTTTTGAGTGCAAATTACACAATTTATATGTAAATATACGCGTGAAAACGACAAAAATGGACTATGAAGTTTGCGCTTTTGGGATTTCGGCCAGAAAACTTTCGCTCGTGAATGCTGTTATTTAATTCACGGCTTTTTTGCGCTTCCAATCAAGCTCTCTGTAAATTGCATTCCATTTTTAAGGAGACGAAACGCTTTTCAAGACATGGCCGTTCGACCAACTGTCGAGCAAACAGGGCCCGGAAATCGGAAGAAGTTGACCTGGGATAGCACGATGACGTCAACGCCCAAAGTAACGTTCCGTACGATGTCCTTGTCGGCATCAGGGTCGCCCACGTCGAGTACCGCGGCTCTTATTGGCGGTGGTTCTGGAGGCGAGTTTCCGATACCTTCTACCTCATCCCTGGTGGAGAACGCACCACTAGTAACGGCTTCCAAAGTAGATTCGACGGTGAGTAGCATTTCATGGTGATTAATGAAAAATGTGACAAACAAATTTACGATAGCAGCATGCTTTATTACAGTACTGGGTCATTTTCTTTCATGTTTCAATCCTGCTTGCAGCGTCAGACTATACCAGCTGTTTCTATTGGTTGTTTGCAAATTACGAACGCGGTAAGTAAATACATCATCATCTACAATTTTTTTTGCTGGAAGATAACTTCGTGTAAACAATCTTGATGGGGGGATTGTTTCCGCTAATTTTAGGATTTGAAGCGTTACGTGAAAAATAGTATATTTTTGTATGTCACATGTCTAGCATGACCCATTTCTTAGTTTGAATATTTAACGAGGGAATGTCTCCAATGGCGCATAGATGAATGTTTCGTGAATCGTTTCTCCCCCTAGGACTTCCTTGCACAGAAATTTATGTGAACGCGGAGAACAATGAACACTCTGTTTACACGTTGTTTGCGTAACAACAAAAATACACAAACCTGCAACTGGTCGCATTTAATAGAAATACACTAAATCAAAGAATATCTTAATGTTAAAGACTGATTTATCACTAGCAGTGATAAATCAGTCTTTCAAAACTCGAAGAATATCCAAATTTAGAATCGCGTATTTTCACAACTATTGGACGTAAAGCATTGGTGGTCATGAGCATTATTACACTATTATTTGTCGAATGCGTGTTTTTCATTTTTTGCACACCTGTGGTTGTTGAGATCGGGTGTAGGCAAAGCTTCCATTGCTTATCACATTTAATCAAATATTGGTGCACACAAAGGCCTCAGTGAAAACTCCTTAGTGTAACGTTATTCAGGTTGCCGTGAGCTATGCACTAGCATACGTTATTTTGGAATTGCACCTAGAGGTTTGTAAAGTTACGTGGAATAGGAATTTTCAGCTAAAGGAGTATGATTTGTAGGCTCAATTGATGTAAGCCGTAAGATATTAGCGAGTATATCAAAGTTGCTATATTGGCCCGTAAACTAAGCTTACGTACTTATAGATCGAAGATTCACCGCCCCTGAAGTCACCGTTACAATCCCAACCGATAGCAAAGTCAGCAACCAGTAGCAACAGTTTGCCCAGACGAGTAAAAGTCAGAAAAGGAGCCAGCGGATTTGGTATCACTATAACGGACGGTACGACATCCGACAATATCAAAGGCGTTTTCGTCACGCATCTTTCACCGGAATTACCCATTGCTCAGGTATTATGTATTGAAAATTATTTATGGTATATCTTTGAAAATCTACTGATTATTCAAATTTACTCATGGTTAATAAAGTGTAGCGCCTGCATTACACCTGAACGATACTGTTTATATTAAAGTTCGATACAAGAACTACAAAAAATCAAAAAATCATTCCGTTCCTAACGTTCGAAAAATGCTGAAGTTCTTAAGGGCAGACTTGGGTGATAGACACAACAAGTAAACAGTACCAGGTGATTCACCTGCAGTACTACATGAGGTAATGCCCAGCATCGGATCATGCTAACTGTGTGGATTGCAAGCAAGGCAATAAAACAGGGCGCCAATGAATTAAAAATGCTCGTTCGTACATTTCATTCTAATATAGAAAATGATCTAAAGACTGCATTCACGTCTCTTTTGCATCCCGACCTTGGAATGGTGAAATATTATAGTATGCATTGTCGTGTCACTTCAGAATTAAAACTACGGTCATATTTAGAATGGTACAGCGAAGCGTTAAAAGTATGTCCAATTTCGAAAAAATTGTAAGTAATACCTATTAGAGATGTATCGGGTACCCGGACCCGAAATACGACCCGAAATTACCCGACCATTTTGCTGGACCCGGACCCGGACCCGGACCCGATATTCTCAAAATTTTGGACCCGGACCCGATATTTGCAAAATTTTGGACCCGGATCTGGACCCGAAAAAATTATCACAATTTTGATTCAGGTCTGATGTATAATATATATAGTCTATTTCTCCGGAAATGCTTCTGAATTAGAAAAATGGAACTTTTTGACTTTTGCCAAACCATAACTCACATAGAGCTAAAAATTTGTGGATTTATACAACTAGCCTTCAACAATTTTCTGAATGAAAAATCATACAGTAAAACCTTCCTGTGAACAATTTAACAGTATTGGTTTTTTGTCATTTTTGAATTTAGAAGTAGTTTATTAAAAAAAAACTATAGTAATTCAGCAGAAATCAAATACTCACATTGAAGAATGTAATGACACATCAATTATTTATTATAATATGAAAAGTAACAAATTGAAATTTATTGTTTAGATCACTATGAGACTGACTTAGATTTAAAATGCATAGCAACCACAAAATAGCGCAGCACGTGTAAAAATATAACGGACCCGGACCCGAAATAGGACCCGAAATTACCCGACCATTTTGCTGGTCCCGGACCCGGCCCGGACCCGATATTCTCAAAATTTTGGACCCGGACCCGGACCCGATATTCTTAAAATTTTGGACCCAGACCCGAACCCGATTTCCGTAAGATTTTGGACCCAATACATCTCTAGTAGCTATGTTTATTCCTGTAATCAATGAAAAAACTTTCTCGTCCGTCAGCGACAAGCTGATAATTTTTTCCAATAACCTAACCAAATACTCTTCTGTGTTGGTAACAGTTTTATATCAATCAAAAATATATAAGCAAGATGCCGTTTTTTTGGTTTTGGGCCTCCCTTTGTGATGAGGAAATTAATATTTTTTCTATATTTTTTTCTACACCTCATAAAAACTATGTGTCAAATTGAACCTATTTGTTCTTGTCTTTGCTTTTACTTTTATTTTTCTTTTAAATTTTTCAAAATTTTACTTTTCTTGCTTGTTTTAACAGTATAATATATTGTGTAAACTTTCACATGCACATTTTTATACGCAGATTTTAAGGAAAATATAGTGCATAAAAATTGACTGTAGAATCCAACAATAACTTCTGGTTAGCGGTTCTCACTAGAAAAATGATGGTTTTTTTGTGCGTCATGCAGCTAATTTCTTATCGTAAATTCTTCACAAAAAGTTTTATTCTTCGGAAAAAATTATTTTTCGGATTAATAATTTAGTAAAGATGTCAAAAAAGTTTGACTGATGTCATAAGGAGGATACGTTTCGAGTGATAGAAACACAATTGCTAAAAAACCAAGTTACGAATGTTTTTCGATTTTCCACTTTTTTATTCGAATGCATCATTTGTCAAAATGATGGATAAGGTCACATGAGCGTGGGAAAGATTCCGACCGTAAATATATTAATTAGACTATGCTGAACGAGTTTTTATTTATTTTTTTTCGCTATGATGCATACGAGGGTCGATCAATTTCATAGGTTTTTATGGAGTTTCATCGATTCAAATCCGATAGGAACTTGCATTTAATGGTGGTCAGCAGACACCTGAGACAGTGACACTTTTTGTCGTCTTGCCAGGGGTTTTTCGATTAGTTCACTATTCAACGATCTATGCCAATTTCGATGGCTGCCTTGTTCTCATAATTGAATCCTTCAAGTCAGATTTCATTTTCTAGAAGACTCAACGGTCCGAATGCGTCAAATCACGCGAAAAAATAGGTTTTAAAACCGTCTGAGCTTGCCGTCAATGAAAACTTCTGATGTAACACATGCTATGCGACACGCTTCACTTCCACGTGAAGTCATTTGTGAACGATATCTCAACTATTTTTCCTGATTTAACAATGCAATTATTCTAGAAATGAATAATTAAAATAATGGCAAATATTTATTGTAACTGTTTGGTAGGCAGTCAATCAATTGGAGTCTTTAGACAATACAAGAAGTGACAGAATGGCTTTTTGTCTCCAAATCATGATCATATACCCGGAGGGCCATTTCTGCACCGAGTCTAACGACATTGATATGGCTTAGACATGGCTTTACCATGGAAAAGTAGTAGGTTAAAACACAGCTATGTGCTCAGACACTAATCATAAATGGGCCGCAGGGCTGATTGCCTGTAATACGCATTGTCTGAAATTTATTGGTCGCTCTGAAACGTTAAGCAGAGCACGAGGCTTTTTCAGTTTGATGGATTTTTCGGTTAACTTCATGCCAAACGAGACACCCAGAGTGTTCGAGCCCAAGTGATCTATCATATACTTTTGCATTATACTGCAGATGAGCGTGAGTCCCTCTATCACGTGCGCCTTAAATCGTCTGTCGACTTCAACCAGCTCACGATAATTCACATAAAATCATCAGATATCGACGACCTTGGAGTTCAGTTCAATCATCATCTTCGAATGATTCATCACCTGCATCATAAAGGGATGCACACTTTTGTATGGTGCATAAAAACGGTATTGAGTTCCGATGAACTTCAATGAGCTGGCTACAGATTTTTATCCTTTTTGTCCTCCCTGTAAAAGTTCTTACTTTGCTTATTGATTACTTTTCCAAACTTTCAACGATTTATCAGCATGGGAAACTGTAAATATCAATAACTGTATAAAAATCCATCTTTTGAAACTTCGTATAGGCACATCTAACAAGGAAGGTACATAACCCTAACAGGGAAGGTACATAACCCTAAAAAAGATAAGTTCAAATTTAAATACGCTCTGTAACGACCAGATTTGTGTGAGGTACTTTACTTCTAACCAATCAGTCGATACGGCGGGGACAAATAATGGGACGGGGGCGCGGGCGTACGGTTACAATAAAACAACGGGTGATGGATGGTCGCTTGAACGTCGACTATACACAATTCGGACGGCGCGTTTGCTTGCAAATAAAAATACACGACACGGTTTAATTGCTTTCGAAGACAGTTGCTTGCAAATAAGGGAACGGCCGCGGATCAAAACGAAACGATTACAACAATCTAACCACTAACTAAATCACGCTCTGCTTCTTCTTTTATACGGCGATTTTGGCCACTCCCTGGGCGTCACGGGAGGTCGAGCTTCTGTCCATCTCCTTCCACCAATCGTCGTTTCTTGCCACGCTTTTTATGCTTACTTAGTTACGCCTCTCTAACGCTTTCCTGGTACTGTATGCTTTCTGTGCTTTGCGCGCTTCCTACGGTGGGCTTGGCCACACCTTTGTGCTTCTGTGCATGCTTCCTGTATCGGTTTCTCTGTATACACATGTTTTGTGGGGCCGCCGCTACCGTTACACTTGAGACTACTGTCTGGCGGGGCTTCTATGTATTTTACTGTGTGCAGGTGTTGTTTACGATTTTTACGGGGGATTACGGTAGCTGTGGAATGTGTAGTTTAGTGTAGGTTCTAGGGGAACAGCTGCCGTTTGTGCAAATTAATTGGGGCATCTTAATTGGGCTACCGGGGTGTGAATGGATCAAAATAAAGTACTTCACGTAATTTTGTAGGAATGTTTGGGTGTGAATCCCAGACACCCTTGAGACGATAAAATGTGAAAATAAAATAATATCTAATAAATGTATATCACATACAGTATGCTACATATTTACAGTACTGCTTTAGCAGGTACGTTACATTTCCCTCCTTCCGGAGTTGAACGTCCTCGTTCAAGGCTTTCGAGGTTGAGGAGGGGTGGGGGTAGATTCGATAGTTGCTTCCCGAGGGTAGAAAGGGGTTGTCTCGTTTACATGCACCATAAATGTAATATTCTTATGGGGGTGTTTAAGTGTAACGTTGGGGTACATGAAATTTGTGACTGTACAGGGTCCGTTTTGGCGAGGGAGGAATTTGGGAGTCAGCCCTTGTTTACACGAATGATTTTTGTAGAGAATAAGATCACCTGCCTTGTAATGTATGTTCTGAGCATGCTTGTTATACTGACGGGTATAGTGGGCTTGAGCTTTTTGCAAACTTTTCTGCACGGTTGAGAGTGCTTCTGTAAAATGCGATTTTACACGAAGGGCGTAATCGTCTAAATCAACCATGTAGGACATGGGGAAAAAGTTTAAGGCTGCGTCTGACGGCAGATTAGCTTGCCTAGCGTGGAGTAATTCAAATGGGGGATACAAAGTGCTATCATTTTTATGAATGTTGATCGAAAAAACGGCATATGGGAGATAAGTATCCCAATCAGCGTGATTTGAATTGATGTACATGCGGATACGGGTGGCTAGGGTTTGGTTGCAACGCTCAACTTCTCCATTGGCAATGGGATGGTATGGGGTAGTATGAATTTTCTGAGTATTGCATAAACTGGTGATCCGTGAGAAGAGATCGGATACAAAATCGGAGCCACCATCACAATGGATGATTTTTGGGGACCCATGACGACAAACAATTTTGGTTACGAATAGCTTGGCAATAGTGGCTGCAGTGTTGTCAGGGGTCGGGAATGCCTCTACATACTTTGTGAAATAATCGATGAAAACGACAATGAATCAGTTGCCGTCTTCTGTGAGGGGTAACGGTCCCATGCAATCAACACCGACTCTATCAAATGGGTCAGTCGGCTGAATTGGTACCAAGTTTGCATGTACTTTGTGCCTAAGAGCTTTCTGTGTCTGGCATGGGTGGCAAGTTTTGCAGTAACGTTTGATATCACGGCTCATTTGGGGCCAAAAATATTTTTGTCTGAGCAAGTGTAAGGTTTTTCGGGCTGCAAAATGACCTGTGAATTTGCTGTCATGATGTGAGGCCATGAGATGCTGGACTTGCGACTTGGGAATGTATAGTTTTGCCTGTTTGTCGACTATATGGAAGAGAATGTTTTGATGAACTGCGAATTTGATCAGAGTAAGGGGGTGTTTTTGGGCAATTTTTGCTAAAATACTTTTGACAGTTGGGTCAGTGCGTTGGAGTTCGGCAAAATTTTTCTGTTGCTCTTCTTGTTCAGTTGCTTCAGCTTCCAAAACCAAATTGATAGTGCATATTTCGGGGCAGGTTTCTAATTGCTCGATGTCAAAGGATTGTTTTGCTGTTTCTGAGGGGAATCGAGAAACTGCATCTGCGTTGCGGTTAGCAGTGCCTTTCTTAGGGGGAATGTCTAGCTGAATACCAGAGAGGGCTAATCCCCAACGGGCAATGCGAGGGGACGGGTTTTCCTTTTGTAAGACTGCCTGAACTGCTGTGTGGTCAGTGTGTACAATAACATGTTGCTGGAAGAGATAGGGGCGGAAATACTTGACATATTCGACTACTGCAAGGGTTTCCAACTCAGTGATCGGGTAGTTGCGTTCTGCGGGTTTTAGTGTGTGGCTCCCAAAAGCAATGGGGCGATCCTGACCTTTACTATCTAGCTGACTGAGAATGGCGCCGATTCCGAGTTTTGAGGCGTCAGTTTGCAGAATAAACGGTTGTGTGAAATCGGGATGCTGTAGTATTGGGGCATGGATGAGTAATTCTTTTAGCTTAGTGAATGCATTTTGCTGTTCAGGGCCCCAGGAAAATTCTGAATTCTTTTTGAGTAGTGATGTGAGTGGGCTAGAAACTTGAGAGCAATTTGGGATGAATCTGCGATAATATGAGGGTAGGCCAAGGAATGACTTAACTTCTTTTGAGGTTTTGGGTGTGGGTATGTCATAGATGGCCTGTACCTTATGGGGATCTGGTGAAATGCCTTGCTGAGAAATGACGTGGCCTAAGTATTGGACTTGGGGCTGACAGAATTTGCATTTTTGTATGTTTAGTTTAAGGCCTGCTTGTGAGAATCGGGCAAAAATAGTGTCTAAACGTTCCAGCATTTGGGCATGGGAGTCTGCGAATACCAAAACATCGTCGAGATATACAAGGCATGTGTTCCATTGCAGACCCGAAAGAATAACATCCATTAACCATTGGAATGTGGCTGGGGCATTGGTGAGTCCAAAAGGGAGGTAATTGAATTGATACTGGCCGGCTGAGCAATTAAAGGCCGTTTTTTCTCTGTCTGCTTGTGCTATGGGAATGGAATAGTATGCATTGGATTGGTCAAGGGACGTAAAATATTTCATTCCACGGAGGGTGTCTAGAATTTCATCTATATGGGGCAAGGGGTAGGTATCTTTTTTGGTGACTTTGTTGAGGCTTCTAAAATCAATGCATAAACGATGGCCTCCATCTTTTTTGGGGACTAAAACTGTATTGGTACACCATGGAGAATTGCTTTGGCTTATGACACCTACTGCTGCAAGTTGCTCAACTTCTGCTTGTATGATTTGCTTCTCTTTTGGGGAAGTCCGATAAAGTTGTCTATGTACGGGTTGGGAGCATGGTGTCAATTGTATGGGAAAGGAGGGTGGTTCAACCTACATCCATTTTGGATTTAGCATATAATGTGGGATACTTCGATAGGGCGCGTAGGAGTTGCATTTTCTCGGTTTCTGTGAGGTCACTGGAGGCTAAATTAACATTTTCTTTTAACCATGTGAATGTATCAAACTGGTTGGGCTGGTTTTGCGTTGAAGGGGTTAGATTAGCGGGAGCATTTTGTTTTGGGATGTAACATGAGACTGTACCAATGCATGTTCCAGGGTAAAGAATTTGGGCTGTTTCTTGTGTGTTTAGGACTGATATACGTATGCGACTGTTTTGATTTTCAGAGATACAAGCTGCGAAATGGACTTTGGGATTCTGCTTGGGTTTCGGAGTAAGTTCGAGCTGTTTAACTTGTAGGTACGATTTGGGCAAGGGGACAGTGAATTCAGTTACTGTACGGGGTGGTAATTCTAATTTCTCATCCAAATAAGTTCCACCACGAGTTGAAAGAGGGCTATATTCTAGGCCATCACAAGGTAGTATGACATTGCCAAATTTGACCTGTGATTTTTGATTGTTGATAGTGTATTCCGAAAATCGACTGAGAAAGTTTTTGCCTAGAAGGATGTCTGCTGTGCAATCTTTTTGGACATGGACCATGATTGTTTCCTGGATTGTTTGGGCTGTCACTGTGACAAAAGTGGTCCCTACAAAGTGAATCGGGAGATTATTTGCTGCTTTTGCTTGGACTAGCAGGGGTTTCATGTCTAACTGTAGGATTTGAGCGATTCGGCAATCAATGAGTGAGTAAACTGCACCAGTGTCAATCATGCCTTTTGTCATTAATTTGCCGTTAAGTGTGATTGGAATATGAGGGGTATGTTTCTCAGGTACATTTTGGGGTGGCCTATTTGATGCAGATTGGTGAATTTGATTAATGAGTTCGATTGCAGGAGTTCAAGGGGTATCAATATTGACAAGGACGTAATTCTGCTGCGTTTGTGCCCCACGACGGTTGGCTAATTCTAAGAGAGCATGGCCGAATGATGGGGGAATGGTCTCATGTAAATGTCTGTTGTTTGATGGTATTTCGTATGCATGTTCGTTTGTGGCATGATGCTTTGGAGAGGGGAAATATTTTCGAAGAACGAGAAACGAATAAAAGATGCCTGCAATAACTACAGTAATAACTGCTAGATTGATAATGATTTGTAGGGGTCCTTTGAGTAAATTGTTTAATCCGTCTGTGAGACTTTGGGTGGTACCTGTTATTACATGTTCTATGCCTTGACCGGCGCCAGAGAGGGTATTTCTGAGTGCTTGGCCAGTGCCTGAGATCATGTTGTAAACTGTATCGGAATTGAGAGACATTTGGGCTGTATAATTGACAAGTTTTTTGACAATGTTTTCGAGTGTGTGAGTTTTGTAAATGTATTGTTTCAAAAAGAGTAAGTTGGTTGAAATAGTTGCAAGTTGATCATGAAAAATGGCGGGTGTATTAAAATGAAAAAGGGAGAAATTTTGGTTCCAGACGATTTCTAAGGGTAAATTTGTGACATGCGGGGATCCTGTTTCACTGACCCATGTATTATTCTGTTTGTAAAGGGCTACATGCATGTGATGGCAGTCAACGGTTTGCAAAAAAGGGGTCAAATCGTTGCCTCCTGGATTCAAAAACATGAGTTCGGTTCCTACGAGAATGGGCAAAAGTTTGTAGTATGTTTGGTTGATTTTGTGGTTGTAAAAGATTTTAGATGCATTTACTTGTTTACAGGGCCAGACTGTGAGGGCTTCTCCTGTGAATTCTGCTATGATGTCCGTTCGCTGTAGGAATGCACGCGCTCCAAGGGTTGCATCAAGACGTAAAATTTGCCATACGAGATCAAGGTGACGCTGCGCCTGTCTGCATAATTCACTCCATACGTTTTTGAAATTTTGAATTTCGAATTCCTGTATTTTGTCTGCTGGATAGTTTAGTTTCGCATTAATGGGTTCAAAATCATCAAAATCGTATAGTGTAGTATGGGTTTCGTTGATTTTTGGGGTTAAAAATGTGTTACGATGTGGGGTGCTTTTGTCTAATTGTACGATAATGCCTTGTTCGGTTAGGATGCTGTCTTGGATTTCTGGGCAATTGGGGTTCGAAAAAACTGTATTTTTAACCGAGAATGCACCTTGTAGCTCTTCTATTATCATGTGTGTTTGCGTGAGTTTGATGGGATGCATATTTTTGTATTCGAAAGGGCATAAGTTTTCAAATGCTGTTTCATTCCAGATAATGGATCCGTCGGCTGTGACACAATGACCTGATGTCGGTTTGCATGACCCCAGGTCACCTAATGTACCTGTCATAGATTTTCCATTCCACGATGCTATTTGTCCTATTTCTATGATGACGTTAGTGACTGAGGTACAATGGTCTGTACAACACCATGTGTATTCTACGCTTAGGGATTTATTTGTTGACCAAAATCCTGGTTGGGTTTCGTATAATTTTTGACCATTGTGTTCTTTGTCTATAACGATTGCCTTACAAACATGTGGGGTTAGATTTTGCATTTCGGTTTGGTCGAAGACAATACCTTTTGTGCCAAAAAATCCTGTATTAGTACAAATTTTCCATTTGCGAACACTGCATTTGTATGCGTCTGTAATGTGGGCCTTAGTGGAGGGGATATAGATTTTTCCGAATGTCTGTACGGGTTTGTCTTCTGTGGAAGGGGGCATGCATGATACAAGTTTTGGTATGCTGACTGAGTGACCGCTCAATGAAGTTCCACACATCTGAAATTGGGCACTACACGATGTGGGGATTATTATACAAAGAAAAATACAAAACATCGGCCAATAGAATGTATTAGTGGAGGCGGCGGGGCACTGTATGTTTTCGTTGTGGCTGGTTTGGTGTTGGGGCTTTTGGTGTTGTCGTTTTGCGATTTTGAGCTGGGGGGGTGGCCGGTTTGCAATCTGAACATTCTGTAAAACTTTAGAAGTTGGGTTATGGGATGGGGTTTGGACTTGCTTACTTATGGGGGTCGGTAGGAGTGTTTGGCGGGGGCGGAATTGGTAGGGTTCGGGGTTCAGGCCATGGAGAAGGGATAAGAAGTTGCGGCCTGTTTTTGACGGGGTTTCTGGGGCGGTGGGCGGCGTAGTGTCTTGCTTTCAGGGGATCTTGTAGCCTACGGGGATGGTGGGTGGCGATTTTTCGATTTTTGCGGCTTCAGGCGTGGGGGGTGGTGACATGGTGCACCAATCGGGTACGTCCAGGTCGAGGACGTATTCGTCACTATGGCGGTGGGTGTTGGGCATGATAGTTCCTAAAGTAGTCTGAGGGCCGTTAGTTATGGCGGGTAAGTTTGAGTAAAATGCGGGGTCGTCAATATCCATGAGGGGTTGGGGTTGCCTGTACTCAATGCAGTTTTGAATATTACGACTTTGCTGATTTGGACAATATCTGCTTGTATGACCTCTCTGCTTGCATATGAAACATTGAAAATTGGAGTAGGATTTTGAAAGGCAGTTATCTGATCTATGTCCTGTTTGGGAGCAGTGGATGCATCGGCTTTTACAATCAGGCGTACTGTGATTATTACGAAAACAGATTTCACATGATTTTCAGGTGCCTACTGATTTACAATTACAAGCTACGTGTCCAATTTGTCCACACTGGAAGCATGTGGGTTGCCTAGGGGTGGTATTGTTCCTGTAAGCATTATTCCTGCTGAAAGTATTGTTACTGAAATTGTTGTAGCTACTCATTTCTAAGAATTTGCTGTTCAATGTAAGCTGCTTCGTCTGACATTTCTTTTAGAGTTGTGAACCTTCTATACTTAATTGCTTCCCTGATTTTGTTTTGCATGCCTTCTACAAAGAGGGGTTTTATGATCATTTCTCGTGCGTCTGTGTTAAAGTTAGGGTAGGTGAGGGTTGTGAAATATTCTAGATCAAATAAGAATTCCGTTACTGTTTCTGAACACTTTTGTTTTCTTTCATGTAAGAATTGTTGATGTAGCTCATTATCTCTATTGTTTGGGAAAAATGCCTGTAATGCGACTTTATACTGCTCATATGTGTGGGGAGGGTTTTCGGAATTGGCTAAACTTTTGAATTTTGCTAACGCGGCTCCTCCTAAATGAATTTCTAAACATGCCAACTTTAACTGTACGTCTGTATCTTTCATGCCTTGGAGTGCCATGAATTGTTCTAATCTTTTGTTCCATTCACCAAAATGTTGGGTCACGCCGCCCGTGAATAGTGTAGGTTTCGCGTAAAAGTTATTTGCCATGTTATTACGAATGTTTGCTGTTCTTAGATCGTCTATTAGGGTAGGGTTTACTGTATTCTGATTCAATTGTGTGCATAGGGTACGAAAATGTTCTGAAAACAAATCGTTTATCTGTTCTCTAAGGATTTCTCCTAAATGATCTTGCGTTTGGTGGGTCATTCTTGGTTTACGTTGGGATTTCTGCTTAAATGCTTCAATTTTTGCTTTATGCTGTATTCGTAAAAATGTATCGCTTAATGTCTCGTTGGAGGGGATTTCCAGTTTGCTTTCTACGAATACTGTCTTACTGTAGGAAATGATTACTACTGTATTATCTAATGCTTCTAAATGCCCGGATAAGAGTACACCTAATATGGGGCAGGGAGTTCCAGTGGTTAACGTAACGGTACAGTCACCAAAATATGTAACGACCAGATTTGTGTGAGGTACTTTACTTCTAACCAATCGGTCGATACGGCGGGGACAAATAACGGGACAGGGGCGCGGGCGTACGGTTACAATAAAACAACGGGTGATCGACGGTCGCTTGAACGTCGACTATACACAATTCGGACGGCGCATTTGCTTGCAAATAAAAATACACGACACGGTTTAATTGCTTTCGAAGACGGTTGCTTGCAAATAAGGGAACGGCCGCGGATCAAAACGAAACGATTACAACAATCTAACCACTAACTAAATCACGCTCTGCTTCTTCTTTTATACGACGATTTTGGCCACTCCCTGGGCGTCGCGGGAGGTCGAGCTTCTGTCCATCTTCTTCCGCCAATCGTCGTTTCTTGCCACGCTTTTTATGCTTACTTAGTTACGCCTCTCTAACGCTTTCCTGGTACTGTATGCTTTCTGTGCTTTGCGCGCTTCCTACGGTGGGCTTGGCCACACCTTTGTGCTTCTGTGCATGCTTCCTGTATCGGTTTCTCTGTATACACATGTTTTGTGGGGCCGCCGCTACCGTTACACTTGAGACTACTGTCTGGCGGGGCTTCTATGTATTTTACTGTGTGCAGGTGTTGTTTACGATTTTTACGGGGGATTACGGTAGCTGTGGAATGTGTAGTTTAGTGTAGGTTCTAGGGGAACAGCTGCCGTTTGTGCAAATTAATTGGGGCATCTTAATTGGGCTACCGGGGTGTGAACGGATCAAAATAAAGTACTTCACATAATTTTGTAGGAATGTTTGGGTGTGAATCCCAGACACCCTTGAGACGATAAAATGTGAAAATAAAATAATATCTAATAAATGTATATCACATACAGTATGCTACATATTTACAGTACTGCTTTAGCAGGTACGTTACAGCTCCAAGGACCTGTGGACTTCTTGATCAATCCTCGTAATTCTCTGAATCATGTTAGTTTGATTTGTTTGTCTATACAATTATTCTTTGAGTACTGTTTGCCAAAGTCGCCTTGTGTTCGTCGAGTCAAAATATATGTGACGCAGCATTGTTTTGATTTCTGTAAAAAAATAAGTAATTTTCAGCGGGAGAATTTTTTGGAGTGATACTCGCATCCATCTTGAAAAGTAATTTTTTTGTTCCGATTGGAATGTCAACACGCTTTACGGTTATTCGAATCTTGCATCACCATAAATTTTGCTTCAATTGCAAGTTATTTCTAAACTAGGCGAACTGTATTTTGGGGGATCAAGTCATATGACGCGCTGCTAAAATTACTCTTTTAAGGTTAAAGCGAATTAGCTGTTGATCTGTGAATGTGAAAATCACATATTCGGTGCCGGCTTTTTTGCTTTGAAAATCATAAGCCAAATGGCTCCTTGGCCTAAACTTTTAGGAGCCAAGTTTAAATTTTGGGAGCCAAAAATTTGTAATTGAAGAATATCGAAAATTAGGCTTGTAACAGGCTGTGGAATGTATATAATTGCATGGATATTCAATCAGTTGATTCGTCTTCAAAAAAATTACTGTTCAAAATTTTATTTTCAACTTGTGTTTTTCTGATACAGGCCTCTTCCTACATGTACAAAGATCGGCCATTGTAGAAAAGAAATCTTTTCGTATGCAAAAAAACCACGATATTTCGTGTATTTTTGCAGAAACCCTCGAAGTCACGCCCTTCTGGCACAAAAGTATAGGGCATTGAAGAATGCAGCTTCTGTTCTTATTCATTCCGTTGTCTGCTATTTTTTAGGCGCGTAGAGCCGAAAATTTTTTTAGATTCTGACGCTCTAAACTGCTGTAAATTTGAGGATAACTAATTCAATGTGCATTAGGTTCAAATTTTCCTTGCAAAAACATGTCTTTATCATAATACAATTTTAAAACCCATACTTTCATATGTTTGAAAAACTCTAAATTAAACTTGAAATTTCAGGAGATCACTTCCATGATGAATATGGATTCAAACTCGGCTCCATGTTTAAAATTATAGTTGCAAAAAGGTTAGAAAAATTGGGATTTTGACTTCCGAAATGCACCAAAATTCCTATTTTCCATGTCGAATTCCCATATTTTTCCCCTTTTTCGAAATTCTTCCCCAAAAACTTTGATTTGTGGAAAAACAGTGGATAGACCACTGTGAAGAATTATAGAATAAAATCCGGCGCGAAGCGCCTGAAAATTTTCCGTGTTTTCTAATTTTAGAGCCGCAAAGCACTTACTTCGAGTCTAAAATTGAATGAAAATAACTACAGTCTGTTTTTCTTAAAATGCCTCAGAATTATAAAAGTGGAAAGCAAGTACTTTTTCATATTTCTACGATTTCTGGCTAAACAATGAATAACAAAAAAATTAAAATTTTTATATTTATTCAACTAACGCTCAACATTTTTTTGAATGAAAAATCTTACAGTAAAAACTTTCAGTAAACAATTGTGACAACGGTAATGATTTTTGCCATTTTTTAATTCAGAAGCATTTTATAAAAAACAAACTATATAATTCACCAGAATATAAACATGTAAATCAAAATTTTTGGAACCAAAGATGGCTTATAGACCTAAATTTTTAGGATGCCTTTCCAAATTTTTAAGGGGCCAGGCCTCTAAAATTACTCAAAATGCCTGATTCCGTGTGAACTGTTTTGTCGAAATCAACGGACCTTTGCTATCAGTACTACTTTTGAATTAGCATAATCGGAACACCCGTCCCTTGAGTCAGTTTCTGTCAGCGTCGACCGTAGTATGTACTAACGTCGGACACGTCAAAGAATAACATAGAGCGATTTTTACACATGTTATACAACTTTTTACGCTGAGTTGAATGGTGCAAACCGCTTTACACAAAATCAAGAATTCGCTGAAATATCAAGGTTCAAAGCTTTAAAAATTTATGAATTTGATCAAAATTGACCACTTTTACTTAAGGAACTGCAGCTCTCTGTATTTTTGACCTTTCACCAAGCAGTTTTTTGTGTTAAGTAGAGGAGATGATGCTCACTCCTGGCGTGCATATGGAATTCCAATACAACACATTCGATCTACGAGCTATGCTTTTAAAGTCAAAAAACTTTGAAAATTAGATTTCAAAATTTGCATATTTTCAACACTTGCTCCACAAGAAGCTGCGGGACACGGCTCAAAACTTCCACGCATGTACCCCAAGGCTTCCTACGAATCCCAGCAAAAAAATAAAAAAATAAAAAGACCATTTATGGAGATATTTAAAATTTACCATTTCACATTTTTTTAAAAATGCAAAAAATTCATTGAAAAACTCTTACAAATCCAATATCTGTTCTTACAGAATATACGGGCACAAGTCGAAAACTTTCAGAAATCTTTGTCAAGGCTTCCCAGACGTTTCGGTAGAAAATTAACGAAAGAAAAAGAATATTTATGAAGATATTTACAATTGAACATTGCTCATTTTTTCAAAAGTTAAACAAAATTTAATGAAAAATAACACAATTTCAGCAGCAGTTTTTAACGAAGTTAAGGGCGGAATTGAAATAATTTGTAGTACTTTCATCAAAAGTTCTTCCGAAGTTAAATTTTTAGCATTGTTAAACAAAAGATATTCAAAAATTCTAAAACGATATATATAATCATTTTTTTCTAAAAACATCATAGAATTCATCAGTTTCTTTCATAATTTTATTATTCGATACTAGATTTTTTAGCAGGGACATTTTTTCTCCTTATAGCACTAATTTTTATGCCTAAAGATGCAAGACATGCAGAAAAGCAATCTCAAAGCGCCAAACTGATTTATAGTGACAAATTTTGAAAAATTTTTGGCGGACCTGCGCCCCAAAATTTCTTGCAGTCAATGCATACGTAATCATAGGTACCGCTAGATATGTCTTTCAACTGCATTAATTCTTTCCGAAGTTTTAAGGAAGCTTTGTTGGAGAGAGCAAACATCTGTATAAATTATTTCAGTAAAAATTATTTCGATTTTCGGATTTCGAATTAAAACAGAAACTTCGTTAAGAACTGCTGCTGAAATTGTGTTATTTTTCATTAAATTTCGTTTAATTTTTGAAAAAATGAATAATGTTCAATTGTAAATTCTTTTTCTTTCGTTAATTTTTTATCGAAACGTCTGGGAAGCCTTGACGATTTCTGAAAGTTTTTGACCTGTGCCCGTATATTCTATAAGAACAGATATTGGATTTGTAAGAGTTTTTCAATGAATTTTTTGCAATTTTTAAAAAAATGTGAAATGGTCAATTATAAATATCTCCATAAATGGTCTTTTTATTTTTTTAATTTTTTGCGGGGATTCGTAGGAAACCTTGTGGCACATGCGTGTAAATTTTGAGCCGTGTCCTGCAGCTTCTTGTGGAGCAAGTGCTGAAAATATGCAAATTTTGAAATCTAATTTTCAAAGTTTTTTGACTTTGAAAGCATAGCTCGTAGACCTAGTGCGTTGTATTGGAATTCCATATGCACGCCAGGAGTGAGCATCACCTCCTCTACTTAATACAAAAAATCGCTTGGTGAAAGGTCAAAAATACAGAGAGCTGCAGTTCTTTAAGTAAAAGTGGTCAATATTTTGGTCAAATTCATACATTTTTGAAACTTTGACAGCGAATTCTTAATTTTGTGTAAAGCGGTTTGCACCATTGAACTCGGCGTAAAAAGTTGTATAGTATAATATGTAAAAGTCGCTCCATGTTATTTTTTGACGTGTCCGACGTAGGGATGATGCTAACAGAAATTGACTCTTAAATATCCCCAGTTTTTCGTATTGTCGTCGTTAAAAACGTAGTTCAAATTTTCTAACGATCTACACTAAACATATCTATCTTTTTTATGGGGTTCCTATTGCACGCTTACCCTATGATTGTAACAATATCGCTGTGTTTTGTTTTCTTGTAAAATGCTTCTAAATTCAGTAATTACCAAAACCATTACTGTTGTCAAAATTGTTTACAGAAAGCTTTTACTGCAAGATTTTTCATTCAAAAAATTGTTAAGGATGGTTGTGTAAGTCCTTAAATTTTGAGTCTTGTGTGACTCATGGTTCAGCCAGAAATCGTAAGAATATGAAATAGTACTTGCTTTCCATTTTTATAATTAAGAAGCATTTCAGGATAAGCAGACTATAAATTATCAACTTTGAAAAAATTCCGACGTTTTCGTTTGGATAGTATGGATAGAACAATCGACGGCGCCGGTTGTTCTATCCATACTAAAAGGCGGCGGGTCTTGCGCGGTACCACCTTTGAAGTATGAATAGGTTTTTGTAATTTTTGCGGCGCCGCGCGGCGCCGCGATCAAGTTTCAACTGAACCGACATTTTCGAACAAGTTATGTGTTCTAAAGTTCAATTTGCAAATGTGTAAAAATTATGAATATGCAAAATAGGTGTAAACATGTTCCTACAGCAAGTGTACTCGCACATTTCGATTGTGTCTTTATTCCCCCAGCGTCTCTTTTCCGCAAATATCCCGATTGTCCGAAATTCCATATTCCCCGTAGGTCCCGATTCCCCGAACAACGAATAAATTTCCTATTTCCCCGAAAAATGCATTAGTTCCTATTCCCTGGACGTCCCGGTTTCCCGAATACTAGGGAAAGGATGGATCCACTTTTAATCTGGGTCCAAAACAGCAGGTCCGGCCGGACCCAGATCAGATCTGGATCCTGTATATAGCACATGTGTGAGTGAATAATCGTGTGTATATATTCAATTTTTCAAAATCAATTTATATAAATTGATATTTCTCAGCAGTTCAAGAGCTATTAATCGTTGGAATGAGAAGCAAATTGAAGCAAGAGCCCAGAATCTTTAGACTTGGCCTTTTTGCAAGCTTCTATCTGCACCGTGCAGGAGTGATTGATTTTTATTTTTCTTTTGCGCTTTTTATTTTTCGATTTTTTTCGTATTTTTCATCTTCTTCGCAGTTTTCGTATTTCGCATTTGTCGAGACGAGCAATAAAAATTTTTGAGAAGAGCAAAATCCAAAAGTAAAAAAGCGGCGCCGTACGGCGCGCGCAGTACCGCGCGGCGAAGTATGACAAGCCACCGCGCGGCACCGCGCGGCGCCGCTTGTTTGTATGAATAGGACGACCGGCACCGCGCGGTACCTCGCGGCAAAGTATGACAGGGCCTTTACTGATTCACTTCCAACTTTTATAATTCGTCATATCGGTTTACTGGCAACATATTACCACAAGTTCTTCTTCTCCATGCAACGGACGCCTTGCTAGTTCATGTCTAGAAGGAAAAATCAATCTCCACTAAAAATATTATGTTTAAATGATTATATTTATAAAAATGCTTGAAATATTCTACTCCTCCTCCTTCCTATTCTACAGCTTCTTTTAGTTAGCTACTTAAGTATGTAGCAAGCCATGTTTTTCTCACACATCGTGAAACCTTCTATCGCAAGCATATGAAGAGATGATTGCTTATTCAAGTTCGAGTTCTAGAAAAAACCGTTGGACATACCCCGTGTATTTTATACCCTGTGTGCAAAAATCGATAGAAATCCCCCGACGTTGAGCGATAAACATTTCTGACGGTTCCAGAGCGCTTTTTTCTCTGCATAATTTCTGATTACTTGCTTTTTTATTTTTAGGAAAGATTGCTGAGAGTGGGCGATCAAATTTTGTCCGTTAACGGACAGAATGTGATGAATATGACGTCAGCCAACGTGGCCGAATTGATGCAAAATAGCGATGAAATCGAATTGACGATCAGCTCGCATGCCATCGTGCCTTTACCACATTCGCCTTTACTTAGTTCGAGAATTTCGTCAGAGATTACTGGTAATAATAATTTTCAAGCACTATATTTTTTTTATCCAAAATTTTTCGAGAAATTAAAATGTTAAAAAATATGTATGTATTAGCTTGAGGACAAATTTTTTTCGATTTCATGTGCTTGTAAATTTGAAAGTATCAAAAGCAAGCAGCGGCTACAATACGATTTCATAATTTTTCACTCAAAACTCATTAACGATGAAACGAGCACGAATTTTCACAGAAGGAAACGAAAACATGATGATATTTGCCTTTCTATTTTACAGTTTACGAGTATTTTTAGCAGCTTATTTTGTTTGTTTTTATTGAACTGCAGCGCTTATCGAATAGTGTCTTTCTACGTTCCGATAAATTGAAAATATCAAACCTAAGATACAATGGGCTGTACTTGATCGTTGAAAAACTGCAAACTATAGTCTGTTTTTCTTGAAATGCTTCTAAATTATGAAAGTGGAAAGCAAGTAATATTTCAGGTTTTCGTCATTTGCTGATAAACAATATATCATATAGGACTGAAAATTTGTGAACATACTGACCTCCCCTTTAACATTTTTTGGATAGAAAAATTTTACACTAAGAGCTTTATGTAAATGACTTTTACGACAGTACTGATTTGTGTCACTTTTCTATTTAGAAGCATTTTATAAAAAACAGATTATATATAGTCTCTTTTTCATTACATGCTTGTATAAATAATTAAACTGGAAAGGAAGTACTATTTCATGTTTTAACGATTTCCCGCTGATCTATCTGTCACAAGGGACTAGAAATTTGTGGGCGCACCCTACCAAATTTCAGCAGTTATTTTGAGTGGAAAATTCTGCAGTAAAATGTTTGTGTGGACAACTTTTAAACATTAATATTTTTTGCGTTTTCTTATCTACATTTTTTTATTTTTTATATTTTATTTTTTATATTTTATATTTTATATTTATTTATTTATAATTATAATAATTATAATAATTATATAATAATATATATAAATAATAATATAATAATAATAATTATAATTTATAACATTTTATAAAAAAACATACTATTGGATGTACACGCTTAGATGTATACGTCATTATAATTTGAAACATACTCTTCATGTGACTACAGATGCACATGGGGGGGTCTGGGGGGTATTGACCCCCAGCAGATTTCAATTGACTTCCAGAAGAATACTGTAGTTGAACGGTCTTTTGCAACGTAGCATACTTGATTCCAAAGAAGTTACATTAAACTTTTCACATATTTGACTAATATTGAAGAATGTGCCGTTGGGATGTTCGAAGACATTCCTTTTCGTTATCACGAACGAAAAAATGTTTCTATTCCACCCTCTGTACTGGATAACCCCCTGCAGAATATGCTGTGCTTGTATGCATGTGACCCATAAAAATTTGAACTATTCTCAACAGGAGATTCTTTGTAGATTGCATTCGATAATCCATAGCTACATGATCAATTTCATGCTACCCATTATTTTCATGCATGCCTTATTTATGACAAAATTTGTACAATTGTAGTCAAAATGACTTATACCTCATCTCTGGAATCAGTGAAATTTAAAAGATAGCAGAATTTGTGTTTGTTAAAATTTATGGTTTCATAATTTACAACTGAAAGCCTTTCATCGCAAGTACGACACATGAATACACTGTTCACGTCAATTTCATGGAATGCATAGAATGCAATCCGTTCTTTATATTTTTACACTCATACAGAAATCCATTTTCTTCTGCTATGAACATAAAGTGAATATATCCACGTAAAGTGACCATGCTAATCCATCGCTTCCTGATCGGAAACAGATATCTGCAATCGTCGGAAATATGCTATTCGAAAACCACTGATGACCTGCGTCCGGTAGCAATAAACAAGATGATCCCGAGCTTTTTTGTATGCGAAACATGAAACAAATTCGCAATTATCTCGTTTATTGCATCTGGACCCTGAGTTGTAATTCTCCGGAATATTGTCCGAATAAAAGTAGCTGTACTTTTTTATCTCAGCATTTGATGTTACTATAGTTTGAATCTTGAAAAAAGCCTCATCAAAAAGGTTGGCAATGCCCTTTCATTGGATACAAAATTTTGAAGTCAACGGTTTTTAAGCACTCATGCCTATTCCTCGATTAGATTTATTTCTCGCTCTATACCGGAATAGTAATTAGCATCTCTGATTGTGAATCTCACGTTACCTATGGATACACACATAAGGATCAACGAATTATTACGATTCACTACAGCTCGTTTAGATACAATATTTTCGCTGTTTGCCAGGTCTGCTTCAAATCAGTCGGCTTTTCTCTGTTACTCTTTTATTGGACCTTCAAGGGCTGAAGTGAACGTCTAACTTCATTTATTTTCTCTTCCTTTTGCTATCTGACATGATCAATACGGTTACGTTAGCTATGTAGCTCACGTGTTGAAGCCGCTCAGTAGATTCTTCGATGATTGAAATTGAACTCCGTTTTTAATAAGCTAACCGGGAATCCAACACAGTAGTGTCGAGTTTGCAATGTAGAAAGGTTAGCTCAAAGGTTCCTTCATCATCAGTAAGAATTTTTTCGTATAAATTTGTTCCCAGTGGGTATGTTATACCCATTAATAGTATGACGGTTAAGCCACTGTCTCGCGTGCATGAGATGCTTGCAGTAAACCTGGCATTATGTGAACAGAGCTCTGCTACCTGTGGTTCTTTTCAGTGCCAATTTATAATTACGCCCGTTGAAATCCTGCAACATCATACAGCCTTAAAAGTGAAATTCTAGGTTTATAAATGAAGCCTTGGAGTAGTTTGTCGCTCAGATTACAGAAAATTAAGGTAATCAATCCGCTGCTGGAATTGTTGATTCTCACAGTGATAAACTGCTAGTTTGATAGTCTTACCATACTCAAATCATGAGCTGAAATCACATAATCTAAATGATGTACTATAGTCTGTTTTTGTTGAAATGCTTCTAAACTATAAAAGTAGAAAGTAAGTAGTGTTTCAGATTTTACGGTCTTCTGGTATCATATGTCACGTGAGGCTGAAAATTTGTGAGCTTAATCAGTCAACGTTTAACACTTTTTTGAATGAAAAATCGTACTGCAAAAGCTTTGGGTATAAGCGATTTTGACGACATAGTTAATTTTTGTCCGTTTTCAATTTAGAAGCATTTCGTAAAAAACAAACTATAGATATGTTGGTTCTATTATTTTCAACCTTCTGCGTAACAGTATCTACAGCGTCTGGCGCGAATAATTTGCTTTGCGCAACCAAGTTTCCAGCATTTTCCCTGGATTATATCGATCCTCGATTTTTTTTAATTTTCGTGTTCTGAGTAGGTTAAACCTCATGTACTAAGCAGACTCTGAAGGAAAAATGGCTAGCTGATTACATGTGCCAGAAGAGAGAGATAACCAGTTCTAGTTTTACTTTTCCTTTCATTGATTCCACAGGTTGATCAAGTCTTGACTTTTGACTCGAAGGTTCTGAAGTATAATCTTTATTCACTTGTAATACTTACTACTGCCCGTTTTTTCTGAAATGCTTGTGACGACAATGATGGACAAGTTTGCAGTAGAACGCCCTACAGTCCGGAGTCCGAAATTTTGTAAGGTGCCCAAGTTTATACAGTAAACCAAAAATGGGTTTTGTATCCTAGATAGAGACTTGCCTCTGGATATTCATATGAGCCGTATGCACAATTGTTTTTCTACTTTTTTTCAGATACAAATCTGAACGCTAAAAGTCCCGTGACGCCGACTGCAGCGGCAACGGCCATTGCGGCCGGCAAAGAAACTTGGATCGAATTAGATAAAGGCGGTCTAGGATTGGGTTTGAGCATTGTGGGCGGCTGTGATACGGTGCTCGGTTCGGTGGTCATCCACGAAGTCTACCAAGACGGAGCGGCGGCCCGAGACGGTAGATTGGAACCTGGCGATCAGCTTCTGGAAGTAAAATTGATTCAAGTTATTCACGAATGATGGATGACACCCAGTTTCACCTCGATGAAGTGAAAAACCAGATCAAATTTACGTCTGTTCTTGCTGGTCATTTGTTCTTCCCTGCCCATTTCCTAATTTCAGGTTAACGGACAGAATTTGCGGGAAGTGGCACACGAAACGGCGATCAACATTTTGCGGCAAACGCCATCGAAATTGCGAATTTTGGTCTATCGTGATCCGAACTTGCAACTCAGTTTGTTGGACCCCAGCCAAATTTACAACATATTCGAGGTTGACTTGTTCAAAAAACCGGGCAAAGGTTTAGGTTTGAGTATCGTCGGTCGAAAAAACGAACCGGGTGTTTTTATCAGCGAAGTGGTGAGCAAACTGTACACGCGTGCTAATTAAATAGTTGAATCATATCAGAATGCAAACTCGGAAATTTCTTTATTACCGAGGCAAGTTTTTTAATTCAATAAAACATCTCAGCTGTATCATATGTTTGGGTAATGTTTAATAACCTAGAAATTATTCTTTGTTGATTAAACAATCTTATTGCTGCAAAAAATTAATTTTTGAATTTTACAAACATTTCTGAAGTTGTCAGGTCAAAATTTTTTACCTCAGTTGTTTTCTTATTGCTTCCCTTTCTGTTCAGGGAAGACCCAAGTCGAAATCATTGAACTTTTTACAATTATCTTTTCGAGTTATTTTAATGTTTTTCTGCCCAGGTCAAAGGTGGTGTTGCAGATGTCGACGGACGACTTATGCAGGGAGATCAGATTTTAGCCGTAAACAATCAAGATTTGACCACTGCTATGCAAGAACAAGCAGCCACTATTCTAAAAGTAAGGGACGGCTCTTCTGGTTAGTGAAGCACATAACTGGGTAGCGAATAACATAGAAAGATGAGAAAAAAGCAGACGCCTTGTAGGACTGATGAACTGTCGAATTATTGACATTTGTGCGGAGTGATTCCAACACGTGCTGCAATTTTTGATACATAATCTTTAATTTTGAGATAGAATGCTCTATCAATTCTTCTAACCACTGGTTTTTGCTTTATGGTTCTATTTCCGTGCCTAGACCTCAATGGGCAAAATTGTTTTGAAAATTGGCCGTTGGAAATTAACCGGTAGCACTTCGTCGTTGGTTGGCCAACAGGCAAATCAAGTGCCATCGACTGTTGGCCATTTTATGCCTCAGCAGCAGCCTTCAGTTTTAGGCCCCAATTTTTCGTTGCCTTTGGGCGCCACTTCGCCCTCCGTCCCGGTAAAAGAAACGTTGTCGGCCAAAGCTAGCACCAGTTATTCGCCGTCGGCCGGTGGAGGCCAACCATCGCCGACATCCAAATATGGCGGCGGCGGCGCAGGCGAATCCAGGACGGCGCCGAATACGCCTGCTCCTACGATCATCCACATAAGGCCCCCGGACGATTTTTCTCCTTCGCCTTTGCCGTCGCCAGATTTTCAGACCAGGAAGTTGCACAGTGAGCCAAAAATTTAAAGCAATACGTGTTCTTATAAGCGATTTTTTTGGAAATGCTAGTGAAAATGAGAAACAGAAAAAAAGAAGAGTTCAACTTTATTCAAATTCTTTAAACTGATGTAATAAAATTCTATGTACTCATACTTACCTATGGTAAAAACTTAGGTATGCGCATCCTTAAATATCTTCTATGTATACAACTTTCGGCCGAATGAAATACTGCGTAGAAAAGCTCAGGGATTTCCACCAGTTGTAGCTCAAATAATCAAAAGATGGTCACCCTCCATGATTTTGATAAACGTTAAAAATTAAGTTACTATAAGCCTAATGATCATTCTAGCTTTAAAATTGCAGATTTGTTTTTCGATGTTTTGAAAACGAGGATGTTTTTGAATATGATTTAAAGTTTTGCAAACAAAAGATTCATCTTCTTAAAAATTTTCCTCTCAGAATTGAAAAACTGCCTCCGGTAGCATAGGTGATAAGCGATGCTCTTGACTTACTGTTGCTAATTTTAAATGTATTTACGTGACTATAATGTTTGATTATCGCATGATTTTCCTTATTGAGATAAAAACTTATTGTGATATAAATTAATTTTGCGGCTTTCCGTATATTATTTTTTTACTGATTTCAGATGTGTTGATCTATTTTAAGGGTAATATCTATGTAGAGACACAATATATAAAGGTACTCGACTGAAAAAGATTATATCTACAATCATTTTAGTGGCCACAGTCGGATTTCTTGATTCAACTGCAGCTCACTATGAAGTCTTGAAACAATACGGATAAATTACAGTTGAAGAACTATCAGAAGAGCAAAACCTGTAGTTCATTTTTTTCAAATAAGCCTCGGGAAGAAAAAACATCTTCAGGCAAATAATAAACAACCCGCATACGCGGCCGCATTTTTTCTCACGAACGGGGTCTCCAAGTTGAAATTCTGAAATCATACGTGTTATAGTAAGTACGATAGCGAAGAAACCTAGATAATTATAGATTGAACACTTCTGCCCATAAGCCTTCTTCACCCTGGAGTGCTAAACAAAGGAAAGTTCACTTAGATCTGATCTCACAAATTATAACAATAAGTGGAAACTCACGTTCGATAAAGCTTGCCGAAATGTTTTTGACATAGGTGATCTGATCTCGCATCGCATCACTTGGGATCTGTGAGCTCTTGATCTCTATCAGAGTTTATAACAGTGTATTTCATACGGTAAGATGATTGTTTCTTCCAATGACATTATTTTAATACTCACACTTATCTTTCTGTTGCATGTCTCAGCATTTTTTAGTCATTTCCCATTGCTGACAAAGGATACAGGCGAATTCACTGCTGTAAAACACATGTATGCAAATTTTAATGTAACTGTGGTCCATGAGCGAAAAAATTTAATGTAACATTACTAACATGCCTGTCGGCTATCAAAATGCACTATATAAAATGTAAATATTTTTTTCGCTTGAAGACTTTCCCTCATCAGAATGACTGCAGCAGTAAGGACTACAACTTGGAAGGAGAAAATGCCGGCTATCGATGCATAATCATTTCCTGTTTATGGTTTTCTTCAAATTTTTTTGTATTCTGAAACACATTTGAGAACGAATCGATTATGCAAGCTCTACGTCTTCTATATTGGAAAAGCTTTTCTCCAATTTAAGCAGTTCAACTTCTGGACATACACGAAGCCGGTTGCGAGACTTTATTGGTCGAAATCAACAAAATTCCCGATAGACCTCTCGGTATGGGTGTAGGTAAACGATCTCGAGGCATTTTAATCACTTCCGTTCAAGTTGGTAGTCCATCAGCGGAAAAATTGCGGGTGAAATATGTTCACCCCGAATTCCTTGTCTTCGCTTACATATTTTTCTGCATGTTCATTAGGTCGGCGATCGTATTTTAGCCGTCAATGGCCAACCAGTGACCGATCAACAATCGGCGGTGTCTTTTGTAAAGAGCAGCGGTGCCAGATTGATATTACAGATTGCCAGGCCGAAACCAGATAGCAATAATTTGCAATCGATAAGCGTGCCGCCGAGTTCAAGGTCCGTCTTCGCGCTGTCTGAATAAAAAATCATTTCTCAGAATATCAGGAAGATTCTTATGTGCAACATATACAGAAGAGCGCTCGAAAAAATAAGCCATCGAATTCATTGCACTGAATTTTTTAATGGTATAAAAAGTATTTCTAACGAGGGGAAATTGCATATGTTATTATTCATCCTATAGTCCTTAGTTATGCGATTTACTGCACCTTAATGTGCCATATTTAGAACAAAATTTGCATAAGCGGGACCAAAACTGCAAGTGCGGTTTCGCATGCTTTCCAGTTTCGTGTTTCGTTATTTAGAAGCATTTTAGGAAAACAGGCTATGGTTTCCAAATCTTACGATCTTATTTTTCTTTTTCAGATAGATCATGAAACCGTTTATGCTACGTTATGAACTTTCCCGGACTATACACGAACAACTGCGTGTTGGATTTCAGTCAGTGGCGAGATATGTGAAAAGAATGATTGACCCGATGATGGATGCGTGATGGTGAATATAAATTAATCTGTATCTAAAAATAGAGAATCTGTTTATAATATATGTGTACTTACAAAAATCACATGTATGATTGATTGTTTTTTGTGAATGATGAAATTGCATATTTTACAATGCCATACGATGTATAATGTACATGTTTTAGTTTTTTCTCTCTTTCTCTATCAAAGATTCTTTGTTTTTCGCGGTTATTTTTTGATAATCGGGCTTCCGATATGTATACTGATTTTCTAATACGACAGTCAGAATATTAGTGTATAATAAAAAACCGCCGTACAATGTACCAAATAAGTTGACAAGAAAAAACTGTTTCGGCGTGAAAAAATAAAATTCAGCAATAGGCAAAAAGAATCATGAATTAGTTTTGACTGCACATCTCGCACCACATCCTTGCAAAGGATGAAAACAATGCTCCATTTCGGGCAAATATATGTTCAAACGTGCTTTACATGAAAAAAGAATTTACTCGAGAACGTGTCTGTGGGGTGGACTTTGGAACTGCCTTTTCATTAGTTTTCACGCCATTGGCTCTAAAGTCAAGTAATATAATATAAGACTATCGTAGGAAAATTGAGTTAAATACACGGTATTCAAGAATTTTTTATTCATGCGGTTTTGATCAAAATGCATCCAAATAACAAAACTGAAAGCACTATCGCGATTCCCGAGTGAGTGATTCTCGAGTGAATAAATTACTAGCTGAGCAATTCCCATGTTGGTGATTCTCAAGTGGGCGAATTTCCAAGTGTGCAATTTCCAAAGTGAGCTGATTCCCAATGCTTTACCAATTACGCAAGGAAAGGTGCAAAAAATTGGTAACCACGGCCGAGGCCAGTTTAAGTTCCACAACCCCAACCAGGGTGGTCATGGAGCAGTGTGTGGCAGAGGTGCTGCGCCCCAGGTGCAAGGTATAGGTGGCCAGCATGGTCAGTGGGTATGGAGACCTTATGGAGGTCGTGGCGGAGGCCACAGAGAAGCGCAAGGGGGTGGCGGGCCCCAACAGTAAACTATAGCAGCTCAAAGTTTTTGGCCCAGAAATATCTTTTTTCACATTTATTTTGACAAAAAACACAAAAATACAGAAAAAATACAAAAAAATCATGAAACATAAAATACAAAAAAAAATTTCTTAATTGTTGCATGCTTTAAAATTTTTATTCATTTTCGTACCTCCCATGGCCAAAAACTGGCATGCAAAAATTTATTTTATAACTTATAATCTTAGTTCAAAATCTCACCTTATTTTTCTTTTTTTGCACAATCAATGACGCTGGGATATAATTTTTTTTGTGATATTCATACTAGTGTACATAATATGTAAATTATTTGGAATTTTATAGAAAATTTGGCAGAGGTAGCGTTGGAAAGGTGGTGAAGACTTCAGAGCGAAACATGCAACTGGAAGGTGATAGACAGATATACGTTCTGTCCCTGGCATCAATCACATGGTCCGAATCGAAAATTCACAGGAAGGCAGGCAACCAACGAACCTCGGCCCTGGTGCAGGTCAAAGTGGATTCCATAGTACGGTGCAGGTCAAAGTGGATTCCATAGTAGATTCCACCCAGACGGCCCTGTGGACATTCGGGTATGCCTATAAGAAAGACTTGACATAAGAGGGTGATCATTTGGTAAGCTTTCCACAAGGGGGCATGAATGACCAAAGAGATTCAGAGAAGCATGTTGATTGTAACAGGTCCTGAAAAGGTCCGGAAACTTCATGACAGTGTATTATGGATCTTTTTAACCTCCCATTGGTTAGTTTCGAGGCTCCAGGGATGTCAGGGATGGACATAGTCTATCTCATGGTTGCGAAGAAATAGCCAAAGTCGACACATTTTGTGTCAATGCTGATTTGCATAGACGTCACGCATAATAGGCCCGGACATTTATGTTTTTGGTCATTCTATGTTTGTTTGTTTTTTATTGTTGAAAGAAAATTGGCAGGCCTGATTGGCCATTATATTATTTTATTGGTTTATTTGTATTTGTGGATTTCTTTGCTCAAATACAACGTCTGATGCCTGGACAATATTGGATTATCTGGCAGTGGAGGGAACACAGGTTAGATTTCTGAAGAACTGCATTGTGTGCAAGTCTACATTCAATTCTGGGCCTGACTTCTCAGTTTTGTCTGGTGATTGGAAGTTACTTGAGGGTGTTGTAGTGGTGCATCAGGTTATTCATTATGCAGCATGCCCCCCACTCACCACCACCACTACAACCACAATTTTGGAACCATCAACGTGGCTCCGTTAGGGCAGTTGGATAGCGCGTCTGCCTTGTATGCAGAAGTTGGAGGGTTCCAGCCCCTCACCAAGCGTTATTTTTCTGACGGCCACATGGATTCTGGCATATGACAAGCTCGAGTGTTATCTGATCATCTGCAGTTCTTTGGAACGAAAGCAGCTGATCCTTTGTTGAAATTGGGATTGACCAAACTGTTGCAAACTATTTCTGCCTAAGGTTTCAGTCTGATTAGGTGAATTAGTGAGTGACTAATTAGGTCTCTTTTCAATTCTATTCTATATTTCTTTATTTACACCAAGCCCCATTTCAACAATTTGGCACAATGGAATCTATTGCCGCAGCAACTGCTTCCACCCATTGGTATCCTATGGCATATGCCTACCCTCATTCCCTAGCTGATTCTGTGGCCCAGGACCAATCTACTCTCACTGCTGCCTACCCACATGTATACATCATCATTGTACCATAGGGCTGAAGCCGACTGTTACGGCCACCCTCTGTATCGTTCACAAACTGACTGCTACGATTGCCATGATTCTCATCACAGAACCACTCCTGTCATGGGGACAATTGCTGTTATGATCACAATGACCACTGAGACCAACTGCGCTCCACCTTGTTGGACCAATGCCACTGCTGCCACTGATTGCTGCTATTTTTTGTACAGTAATTTGTTTTGTTTCTGTTACTTGTATTGTTTTCACCCAGTTGTTTTATTCTAATCTCATTTTTTGTGCTTTATTTGTACTAGTTTTACTCCTCACCATGAAGCCATTACCTGTCTGCTACAGTACTGAGGCTTTGAGATGTTCTACAGCGAGCCCATTTCCACCACCATAAGATTGTCCTTTTCCTTCACCTACGGAGTAATGTTTGTCATCATTAGACTTGCTGGACCATTTGGACCTTTGCTCTCCAATCTCCCAAAGGTAGTGGCAGGTGTCACCCCCCTCCCATTTGCATGGACTTGTATGCTGATGTTCTCCAGTATATTGGTGCAGACAGAGTGATGATTCAGGCTGCATTGTTGCCAATGGAGCACCATCCGCCACACTAATTGTGGACCAAGCCGAGAGATTTCACCTTACACATCCTCAAATCGGCTCAAAACACTACAATGACTCCGTCGGCCTCATCAGGTGCTGCCGATGGGGCACCTTTGGCTCCTCCTGGTGACGGCCTGTAAGGACAGAGTTTCTCCCCTTGCAAGTTTTGCTCGTTCATGTAACAAACCCTTAGGGCAATCTACGGCAAGCGGGGAGAGGTGTTTAGTGTGTTTCCACCAATTTTCAGGATTTTCATCACAGTTTGTCGTTTTTAAGAAGATGCTCACAGATATGATTTGGATTGGGCGTAGTGAACCACTTCGAAGCACTTTACTGCAGCCCGGATTCCATAAGTGTGCAGGTGAGCTCTTTTACTATTCTTCATGTTATATTTTGTATTGGTCACAGCTTCCCGTGCCTTTATTCTTCCTAAGCACATGGGATTTTCATTGTATTAACTCCACCCATTTCATAATTATTTTATTGGTTAAGTAAGTTGTGGTTTTTGTTAAGTAAAATTTATACTGGAGAAAACGTCCCCTCTTTTGGTTTTAAGCATTGGGAATTCAAATTATGAAACCTAAGGTTTTCTAATTTGGGTTATATTATTGTGGGGCTTAAATACTCAAGATTAGCACTTTCTCGTGTGAGTATGGGTGCTGGAAATGCGTGCATTAAGGTCGATCCCTGGCTAACTCTCCTGCCTGCTGCCACTTCCTTCCACCCCCTGACAATTTTCAAATACAACAACATGCAAATACTATCAGAATTAACATATTACAGTTTTGTAATTTCAAAATTTTAAGTAGTAATTGCTACTATAAGAAATCTTACTGTGCAATAAAATCCACCAGTATGTCGACTAAAATTATCCATACCATATTATACACATAAAAAGAAATTAGAAAAAATGACCATACACCCATGCGAACCCTCTGAATTTTCCTTTATATAGTCTTTACAACACATTCAGAAAATTAGGCAAGCCTATGGTTTTTTTCTATTTTCCTCTTTTTTACTTTTTATCCACATCTTAATAAACAATAATGTACAATATATTATATAATCAAAAAAATCTGCTGAAAAAAAAGAAAAGCGTAAAAAATAAGTCAGTAGATATTCAAAAATTCCCTGAAAACACAGCAGCACATATGCTATGCACTCAATAATTATGGAGAACTGTTGGTCCTTGGGAAGGATCCAGGCCCTGGGAGGTGCTTCAGACATGAGCAACCAGAAGTGACCTGCTAGGTGTGTGTCAGTGATCCTTGTGTCATCCAGGAGACAGTAAACATGCTCCATAAAATACATGAACGGTTTCGTAACCTGAGGATATAGGATGCCTTTACCATCCTTGAGGTCTTGTTTGACTGCAGGACTCATTGCTTCCCAAACAGTCAACACTAAATATAATTGATCGATGATTGTAATGTAAATGTGCCCACTACAATATTAAAAATTGCTAAGAACATATTTTTTAAATATATGAACTACAATAGGCATACCATTGGCCCCATATTCTGATCGCATACTTCACACATAAATGATGAAGGAATTGAAAGGAGCAACCATTTTTCAGATTGGAGATTGATGCTAATGAATAATTTTTTGTTTTTCCTAGATTTTCCTGCTTCCTTTCCTGTTTCTAATAGCTGTCACTATTTTTTTCCTCTTATGCAATTTCCATGTGACCTTTTCTGTAAGGTTATACAAAGCATTCTTTGGTTTTGACTGCAACAATTGCGTAATCTTTTCTAGCTTCAGTGCACTAGTAATAAGAAAAGCTCTCGAGGCTGTCACCACTCTGCTATTTTTTCTCTGATGCAATTTTCTTTGAGCCACTTTCTGTAAGGTTACACCATTTATGCAGTAGTACTGCATCATCAAGCCGCATGTGTCATTTTGGACTGGGACAATTCCTTTTTCATTACTCCCATGCTCAAAAAATTTGACTGGTACAACTGCTTTTTCATTACATGCATACTGAAAAAGCAGTTGTCCCAGTCAAATCCTCGAAGTGTATAATATAACCTTACTGGAAAGTTCACTTGGAAACTGTAATTCTGGAAACAGAAAAAGGAAACAGAATTTGGTAAGAACAAAAAATTATTCATTAGCATCAATCTCTAATTCAAAAAATGGTCACTGCTTTCCCTGTCTTCGCCATTTACATAAAACATATGCAATCTGAACATCCTGCTAATGGTATACTAATGGTATAATGGTTCATTCATCTATTAGAAAAAAAATATTTTTAGCAATATTTTAATATTGTAGTGGGTGCACTTAACATCATTGACTGTATACATTTAGCATTGACCATTTGGGAAGCCATAACACCTGTGGTCAAGCAGGGCGTGAAGGATGGTAAAGGCATCCTGTACTCCCACAATACCAACCCATTTACCTATTTTATGGTGCTCCTTCCCTATCTTCTGAATGATGCCAGAATCAACAATATGGACCAGGCAGGGCACTTCTGGAAGTAGATGTTTGAAGAGGCTCGCCAGGACTGCACCTTGTCCCCAATAGATACCAAGCACGTATCATATGCCCTGCTACATTTTCACTATGTTTTTCTTTAATTTCTACTGATTTATTTTTATGCTCTTTTTTTCTACAGATTCTCATGATTATTTATGTATATATTGTATACTCCATTAAAATAATAGATAAATCGTAAAAAATAGAAAAAACCATATGCCTATGTAACTTTCTGAATGTGTTGTAAAGACATAAAAAGGGAAATTCAGAATGTTAGTGTAGGTGTATGGTAATTTTTTAAATCTCTTTTTTACATGTATAGTACAGTATCAACATGTTTAGTCGACATACTGGTGAATTTTATTGGGAAGTAAGATTTTTTTACAGTCAAAATTATCATAATTTGAAAATCTTAATTTTCGTAAAATTTTATAAACTCAAAATTTAATTTTATGGTTGGTTAAAGTACACTTCATATTTTTTTGCAGGTTTCAGTAAAATTTTTAGCCACTTCTATATTTCTCTAACACACCAGCAGCTGAAGTACATTAGGAAAGTTTAAGCTTAGGCCATTAATTATTCATAAGCATAGTCATATAAGATCGGTAAAAACAATATTTCAAATTTTATAGTTTTCAGATTTCATGCATCAAAAATCATAATTCTGACCTTTTGGGGAGGAATTTTTACATATGTACATAAACAAAATTGAACCTGTCATGCCCTTTTTATTGCACCCATCTGGAAGAAGAAATTTTCTGAACAAGGCCTCTTTTACTGTTAAGGAGGTTGCTTTTTAAAGCAATGTCAATTTAATTTTCAAAAATTTTTCTGGTATGCTCAACAGCATCACCCTGCCATTTTAAATTTTAAGGATAACTCAATTAATTTTCATGTTTAACATACAACATAATAGTCTCTGTGCATTTTTGATTTTTGTGATGTCAAACATAGTAGTGGACCAATTAAAATATGATCGGGCATAAATTATGTTTCATATTCTATATGTAGTTTAATTAAATTTTTTTGTTTATTCCAAGCTTTATTTGTTCTAGCCTGTTTTTGTTTTTTATTTCTCATGTATCGCATTTCCCATATCTGCACCTCTGTTTGGCTTCTGTTTCATTTTCTGTTGTTTTTCCTTATTATTTAGACCACACAATGCACGTTTTTCATTTTTCACCTTTGTCTTGTGAAATGATTATTTTCTGTTGGTACAGAATTATTATTATTTTTCATAGCCCACTGGTGTGAGACGTCTTTTTCTTTCTTTTTATCCTTAATAATGAATCAGATGCAAACCTACAGTATCTCAGTGGACTTTGTCCAAACCAGACCCAGTCCCTTTACCTCCTACTATCTGTGGTCAAACCATTACACATAGGCTACTCATCATTTTTATCTACAAGTCTCAGACAATATCGGCCGTCACTGACTGGTTTTGAAAATTTTGTACATAAGAGGTGATGGTCTCTCTCTGGTGGTAAAAGAGACCTTTTTTTGGAAGGCCTCCTCTTAATGGCGGAGGAAGTCGTTTTGAACATCCAACTTTCAAAATTGTTCTACTAAATTTTTGTTACACCCTGATTAGTTATGAGGAAGTAATTTATTGGATATAACTAGAACTGTAAGGATAACACAGGTAGAAATAATTCAAGGCACAAGCTACTCTGGTGATGAGATTGGACAACACTATCTTACTGTAGTAATGTAAGGTGAATAATAAAAAACAAATAGAATGTATTAGAAATAATTTTTCTGGTAAACAACTTTCCAAGACAGGCGAAAACATAAAAAGACCAAAAACTATTTTGTGCACCAATATTCAGCTTCTGTGACTAAGCTATGAGTCTAGTCATCAATGATGTTAGTTCATCCATCAAATTGGTGCATGTGTTTCCCTATACTTCCTATTGGGAGAAAGTACCTTCCTTTATGATGCCATGTTTTAGCACCACAACTTCATGCTGCAGTGATGAGTAAACATAGAATGACTGGAAACTTATTTTTCAATTCAAGAAAAATCAAAGGTCACAATACAATTAACAAAATAAAACACGAATGAAACACATTAGTAAGACAGTAAAACTGATATTTTCATATGTGACTTTAGATTGTTATAGTCTCCCTGATATTTTATAACTGACAAATCGAGTGTTAGAGCTTAAAAATTTTTTATACAAATGAATTCTAATAATATGTTGGAATGTCGTAATTTTATATTTTGCTGAATGAACAGTTTTGTCCCTGAGACTGTGTACGATCTACTTAACTATGCCCTGCTTGCTAGAACTTTGTAAAATGAGTGAAACTATTAGACTTTAACATGTAACATATAAAATAGCCACTCTGGTCAAGTACAGTATAATCCCATATGAACAATATTTCATAGAAAACACTTTTTTGAGATTTTACTCAAATAGCAGACTGAAATCAGTGTTGTAATTAGGCCTGCGTATACCCTGGCTACCTGGATGGGGTTTTTGGGAAATCCGATCTGGTACTACCCCTGATGCTAACCTGGGGAAAAATGTGGGAAAGAAGGAATGAGATATAGTACCTAGCCAAAAACGTGTAGAAATGAACGGGTTTAGCAATTGAAGGGAAAAAGAATACAAAACAAGGTTGAGGGAAAATTACAATGTGCCAACACTAAATTAAATACCACCAAGGTCCGCACAAAGAGTGGCAGGACTCTGGAACACTCTGCACCAATCCAACACTGACTCTTCCTGAGGGGAAGCAAAAGCAAGAGGTACACTTGAACAAATTCTGAGGGACAGAATAAACTGTCCGATGAAAGAACAACTCACTACTGTCAAAAGGGATGTTGACTGCTTGATGCCTGATGGTGCAAATCACAACGAAAAAATAATACAACCAAAAACGCTACCAAAACAACCCCACTGGGTGCGAGAAAACTTTCTATCAATAATAAATGAAACATGGTGAGCATTGTCAAACATCAAAAAAACGCCTATGCAAAACAATCTGATCCATTTATAGATTTTGTACCAAAAATAGAGTGACACAAACTGTTTTGAAAGTTTTGTTTACCTAATAAAAAGTGAACTTACTTTTGCAACAAAGGACTCTAGAAAATGAAAATGATAATAAATAGAGGACCAAAGGTCAGAGGAATTGACCCTGTGACATCCGTCTGACCATTATGATGATTGGAATTTCACACCGTTCCGAAACAGTAAAAACGTGCCATGAAACAATGCTTGAGCATAGGGAATCACTAAAAAGTGTGTTTCTGTGTATGTAAAAAATGTGCTTCTAACAAAATTTTTTGGCGAAAATTTGAGTAAAACCGTTAGATCCTTAGATTTTAAGAGTTGCACTAAAAATTAAAATTCTAAAAGTAGGATCTGACAGTCTAATTGTTTTACTCAAAGAAGTGTGCAAAAACATTATGAAAAATGTAAGATTTGTCAAAAAATTGATACTGTCCGACCTGAGCATCAGCTGTTGACTATAGTCTGTCAAATAATCAGTTCATCCTGCATTCTTTAAAAGTTTTTTAAAACGCCTAGGAATCATATAATCTGATGGTTTATGTAATAGGATACTGCCCAGCACACTTGGTAATTTGATACCTTCAAGTATGTCAGTTGTTGACCATCTAGTCTACAATAATTCATTTTGATAGTTTTATTCTTTGTCGAGTGGTTGTTGAGTAAAACTGTTAGGTCATCAGATTTTAAGAGTTGCACCAAAAATTAAGATTCTGAAAATAGGATCTAACTGTCTGACAGTTTTGCATACAAACTTTTTTTTCAAATTGATACTGTCTGACCTATGCATTAGCTGTTGTCTATAGTCTGTCAATTGACCACTTCGTCCTGCTTTCTTAAAAAAATTTTTCAAACCTCATATAATTTGATGGTTTACATAATATGATGCTGTCCAGTATGTCTGGTAATTTGATACCATCAAGAGAGTCAGTTAAGTGTTTCGAAACAACATTTTTTGTAAAAATGTACTAAAAAACGAGTAAAACCCTCAGATTGTTAGATTCAATGACCCTCAAGTGTTTTTTCAAATCGTAAAAAATTAGTAAAACTGTTAGATAGTTAGATTCTATGACCCTCAGGTGTTTTTTAAAATTTTTTGATACCGACATTGCGTCATCAAGTTTAACATCCGAGTCAAGTCAGCCGAGGTGTAATTTCTACATTGAGGTCGATTTTTACCTGTCAAAGCTTCGAGCATAATTTCTACATGAAAGTAGAATTTTACACATTGAGGCTCCGGGCCTATTTTCTACATGAAAGTAGAATTCTAGGATTGAAGCTTCGAGCATACTTTCTACATGGAAGTAGAATTTTACAGGTTGAAGCTTCAGGCATACTTTCTACACCCCCCTGTATTGCCCAGCATGCTTAACGAAATTGTGATTGTATTAGATCGTCGACCATACCTTCTACACCCCCTGTTTTGTCCCGCACCCTTAATGAAATTTGGATCGTATTACATCATCAAGTATACTTTCTACACCCGCTTTATCGTCCCACATACTTTAGGTGGCAAACTTTGAAGTATATGTTTTGTACAGTGGTATCTTTAGTGTACCCCCTGTGCAGACCCGTAGAACTACTAACATTCATTGGCTGCAAAGATATTCTACAGTAAGACGCCAATAATTATCGTCCTATGTATCTTATGATTTTTTGATCTGCAAAATTGAGACCAATGAACTGCAAATAACTGCAGTTCGGAGACTGCTGGTACAGCAGATTAACTTGATCACAGTCAGAGACTAAATAATTCTAGACTTTTCGATTCCAAGGTATAAACTTCTCCACCTGAATTTTCGGGCTTAATGCATTATTTCTGTTCGCACAGCTTGCTAATCGATGAGAAACCATATCAGTCATTTCACGAAGACACTATTTTCCAAACCGAAATCGTAATTTGAACACTATATCATCATGGATTTAAACCCATTTCTAGTTAAAGATCCATCAGCTTGATCTTCTCACCAATTTTTCTTTAGCCTGCCGTGTTAGGTACAATTTTACTCCGCCTGTTGGCCTGCGATTTTACCCTGACTCTATCCCGCCATTTGCCTCGTGATTTGCCACGAAACATAATCCACATATTGCCCCAAGCTTAGCCCATCAAATATCCCACAATTAACCCTTGGACGTGCCACGTAATTTTGCCCCACTTTTTTTGCCCACGATTGCCCTGCTGTTTTTTATACACTTTAGTTCGCTCTTTTTCCCAAGCCCACCATTCGTTATTTGACCCTTAGAATATCAGGATGTTGTTTAGCTCAGTGAAAGCTCGGAGGCCAAATAACGAGAACAATGAATAAATATTTGATGAGATTTTATGTCAGTCAATGTGTGTGTTTTACCTATCTCATGCATTTCAGATCACGTACTAGTTTTACATGATTGCGTAAGATTCATCGCTACTATTCTCCACCCATTTTGGAATGAATGATGCAGTGATCTCATGAAAGTAGTTCAATACAGAAAAAGCTAGTGGTACTGTAATCAATAGATTTTTTTGTTTGAAGCTGCAAACAGAAGAGACGAAAATTTCCCTCAAAAACTTGCTTAAGTGGTCTAAAGTTCTCGAGTAGCATTGGGTTTTCGACGCAATTCGGTTAAGCATGATGCTTTTGCAATAGTTCTAGCCTTCTCATTGATATGAAGAAAGTTTTTCTACAGTATACAGTATTTCACTAAGTGAATATTGCGTATCTTGGATCTACTTTTGTAGTTTTGGACTATAGGAGGTGTTTTGTTTGTAATAGCATTGTACAAATACAATCATTTAAATAGTAGCAATATTGAGAATCAACAATATCAGGAAGCAGAAAAAGGACTAATTTGCATGTACTTTAGCTAATCAAAAGTTTATCAGATTAAATTACAAAAGTACTTACAGAATTGGAACTTGAACGACTATTATGAATGCTGATCGTGCAAAACTAATCCTGGATAATGAGTAATGGTGGCGTTGTTGAACTCGTTAGTTAATTGTAGTAATTAGCTAGTCTCTGATTAATACTGAATGACTGATACATTGCTAAATATGGAAAACATGTATTGCTCAATCAATACCCACGCATTTTTATTTCCACAATCAAAATACCTACCTGGACTATTGATAAGGACCCAGCACTTAATTTCCAGTTTAATATTATTTAAAAGTAAGAAAAAATAGACTATATTCTGTTTTTATTGAAATGCCTCTAAATAATGAAAGGGAAAAGCAAGTATTGTATTTCACATTTTCACGATTTTCCGATAAACAGAATGTCGCATAGGACTAGAAATTTATGAGCCTACTGAACTAATCATTGGGAGTTTTTCGAGCGGAAAATCTTACCGCTAGAGCTCTATGTCAGCGATTTCGACATCAGTACTGATTTGTATCAGTTTCCAACTTGGAAGCATCTAATAAAAAACAGACTATAGTGTATTGAATATAAAGGCAAAATCTTGATACCTATTCTAATCACTGTAATCTTCCAGGTATATGAGTGCACATTTATTCATACATAAGCATCATTCATAATTTCTAATACGACAGTCTCATAATTTTTTAAAATGCTTCTTAGATTTCTTAGGAGGAAACCCCCCGTGTCTCTGTACAGAAAGGCTTTCAATATGAACAGCGACATTCAGCCTTTTCTGCGAACATTAATTAAATCTATCTGCTTCTTGTTATTACGTAGATAATAACATGGTGTGAGTTCCCGTGGCAGAAGTAGACATAGACGACATGCAATTTATGATGAACAGATTGTTCATCGTGCCCAGTACTCGCTTCTCCCGTCTGTTACGATATTTCCGCTTTCGAGACAATCGATCAGTGGAATGTTTCTTCTAGAAAATGATCAGAGACATTCGAAAATATGCTCTTCTTGCACTTTAATACAAAATCGAATTCCTTCCTCGATTTAGTCAAGCTGACGGGTAAGGTCTTGTACTCATACATGTTATAATGCATTCGATAGATTTCAATAATCTGAGTAATGTTACGCTAATAACTTTTCCCCATAAGCCTTCTTTACATTAGAATTTGCATAAGTGTGCTATACAACCGAATTCTCACCTAAACCTGATCTCAGGAACTATAACGAATATGGACAAGTAGAAAATCACATTCGATATATCTTGTTGATACTGAGAAAAGTTTTTCACAGTAAGTCAATCCCGTATTATTTCCGATTTGTAAGCTCCTAAACTTGATTAAACTTCAGAACTGTGTATTTCATAGGTTATTAGAGATGAAAACATCTTATTCTAACATTCACAATCATCTGCCTAATGCATAGCTCAGCATCTTAGAACTTTCTCCGTTGCTAATATCGGGAGGCGCTGTAGACCACATTTATACAAATTTATGTGGTCTATCCACAAAATAGATCAGTCTTACATTATTCGCAAACATATAGACGAATGCACTTTAACATGTAACGATGTGAATTTACACATTGAGACCATCCATCGTAAGTAAGCTTGTCAATTGCGCCGCAATAATCTGCCCCTCGGGTCTTCTATTAAGCGAGCAAAACGAGTGAATGACCAAAATAACCATGCAGCGTTAAGGGGAATTTATTCTTGCGCGAGCAATGGCTCGAGCAACGGCCGCTCGTAAAATTGGCGAATCAGCAGTCAGGAGCTCGCACTTGGGCGGGGCTTGCGCCTAGAGCTAGTATGAATGATGCGCGCCCTCAAGACCAGCTCCAGGAGCCGAGCGCGCCAAAAAGTATAAATGGGTTCATATTTTCGTGGGAACTGGCTTGTGCGTAAGCGCTTGCTCTTGCTCTCCAAATTAGAACATGTTCTATTTTTTGGTCTCTGGAACAGGCGCACACAGACGTTTTCTTGCTGATTTTCGAAAAAATTTTGCAATAAATGATATTTTTCGGCGCGAAATCGGATAAAATTTCGGTGCCAGCGACTATTCTCTGAGATAAAAAAAATCAAAAAATTAAGTTTGTGAAAATATCGAACTTGGTAGACCCACCGTTTTTCTTCGACCGCTTCGAAAGGAACCTTTTGATTAAACTTGAAAAGCAAGAATTTTGATGCATAAAGCAAACAAATCCAATCGCTAGGTGCCGACAAAATCACTTTTTCGAGAAACCGTACCTTAAAAACGACAACTGTATACTATAGAATGACAATATTTCATTGAGTAACCGTGCAACTTTACCTAAGGTAGTTTTTGTAAGGGGTGTTCTGTGGGCACTTCGACGATCCTCTGAAATCCGAAATCCCCTCAAGAATTTTTTCGGGATAATGTATTTTACATCTAATGAACAACACTAAAGAACTCAGATATTTGATTATCAACTCATAAATATTGAAATTTAAAATTTAATTCGCAGAAAATAATCACCAGAGTTCAAGGAATCGAACTGCTTGTACTAATCTGAAAAAATCCGTTGTTTTAATCAGAAAACATTACTGTCACGGACAAAAAAGACGATAGCCATAGGAAAATTCAAATTTGCTTCAGAACTGGTATTCGATTTATCGGAAAATTCATAAATCTTCGCTTATTCGCAACCCCAAAACATGCAAGGTGAAAAAACAAAATAGAAACTGTATGACAGGCTAAAGCATTAAAATCTTCAAAATTTGATCGCGAATGAGCTTAATCACCATTTCACTTAAAGCATAGAAAATTTCTCTTACTTCGATATCAGTCTATCAAAAGCGAAATTGAGATGAAAATACGACACATTGAAATCTTCATATTTGCACAGAGTCGAAAATGGTGAGACGTTCATTCATCGATTCGTTAATTTCGACCACTGTCGTCGAAGAAAAGAAGTAACTAAAGAACTCGCCCAGCAGGCAATGCTCAAAATCTAAAAATTAAAAGAATTAAGATTAATCGCACTTTAATTGCGAAAAATAAGTACGTAGAAAATCTTGAACTAAAACGCCAGAAGAAGAAATACAAAGAAGACTGGGGCCGAATTTACTGATCGATTTTCCGATTACTGCTCTATCTTCAAGATCGAGAGCTTACGCAGGAGCTGGCGCAAGAGATGGCTCGAGCTCCTGTTGGTCTATTTTATGGCGCTTGCGCGTGATCGTGCTCTTGCTCTTGCGCCCCTTTGGCGCGCACAAGTATAAATTCGGCTTTAGTTTGCATATGGCGTTTACCTCATATTTTTGCCTAAAAGAAAAGCTATTTGTTCCAAATTTAAGACAAATTCAATAGAATCTGACTTAGTACATTAGTACGCAGGAGGTCTTTAAAAGTAAATCATAAAACTATGCATCTGGTAATATTCAATAGCAAACAGGGATGAATGTTTCATTCACTAAACATATTTGTTGAAACTTGGTACCCGTCTCACTTTGGCGCCCATCTCACTTTGGCGCATGTCTGACTTTGGCGACTTGTCTCACTTTGGCACCCAAACTGCGTTTTACTTTGGCACCCATCTTACTTTGGCGCCCATCTCACTTTGGCGCCCGTCTCACACTGGCGCCTAGTATATGTGTTTTTATCTACGCAAATTTTACGAGCAGTTTTTACATGCAATACGCTATCAAAAATCTACTTTACTTTTTTGTAAAAAAATTATGTACTTTGCTGGAATCACTACTTTTTAATAAACTTCTGTTTTTTGTACGCAACAGTATCTGGTATTACAACAGTATAGAAATCTTACATTAGGGATACGGCGTACACACAAAAAATCATTCTCTTAATCCTCTTCCTTTATTTTCTGTATATCATTTCTTCACCGTTTCCCTATCATTCTTCCCTCTGTTTCAGTTTCTTTCTTTCTAGTTTGATAATTTTGATCATACAATTCTTGCCCCACTGCTTTCCGTTTTATTTTCATATTGTGTTGTTTCTGTTTGTTTCACCATTTTTGTTTCCATGTTTCTTTTCCGTTTCATTTTATTCACCGCTTCCCTTATTATATCATATTCGTGGTTCAGTTCTCTATTCTTTTTCCATTTGTCTGTTCCTATATTCTTTTTTCTCTTCCCGTTTTCTATTCTTTTCTCCTACTTTTTTGTTTTGTTTCATCTTTTGATTTTTTTTACTCGCTCATTTGCCATTGTGTCAATTTTCTCCAATCTTGCAAAATTTTTCATTCATGTTTCCGTTCCTCTTCCTCCTTACGTTTCAGTTTTTTTTTTGCATTTCAGTTTCTCTCTTGTAATTTTTTCTTTTTATATAGTTTCTTTTATTTATCTGTCCTCCTTGCTCTTTTCCTTTTTTCAAAAACTAGCACGTTAGGGGCCTGATCTTTCGCGATACTGTAATATTTCTCTCACGGTCTACTAATTTCTGTGCCATTTTCAATTTGTTCCAAATCTTTACGTTACATTACGAGATACAGCAGAGACACAACTCCTACCGATCGATGATTTTTCAAATTTGATATTCGTTTCTCTCACTTAAATAAATGCTCAGCATGAATGCTGAAAATCAGGCTAAGACGGGGCGCTAAAGTGAGATGGGCGCCAAAGTAAGACGGGCGTCAAAGCGAGACGGGCGCCAACGTAAGATGGGCGCCAACTTAAGACATCCAAGAAAAGTAATTTCTAAAGAATGGGCGCCAAAGTAATAGGGGCGCCAAGCCAAGACAATAGTCTCACTTTGGCGCCTACAGCATTGGGCGCCAAAGTGAGACGGGGGCCAAAGTAAGATGGGCACTAAAGTGAGACGGACGCTAAAGTGAGACAAGCGTCAAAGTAAGACTGTACCTATTTCTCGGTTAGCCTTGTTTACCATAAATTTAGCATATATTCGGTAAACATTGCCTGTAGCTGACTTCGGTAATTCCTGAAGTATATATCTCAGAGGATCAGCCGCTGACTTTTTGTAAATTTTTTCTGATCTAAAGGGTCACTTGCGTTGATATTTTTCACGCAGGCATCTTCCTGCTATAAACTTTGGGCGTGGTGCAAGAGCGCTACGTAGTGCACGAGCGCCACCTAGTACACAAGCACTACCTATTGCACGAGCACTACCATAGTCAGAAGACCTACCAAATTCGAAAAATATATCTTATATACTTTATGTAACAGATCCGCTACCTAGTGCACATCCGCTACCTCATTCAGATCGGCTATCTATAGTCTGTTTTTTTTAAATGCTTGTAACCAAAAAATGGTGGAATAAAGTATACATTGCTTGTTTAATTACCGCCCGTGTGCACACTATACTGTATTACGGGAAAAACCGCGGCAATCGAAATTTGACGGAATTGAAGGCTATTTGTTAGGAAAGAAGTTAGAAATGAGAAAAAACTTTTTGAACATGGTTCCCATGTAACGACAAAAATTGGGAGCTGAGATCGCAATACAATTGATGTGCTTTGGAAAGTTGAAATCTCAAAATCTGGCGCATAGCGCCGCAGCGCTGGTCTTATGCTTAGCTTTGTCTGCGCAGAGCGAATATTTTTCCAGCCATGCGAAAATTTTTTTGAACATTTCTCGCACCGAACGTAAATTATTGTTAAAAGATTTATCGAGCTTTGTTAAGAGTTTAGTCACAGTCTATAGCCGCCGGTTAATCGATTCCTAACACACAGTCAGCAACGATATTATCTCGGCACAAAATTCTGCATGCGCACTTACTTCCAGCATTTTTGCCTTACAAACATTTAAAAAAAGACTATAGCGCAAACCCGCTATTTTCTGCCACGGTGTATGAGTAACACATTACATTTACTTTTTTGCATTGAATGTAGGCAGAATTTCGTTATCGGAGAATATAATGCATGCATTCACAAATAATTAGGCTCATTTAATTATGATTAGGATCTTTTTTACCAATTAGATTATGCATGTATCATGAAAATGATAAATTTCATTCTTTAAAAATTGGAAAACATGCATTTACAATTGATAAGCATCAAAATTTTCAAATTTCGCTGTATCTTCGGAAGTAAATGCAAGAAATCGTTATTCTGCCAATGCATGTCACTAACCTCAGTAAGATGCAGTGATTTGTTGTTCTTGGCCAAGAATTATCCAATTAATTGAAATGAGATAATTGTCATGGAAAATATTCAGTCCTTGGTCTACTCGTGACGTATATTCAATAATAGTTTTTTTTTTAATTTTGAAATCAAAATGATAAAATACTTGAAAGTAATTGAGGAAAGTTTTTCAAAAAATTAAAAAACAAAACGAAAAAGCGCATTATTGTTTATTATCATGACTAATTGAAATATTCACGATTGACGTTGACCGTATCGACCTCACAATTTACATAATTTTATAAACATGACGCATGATAAAACCACTGTATTTTTCAACGCAAAGTGTACGACTTTTTTATAATGTGGTAGCGCTTGTGACTATGATAGCGCTCGTGCACTATGTAGCGCTCGTGCACTAGTTAGCGTTCCTGCATCCCAATCTTTTGATAACTATCGTTTCTGTCCCCATCGATATCGGTGCTTGTTGTAGAAGCTGGATTAACGCGTCTTGCAGGGCGACTTCCGTCTTCATTTAAGAAGCAGTTGATGTCTTTATAGGAGTTAGTGTGTAGTGGCATCACTATGGGCCATTTAATTTTAAATGATAGACGCCCGAAAATAAAAAAAGTTCAATATGATAATTTTCACGTAGTGGAAAACTTTGTGCTGCAGAAAGACGCTAAATTTCTTCATGAGAATTGGAAAAACTAAAATTATTGAAAAGCATCATGTTTTGTGCAAAACGTCGTCGACTAAGTGCCACTCGATAAATTTTGACCATTTAACCATGTCATTGAAGGAAATTCTCAGCTATTGTATTTGCCACTCACTGACGGAAATTTTTCTTATTGATAACAGTAATATGCTTACTAGATTTTTCCGTGTTTAACCAGCTTTCGTTGAACTGCTGCATCGATCATTTCAAAATATATAGAGTATAATGCTTCTGTGGACGTCGACTAGATTGGAATTCCTTGCAAGAGAAAATGACGATAAATTTTTACTCCATTCATTTTGAAATGATCGATGCAGCGATCGCATGAAATGAAGTTCAATACGAAAAAAGTTATGAAGTTAGTAGTGTTTCATATGTTTGTAGTTTTCTGCCCAAATATGGGTCAAATACAGCTGCGAATTAGCAAGTAGGCCAGTTAATTTTTGACAATTTTTTTCAAAAAGATTTAACTCTATACTTCGTGCAAACAGTTTCGGAGAAATTGTGTCTTTTTGTCCTCCTTCCAACTTTCAATAATTTTTCAGTAAATAGACAGTATTCGTTCAACTTGAAGCAATATAAAAAATAGCTTAATTATCGCTTGATGAATTTTCGAGTCGTTGCATGTCTGTTTGTTCAAGAGCTCCTGAAATCGAGTACAGGCAAAATTCTGTTGTTTTATAGAGCTATTCACATTCAAGTGTAGAGAAGCCGTCACTGAATAGCATTATACTCCATTCATTTTGAAATGATCTATGCAGCGGTCGGAGTTTCGACAAACGCAGCCTTACTAGAGCGCAGGAAATTAATGTCGATAATTTTGAAAGGGTTGAAAAGGGTGATCATCGAGGAGTCTGGATCACGAAAAAATTTTTTTTGAATAAAGTCAACGAGTCTTCCATAATTTTGAATGAGAGTTTGGCTGTGATCTCGCTGCATCGATCATTTTAAAATTAATCTAGTGTAATCACGCCGCTGCGAGCTAGCGACTACAATTCAATATGCAGGAACTCATAATTCGCACTTGTTATCCTCCTGGTTAGACTGAACTCTGTTGCTTATAAATTTTCGGACGAGGGAACATTTTCCACTGGAAATTCTGAAAAACCTAGCGCGAAATTTTTATCACAACCCGTAAAGCTCAAATATCAGGGAGCAGGTTGCAATACGCGAGATAATCGCGAACATTTTTATGTTTTACGTGCAAAAATGTTCACGATTTTTGGTCAAACACAATTCGCGACACAAATTCCAACAGGTCGATATTGGACATGCAAATATGTATGCCAGCATAAACACTGTCCGTGGCCTAGAGCATATTCATCGTGTATCGAATGTTCTTGCACCACCCTTAATAAATAATCAGCTTCTAAACCTAAATAATTATCTGACTTTCATCGATTACAGAATGGGTGCAAAGTTTTATCACTATCGTCGACCAAACTTCAATATGCATGTTGCTAGGTAATATTTAATAAGATGAAGCTCAAAATGTAGCTTCTGGTTTTTGAGAATAAAAACTCCATAACTCACAGAGCTAACTCATAAATCACTCCTCGCTCAGTAAGTTACTCTTCCTGTTTATTTGATGTGAAACCATCGAATTTCTCCCACTGCCCAAAAGATAATAAGCCCCGGGGTCGTCGATACTGTACATTAATTGTATAAAATTGAACCCTATTAGCCGGATTGTGTGAGGTCGTATATGCAGCCTTTTCATGCCCTAATAACAAACATGAGGCCTACAGTTCACAAATCAATAACGTACCTAGCAGGTGCATTCATTTTCTTGTTAATTATGTTTGCGCTTACGTGTGACATTTTCAATCCAAAATGTCTAGAAAGAGTGAAGAAAATCGCATTCATGAGTCTTTTCGGGAGGAGATTATTGCAATTATCACCATCTTCGTTTTAAGAAAAAATCTTCAAGTACTGAAACCAAAGCTTAGCGTTCAATAACATCGATGGGTGTTCATGTTAGCCGTTACAACGGTCTTACGAAAGAACAATACGAAAAAAGTCAACAAATCGACGATCTGTTGAAGCAAGAAAGAAGACTCAACGCTGCCATAATAAAATTACTACTTTTGGGTAAGTTTTTGGACACAACCGCCTGAACCTGAGTTCACACTAATTTGAAATTTTAAGGATGGAGCAGTCTACGCCATAGAGCAAACAGTCATTAAGAGAAAGAAGAATAAAAAATAGAAAAAAATGTCGGGGAGCACATTTATTCGTGGTACACTGCAGAAGAATTAGGTGCAGTTCGAGAATCGAACCCGGGATCCTATAGATTCAGTCCACACGCTCTAACCAAATGGGTCAACCGAGCCTCGGGAAAATCCAAGTTTTGGTGGCTGCTTTTTCCACTCATAACATTAAAAAGACCATGTGACAGAAAGTGGAGCATGGAACTTCATAGTATGAACGATGTGGCACATTGGGGAGTCAAGCTGTTTGTTATGACAAAAGAGAAGTGGTTAATGCTTTTTCTCCCTGTATTATTCCAGAGCACTTTTCACCAAATGGACCCAAACTGCAGCCAAGCATCATCTGAACTTGCGGCTCGGAGTCCTAAAAAACTTTCGCAAAATTTTTTATATGCGAGTAAAAGCTGGAGCTCAAGCTAGCTCACTGGCAGCTAAAATTTATTTGATAAAATCTATTCTAACCCTCAATAAGAGTAGTTGGCCGAGTATGGCCGTTTTCCTGCATCGTGACCCGATCGGCCAAGCCAGGTCGCCCTCTCTGTTTAAGATGGTACTGACCCGTGACCGAGCCGAGACGAAAATTGATCGGCCCGGCCTGTAAAAGCTTGTTTCCTCAGTACACTCAATATAATGCATTTTGAAGTGTAAGTCAATCAGCTTTCGGTGCACGGTGGAAACGAATTTCTCATTACGTTCGGTAGTACTGGTTATTTTTTGAGGAATTGGTTAGTTTGGTTTTGGTGTTTTGCAGTTCTGTTCTGAAACTTTACTAAAATTATAACTACAGTAAGAGTTGATTCTATATACAGGCAGCTACCTCTACAGTGATCTGATAATTAATTTCGCATCATATGAACTTGATAACATGATTAAAGAATGAGCAAGAACACTGATCAAGCAAAAGTTGTTGTGTGTGGCTCTATAGATTACTCATAGGTGCAGGATTTACATACTTTTGTACAGTTACTTCACTATTTTTCTGATGTAAGCATATCAGTCGGTTGAAATAATTCTATTCAATTTATTTAGTTTTTCAAGTTTAGGCGTGCAAAAATCGGTCTGATAAAAAATTTTCAACAATCAGAAGTACTACTGAAATAACAAAAATCTTTTATTTCCACTAGAGCAACTATTCATTTTGAAATGACAGATGTTTCGAGGGTCGATAAGAAAATCTGGTTAGTGTGATATCATAGTCATTTAAAGAGTCGCACGATATTGAAATGAGTGGAACAGCTAATTAGTATGTCCGAGTTAAAAAAAAACTGCCCCAGAATTTAAATCGAAGCAACATGTTCACTTTGTGTATAGTAAATCATAATACATTAAAGCGAAAACTGGAAAAGTAGGTTCAATTCGATGTCCAATTTTCACTTATAGTCTGTTTTTCTTGAAATGCTTCCAAATAATGAAAGTGGAAAGCAAGTAGTATTTCACATTTTTGCGATTTCCTGATAAACAGTATATCATAAAGGACTGGAAATTTGTGAGCTTACTGACCTAGCCTTCACCAATTTTTCGAGTGAAAAATTTTACAGTAGGAACTTTATGTAAACGATTTTGACGACAGTACTGATTTGTGTCACTTTTCTATTTGGAAGAATTTTATAAAAAACAGACTATAGTTGAAACTTTCTGTTATAGGAAAATGCTACATTTTCCCCTGAAAACGAAAAAGGTCAAAATCATTTAAAAAACATCACGCTTACCCACCATCGATTTGGACGGAACAGCGTCGATACCTGAGTGCTACTCGAGAAATTTAGACTACTTGACCAGATTATTGAATGAAATTTTTAGCTGTTCTGTTTTCTACTTACTTTTTTCGTATTGAACTTAATTCCATGGGATCACCGCATCAATCATTTCAAGATGAAGTGAGTATTATTTGAGAATTTTGATCTAAGATTCCTTCAATTCAATGGAATATATTCTTATGAATAAGAAAAACAAGATTGACCATCGCTTTAACACATTAATTGAAAATAGTGTGTCCCAAAGGGCTTTTACTTGCCTGCAGGTCCCTAATGGGGGACGCTATTGCTAATGCTAAAATTTATCATAAAGACACTATTGAATATGACTTGTTCCACGATTCGATCGATTCAAAATTAATCTTAAGCTTTGCAATTCAATGTTCTATGAAAATTCCAGTTGGGAAAGGTCTTGTGATAACATCTTGCATCTTTTCTAATGTGTTTATTTTGTTATGATTTGACTTATTCGATTGAGAAGCTAATCTGCGGTTTTTGAAAATGCGTCAGAAGTAGCTGTAACAATCGAGATGGTGTTTGATCTCGGTTGTTACATAGCTACTTCTGACGATAAGGTCTTGATACAGAGAAATGAGACAACAGCACTTAACAAGTGCTCTGTATCAAGACCTTATTACAAATAAAATGAAGCAATGATGATAAAAAGCTGTTCTCATCACAAAGTAATTATGATAGAGTTGATTAATTTTTTCGGACAGCATACACATTCTCTTGAGTTATTTCGGAAAATCTTCATCATTCTTGCAGGTGCAGCCGAAGGTGGAAAATCAACATTTCTGAAACAATTGAGGTATTTTGCTGCTTGTTATTTATACTCGTATTCATTACATTTGTTATTCCTTTCTTCAGGATACTGCATCAAGATCGTTTCAACGACAATGAACTGGAATTTCAAAAACACATTATTCATAACAATATACTCAACATTGCGATTAGTATTTATAACGCAATGTGCGATAGAAGTATGAAATTTGAGAACGTTGACCGCCAGGTTAGCTAATGAAGTAGTGCAGCGGCGCACATGCTGTTCGACAACATCACGTGTCTTTTGCAACTGAAACCTTTACTTTCTTTTTGCACTAATATTGGAACTTATACTGAAACAGTACCGAAGAATAATGTAGTGAAGTCGCCTTTTTGGCTTTACGTGCTTCATTATTAATGATCTGAGTTCCGTATTGTCTAACAGGCAATCGACTGTTTGTTTTATCATAATCATGTCAATTTTTGGTTGCTGTTAAAAATAGATTCTGTTATAATGTTCCTGACTGAAAATTTTTTTCGCGCCAAACTTAAAAAATGGATGATTTCACATCAGGACCAGGGGAATTATTCCCCCAAATTAATTCACTTGGCATGCTAGTTACAAAAGAAAATGATGAGTTCACATACTTTCTATCAAAACCTATGAAATCTATTGGGTTGGGGAGGTTGGGCTAATGAGTTGATAGTTATCAGCTATAATGCACATAAGAAAGCACATCAAATTAAGATTGATTCGGCAGTCAGAGATATTAAGTTGTCTACACATTTGCAATACATGCTAAGTTTTACAGAGATTGATATTAGGGGTGTAGACTATTCACAGAAAACCACACTGCTTATGGCAAAACATCCACCCAGTATGTATGGATGCTTACATTATTTTTACATCTACTGTGACATTGTACAGCCTCATATAGTAGGTTATACTTTAGCACCACTGCTTCAGGTAGTTAATGTTGTGGGGGACTAAATGAAACTTGTCAGTCAATATACATTAGTCCACACTATGTACCAGTATTAAAGAAATCATTCATTGTGATAAATGTTGAAATAAAAAATGATCTTAATCAACCAGTTGAATTTGAATTTGGTAAAACAATATTGAAGCTACATTTCAGAAAAATTCGAGACATGAAATGAAAAAAGCGAGACAAGAAGTAAAAAAGCGGGACACAATTTACAGGCTTAAGCATAGGAAAAATGAAAAAACGGGGCAAGAAATGAAAAAAGCGGGACATGAATCGAAAAAAGTGGGACATGCTTTGAAAAAAGCGGGACATATTCTGGAGAAACTATAGATTTCCACATACTGGGCCACTTCGGAGAGTGAGGCTCTCATAGAAGAGATCCTGGTGGCTGTAGAGATTGGTGGATGCCCCACAGTCACAGCAGTCAAAACGCCTACTGCTACCTAAACACCTGATACTTCCGAGGGTCTATCAGACCTAGACAACATTTTCCGCCTATGCTTAACCATTGCGACCCAGACTATTTGATGGTTTTTGGCCTTCACTGATAGTACAGTAAAACACTCTTACCTGATCCACAAGCTTTTAAGTTTAGTTTGAGAGTTTTAGACCCAGACCCTACCTGACCCTACCTCCTGGACCCGACCTGACATCCTAGAACCGACTTGACACAACCTCCTGAACCCGACCCCACCTCGCCTAACCCCTCCGGGCGCCAAAATGTCGCTGCTGGAACGCCCCATACCGCCGGCGGTCTATTAGACCAAGACCACGTGACTGATGACGTCAGGATGGCAGGCTATACTACTCTCGTGGTGTAAATCTACTCAAAATATCTCATCTTCAGATATTATTAAGTTTCAACCTATCATGGGTCAATGGTATAGAAGGTCAAATCTCTCAGAAATCGTGTCTTAAAATTTTGCGCATGCATTCTTAGCATGACACTGTACATAGAACTTTACGACATTCCATTTATTTTGAAATGATTGACGCAGTGACATTGCATCGCAACTTCTGTTCAAAAATTTAGAAAACTCATTGGCCTTGCTCAAGAAACTTTTTCTTCGTGATTAAGACCTCTTGATGATCATTTTTTCAATGATTCTAAGACTACTTCAATTAATTGATTTCCTAATCTCTAGAAGGCGGAACTTTGACCACTGCATGTATCATTTCAAAGTAAATGGAGTATAGTAAACAGTCGATCTATTATTAGACAACTTTGTGTACCTTATTTCGAAACTCGGACGCACAGGATGTGACTACGTCTATATAGCTATGCGATATTTTATCCTGGAAATTGGCACAATTAAGTTCTGAAATTTTCAGTGCTTCTGATTAGCTGAGCAATACTTACCTCATTTTTGTACAATGAAACAGTAAATACTGAAAAGACATGATAAAAGCCTTCTCTGACGTTACGAATATGTTATAGTTTCATAGAAATTACCATAGTTATCTATAGTCTGTTTTTTATAAAACGCTTCCAAATAGAAAAATAACACAAATCAGTACTGTCGTCAAAATTGTTTACATAGTGCTCTTACCGTAAAATTTTTCCTTCCAAAAGTTTTTAGAGGTGAGCTCAGTATGCATACAAATTTCCAGTCCTATACGACATATTGTTTATCAGAAAATCATGAAAATCTGAAATACTGCTCGCTTTCCACTTTCATTATTTAGAAGCATTTGTAGAAAAACATACTATAGCGTTTATTTCTACAGAATTTCGACATAACCTTCTCCATTTTCCAGGAAGACATAAGAACGCTAATCGAAGCCTCGAAATTCATCAAGTATGATAGCTGGTATAATGAAAAGGTTGAAAAAGCGTTATTACGGTTAAAATATGATGCGGCCTTCCACAGTTGCTGTATTAAACAGAATGAATACGAGTTACCTGAGTCCAGTAAATAGTGAGTTCGTGAATACACTTGTTTTTTTATTGTCGTAATTTATAGGTCACGATTTACGTAAATTTTTAGTTTTTTCGACAATCTGGAGAGAATTTGCACAACAAAGTATGTGCCGAGCGAACAGGATGTGGTGAGATCGCGAGTGGCAACAACTGGAATCAATGAGATTCGACTAGTGATAAGGAGCATATCTTTCAGGTTAGTGATTCCATCCCACAAGCATAGACGCAGTTATAAAAAATGAGCATTTTATTGTCTTACCATTGTAATTTGACCTGAAATTCAGCCAGAGTGATTTGAAAAAAGGATTCAACAAGTGCCGTCGGTCCTTGTCCAACGTGTTATATCTCCCGGGAAAAGAAATTCGCAGAAAAATTCAATTTTAGCACTGTGCCATTATTAACGCGCATTTTTGGTCTAATATGCGTAATAGGTCAATTTGGCATTTGGCATACTGAGACAATTATCGGAACATAGCAACGAAATTATCGCTCTTGTCCTCTTTTTCTAAGCATTTATTTTTTGGTTACAGAATTGTTGATGTCGGAGGTCAAAGATCAGAGAGAAGGAAATGGATTCACTGTTTCAGCGACGTTGATTCACTGATATTCATTTCGTCGCTTAGTGAATACAATTTGACATTAGCCGAAGATATGAAAACGGTATGATATTCAAAAGTGTATGCTAGTCACAGAAGACATTTACGCTGAAGATGTTAATGGAAGAGTTTATATATCTTGGATCCATAATTTCACCATGAGTCTTACGAATAATCATAAAACACGAACATTCAAATGTCAGGTAAGGCTTTTGAAAATACGAATCCACAAAGTTAACTCGGCTTTTGCTGACGTCATATGATGACAATCAATATTGCATCAACAATAACTTTAAGAAATTTCTCACTTGAGGAGTTATACGGGGCCCGTTTAGGGGGTACACAAAAGGTACCCTGTACGATACATATACATCAAAGTTTGCCGCCTTAACTGTCGGGGAGTGTAGAAAGTATAGTCGACAATGTAAACGATCAAAATTTTGTTGTGAGCAGGGCGATACAGGGGGTGCAGAGAGTACACCCGAAGCTTCAGCGTGTAAAATTCTACTTCCATGTAGAAAGTACACTGGAAGCTTCAATCCTAGAACTCTACTTCCATGTGGAAGGTACGCCCAAAGTTTGAATGTGTAAAGTTCTACTTCCATGTAGAAACTACGCTCAAAGCTTTAACACAAAAAAATCGACCTCAATGTAGAAAGTATGCCTCAGTCGACTTGACTTGGATGTTAGAGTTGATGATGCAATGTCTTTATCGCAAAATTTTAAAAACACCTGAGGGTCATAGAATCTAGCAGTTTTACACATTTCTACGTACTCGGGACACTTTTTTTGATGATTCCCATGCTTAAGCATTGTTTTTCTGGACACGTTTTTCAGTGTTTCAGGTGACGATTTTCTATGCATTTTGTAAAAAAACATGCTCCGAAACAGCGAGAAACGTATCCCGAAAACAATGCTTAAGGATAGGGAATCATCAGAAAACGTTTCCCAAGCACGTAAAAATGTGTCCCAAAACAAAATTTTTTGTAAAAATTTTGTAAAAAATGAGAAAAATCGTTAGATCGTTAGATTCTATGACCCTCAGGTGTTTTCAAAATTTTCCCACGAATGCAGGACACATGGATCACTACAGTCAGCAACTATAGTATCAATTTTTTTCAAAAAATTTTACATTTTAAAATCTAATAATTCCACAAAATTTCTGTACAATTTTAGAGAGAATAAAACAGTTAGATTGTCGGATCCTAAATCTAGCAGTTTTGATGTGACTCTCAAAATCTGATGATCTAACGGCTTTACTCGCTTTAATAAAAACTTTTTTGCTCGGGACTCATTTTTTAAGTACTCAGGACACATTTTTGAACGATTCCCTATGCTTAACCATTGTTTTGGGGACACGCTTCTACTCTTACGGGTACGATTTTTTTCAAAATGCATGCAAAATCTTGCCCTCAAAAGAGTAAAAAATGTGTCACGAAAACAATGGCTAAGCATAGGAAATCATTGAAAAACGTGTCCCAAGTACTTAAAAAATAAGTCCCAAGCGAAATTTTTTTTGTGAAAATAAGTAAAACTGTCAGATCGTTAGATTGTATGACCTGCGGATGTTACATTAGATTTTATGCTAGGATCCTTACAATCTAACAATCTAACCGGTTTACTCAATAGATCGTTAGATTCTATGGTAGGGATGACCAGTGCAATTTTGGTTATGTACATATGTACAAAGTCCTCCCCAAAAGGTCCGAATTATGATTTTGTATACATGAAATCTGAAAACTATATAAGAGGGGCATGACCAGTGCGATTTTGTTTATGTACATATGTACGAAATCCTCCACCAAAGGTCGGAATTTCAACTTATGACTACACCTATGAATAATTAATGGCCTAAGCTTAAATTTTCTTAATATACATTAGCTGCTGGTATGTTAGAGAACTATAGAAGTAGCTAAGCATTTTACTGAAACCTGTGAATTAAGTTTTAAATTTTTTGAAATTTTACAGAAATAAAAATGTTTAAATTATGATAATCTTTACGGTAAAAACATCTTACTTTGCAATAAAATCCACCAGTATTCGACTAAAATTGTTGATACCATATTATAAATGTAAAAAAGAGATCAGAAAAATTTCCATACACACACACACTAATGTTCTGAATTTCCGTTTTTATGTCTTGTGTCTTTGGGTATGCTAAAGTCGATATTTCGACTCCAGAAAATTTGATAGAAAAATATGCAGATTTCCCTCCCATAATTAAGCATGCAAAGGTCGGCATCAACCATATTGGCCCACATATGAAATAGTATGCAATGGGAAATGATCTATTAAAAAAGCCTCGTGATTGTTTAATTGGCAGCTACTTTGGCAGACACATTTTTTATCAATGCCAATGATTAGATTTCTTGTTCAACATAGGCTGGGGCTAGAAAAAATCTACAAAGTTGTCCAATATGATGATTCAAGGCCATTTGAAGCTTTTAGAGACAAAGTTATGAAACACCACATGGAGGGTGATACTGATGCAGAATTGACCATGTTGGCAGACACCTACAAACTTCTCGTAAATACTGGATATGGTAAAACTCTGACCAATAAGGAAAACCATGTCAATGTATTCTACTGTGACATTGAAAAATCCATAGAAAGTAGCTACAGTCCATACATCAAAAATGTAAAATGCATTGCAGAAGACTGCTATGAAGTGCATATGCGAAAATCAGAAATTACCCTCGATTTGCCTATTGTGATTGGCTTTTCAGTTTACAACTGGGCTAAAATCAAAATGCTGGAGTTTTTCTACAATGTACTGCAGGTATATTTTGACCAATTGAAGTATCAGTGTATGGAGACAGACACTGATAGTATATATTTGGCTGTATCATGCTCCGATTTACTAGGTGCTGTAAGATCAGAGCTCAAGGAAGAATTTATGCAAGATGTCTACCCAAAATGGTTCGTAACAAACAAGGGTGACAAGAGACCACCAGGACTTTTGAAAGTAGAATGGAAAGGCACAGCAATGTGCTGCTTGGCTGCTAAAAAGTACATTGGAATAGGCAACAAAGAGGATGGACAAAAGATAAGTAGCAAAGGTCTTATGAAAAAGATCAATGCCCTAACATTTGACTAATACTTGTCAGTTTTGGAAACCAAAAAGCCTGGGGGTGGAGAAAATGCTTTAGAATGCAAGCTGACAACAAAATATGGACTTACATCCAGAAAAAGCAAAGGCTCCCTTACCTCTACATAAAAAGAAAGGTTTTGGACGATGGAAACAACAGTTTCATTAGATTTATAGAAAATTTGTATCATATGTTTACTTATTGATTTATTTGTCATTGATTTGTTATTCTCAGCCGAAATTCATTAAAATTTGGACAAAAAATTCAATCATTATCATTTGAATATGAGATGCTATCATAAGTGTAATCGATTTTGAAAAAAAGATGATCTACATAGATAGATAATGCAACACGCCTTTTCTTCACTCAACTTGGCCAGCTAGCTAAAGCGATGACGTCTGAGTTAGATGAGCTTTTTCAATGCTTCGGTCCTCGGGTTTTTTTGTGTACACTTTTTTCCTATCTTTAACACAAGCTGGTCGAAATCTGCTCCTAAGGAGGACACTTAACTACTGACTGAGTACCGTATTCTCAATAATTTTATACCGTGAACAGTAAAAAATGTATACCTGTAGATTGAAATTAATTTCTCCATATATTTGTAAATTCCGTTTTTACTCGATTACATAATATATTTAGAGCAAGCATTAATTTTAGAAATATTGTTGAGTAATCGAGCAACCATTGGAACAATATGTAACTTGAAATTTATTTGATGGTCAGGGCGTATAGATTGATGTTGTCATTAAAAAAGTTTCCAGCCCAATAACAATTAAATTTGACATTAGTATAAAGATTTTGTATAACGAATATGCTACATAATATAATGAATATTATTTTGCAGCTAACAATATCAGAATTAATGAACCACATATAGTTTGTTTTATAAATAGAATTGTTGTAATTGTCAGTGTTTTTATTTAAAGAATCCAAAGATAAATTGTTTTTTTTAACATTTGATTTCAAAGTAAAATTATGTAACAATTTTAGTGAAACATTATTGACCAGTTTAATAATTATGATATCTATTTTGTCTTTAGAATTAAATCATCTCTAAACTTCCTTAAAAATAAAAATGCAATTATGATTGTTGTTTAGAGAGAGCTTGTTTACTCAATTATTTTACCTCTTTAGTTAAACAATAAAATTCAAGATTTGTATTCACATTCGAGATTTGTAGATGTACAAGGGTAAATTACGATTATTGCAAAATAATTGTCATTAAATTTACATCTTTTATTGTAAAAATATGTGCATCAAAGTTTTTAGTCCGTAAAGATTTTCACAATTCTTGATAAACATTTGAACACATGTGTGTTTGTTATCTTCAAAATTAAAGATGGAAGGCATTGAAGGTACTACCGTAGAGTCGTTAGTTTCTGCATTGGTCACTTTGGACAATTTCATGATGTTAAACCTAACGCAGTTCAATGTTGTCACATGAAAAAGCATTATTTGAAATCATATTTTTAAAGTCCAAGCATATGATATAACCCTCTAATGGGTTTGCTTGATGCAAAAAAACAAGTAAAACTATTAAATTTTAAGAGTCTAGGCATAAGATCTAATGATCTAACGGAATTACTCACAAAAATTTTGTAGAAACATGTTAGATTTCAAGGATTTGGGCATAAGATTTAAAAAATATTTTCGAGATACTTCTTCTGCCAGTAGAAACAGTTGTTTAGCTCGCTATAATTTTTACTCTTTCGAGGGTAAGATTTTGCATATGTTTCATTAAAAATTGAACCCGTACGAGCAAAAAACATGTTCCGAAAACAATAGTTAAGCATAAAGAATCATCCGGAGTACTTAATAATTGTGTCCTGAGCAGAAAATTTTCTGTAAAAAAATGAGTAAAACTCTTAGATCTTTAGAACCATATAACCTGTGGAGGTTACATTAGATTTTACGCTAGAACATGTTGAAGTTTTGGGCGTACTTCTACATGAGTATAAAATTCTAGGGTTGAAGCTTCGAGTTTACTTTCTACATGGAAGTGGAATTTTACACATTGAAGCTTCAGGCATACATTCTACACCCCTGTATCACTCTGCACACTTAACAAAATTAGGATCGTATTACGTCGTCGACTATACTTTCTACACCCCGTATTACTGCACATAGTTAAGGTGGTAAACTTTGATGTATATGTTTTGTACAGTGATATCTTTTGTGTACCCTGTACGGGCCCTTGTAACTACTCACTTATGCTTGAAAAGGTTTGTTACTGCATAAAAACTTCCCTCTGGAGGTTATGTTCAACTTATCCTTCAAGTGCATCACAATTTTCCAGGCTAACCTTGAAAAATCTAGATGGTGTCTTGAAAAAAAGCCAATACTCTATATATATGTTTCATACATTTGATAAAAAGCCATGCAGCTGCTCAAACAGTAGGCAGATCTGATTGAAATTCTGGTTCAATTTGTTTTTTAATTTGGTCAAATAATTAAGCATGTGCTATGTGGAGGGAAACGTCAGGGCAATGGAAAATTTCAAACTGCAGATATCTGAATTTGGATTTTAATGTGAAAGGGATATCGGGGTGATATCCTGCATTTGAAACACTGTGAGGTATTTTTAATTTTTAATTCATTGGAGGCAAGGTCGAATTTTCTCAGAAATTTGAATATAAGAAGGAGCAAGTATTTTGGTATTCTAAAGTGCTAACTAACATTTCTGGAATATTTCTGTTTTTTTAGAATAGAATGATTGAATCCCTCACATTATTCGGAAAAATTTGCAATTGCAGATGGTTCCTGAATTTAGCCATCATATTGTTTCTGAACAAACGTGACGTCTTTAGCGAAAAGTTGAAAACATTTCCATTGACAGTCGCTTTTCCGGATTATAAAGGTAAGAGGGAAATGAAAAACAACATAAACTGACTCTTAAATCCTCTACACCAAGTTTTTACTGCTGGAATTTTTCATGCAAAATGTCTTTGGCCTAGTTGAGTCATCTCACAAATTTTGAATTCCATGGTCGGTCATCTGGTTTAGCAGAAAATAACACAGACATGCGATATATCACTTGCGTTCTTCTTCCATCATTTTTGCAAGCATCTTAAGAACAAACGGACTAAGTTACTTAAACCCTACGAATCCCTATATACCCTTCAAAAAGCACATGTTTCAATGAATTCCCCGTAATACCTATTGAAGATAAATACAAACGGTTTTTTGCATTAGATGCACAAGAAAAATTGGATCTTTGTGTCTCAAAACGAAGCAAGTTTACCGTGATCTAAAGTCGATAATTTTCATTTTTCTTCTCATTGTCAATGCCTTTTTTTCCGTTTGTCTTCCTGGGTCAGTTTTTCGCTGTCAGTTTAGAAAAAACGTCAGAAGCAAGTAAAGATGTGTTTATTTGTGTACGTAAGGCTTTTTATGGCATCGGAATTGCTCCTGCCGCTTTTTTTCTAGAGTTTTTTGTGTTTGATGCTTTATTATGCCGAAGCGTACAGGGCAGGAAATACTAGCCAGTACGAGCAGCATGTACGATTCATCTGATTGGGTATCTGCAACCTCTCGTACTTCCAAAGGGCTTTTGGCATCAGTCTGATAGTATTCTGGGGTAAAAAATGACGAGGAAACGCAAAAAAACCGCATCTGGTGCAAAGCGGATGTGTCATTGTAGAAAGGGTCTCACAGGCCCCAATGGCTTTATACGGGTTAAAATTTTTCAAATAAGGTCGTAGATGAAGAAACATTTCTTTTTTCATAATGAAACAATGTATTCAGAAGCAACTATTCTTTATCCTTGATCCGATTCACCATTTAAGGTCCGAATACATACGAAAGTACTACTGCTTTTATCGAGGAACAATTTCAGAGTCGGAAGGAAAACCCCAACAAGTTAGTTTACGTCCATAAAACTTGCGCCACCGACCCACAAAACGTTCAGTTCGTATTCGACGCCTGCATGCACATAATAATTGGTGGAAATCTTAAGTCCACGGGATTAACGTGACATCGATAGAGGTGACATTTTTCAAAGTAAACAGGGTGTCTTATTTTTTACTTTTATATTTTACCGTCTCACTGTACGTGCAGCTGCACTGTCATTTCCCGATGTCGCCGTATTCGACGCGATGTGATTGTATAACTGTATTGACGGTATGCTTTAGATGTACCCTGCAGGTTAACAGGGCGTTCTATAATACATTCAGTTTTTTACAAGTGTTGACATTGTTGTTGTTTGATATTTCCTTTTTTAATTATGTCGACTTTGATTCAATATAACGAATGTGCATTTTTTATCACTTTTCAAAAGAACACAGGCTTCGTTTTTAAAAAGATAGTTGGGATTGAGAATGACATCATTTTGTTGAAGACATGAAACTAACAGTCTAACACTGATTTGCATGATATTTGCTCTAAAATCAGCTTCATGATTTAGTCTTTTATCTAGGTGTACCACAGACCAGCGGTGCTTTCGTTATCAAATTTTTGGATATGAACTCCAAATTTATTTTCCAATAAATATTAATGCTTTATGTTTTTTATAAAATGCTTCCAAATAGAAAAGTGACACAAATCAATACCGTCGTCAAAATCTTTTACACAGAGCTCTTTTCATAAAATCTTTTGCTCTAAAAATTGTTAAAGGTTAGGTCAGTATGCTCACATGTTTCATGTCCTATACGGTATATTGTTCATCAGCAAACCGTGAAAATCTCAAATACTACTTGCTTTCCAATTTCAATATTTGGAAGCATTTCAAGAAAAACAGATTATAGGTTGGAAAAATTTATTTGATGCAAGAATGATATTGAAACCCGGTACTACAACAGAATCAACGAGTATGTTTGATATAACTAACTATAAAATGGTGAAATCGCCTGAAAAAAAAATTAATCTCATATTCCAACACGTCAGACATTCATGAAAACGTGTGGCCCCAAACACGGCATAGACCATGTACTTTGAGTTAGCTGTCGCAAAGACAATCAAAAGAGTATACTCAAGTCGAGGCGAATTTTCAAGGAGTGAATAACTTAATGCTGCAACAAAAACGCTTCTTTATGGCTATATGGAGGCCGGAATCAGAGTCAACGTGCTTATTCCATTTTGGTACGGATAATACAGTGTTTTTTATACGAGTCATAGTGTGTGAAGAAATTCATGGGCGGATGATAAAGTTACATTGTATGCCTGCATTTTTCTGTTGAAATTTTGTTTGATACAGTTAATCTTACTCCTCTAAGTTCTGAAATCATATGTTTTATAGCGAATTCGATAGCGCACACCGTCCTGAGTAATATTCCACCGACCATTTTTGCCTTCTTTATACTGAAGTTTGCAAAAGAGTGCTAAGCAACCAGTGCAAATTTCGATTTCGAACATTGGATATAAGGTTCACAGATCTATTCAACTGTGTAAAAAAAGCTATTGAGCTATTGAACGGCTCTGGGTTCGTGATTTGGAAATTCATAGTTCATGAGTTGGTCTGACGTTGGCTGAACGGGTCCACTTCGCAATGGTGATTTTTGTGCAACTGGAACCTGATCAGTAGTAGTAAGGCCGGCCCGTATAGGTCGTACGCTTAAGGATACCCTATCTTTTGTGTACGACCTATAATTTGTCATTTTTGGCCGATTTATAGGTCATACAGTAAATATATACGGCCGACTTTTGGTGGATTTACAGGTCGTACAGTAAACATATACGGTCAATTTCTTCGTCAATTTATAGGTCATACAGTAAACATATACGGTCGATTTATAGGTCATACGGTTGAGCATGCATGTTCTTGAGTTCCCGTAATAGTAGAATTACGGTAATTTTTCGATTATGGTAATAGTTGAATTAGGGTAATAGGCGTGTTACTGAGGGTGGAAAAGGAAAATCAATGATGAACGCAGAAAGGAAAACTATAATGAACAAAAAATGGAAAAGAAATAAATAGAGATCATGTGTAAAAATGGCTTCCCCTCTGGGAAGAGAAAGCCCTCAAAAATTTGCACCCCGGACCCCCTTTGTCAAAAAGGTGCCACCTGCAGGTGTAAATATATTTCGGAGGTCCCATTTTCTGAATGAGCGTTCAAGTCAACAAATGTCAGAATGGTCAATCTGGTCAGTAATGGTCTGTTTAATGAGTAAATTCTCGAGAGAGTCAATACGCGATGAAACATTATCCTTACGGGTGCATGCCTATAAAGTTTGATGTTCTGCCAAAAATGATCAAGAAGGTTTTTTATAAAAATGACCAGAGCGAGCTGGCCATAAAAAACATGTAGACAAATAAGGTCTTTTATAGAAAAGGACAATAATGAGCTGGTCGTAAAAAGCGTGTAGAAAATTTGGAGAGTTGACGTACGGTAAAGGATACAGATTCGGGAATTATCATAATAGTAGAATTACGGTAAATTTTTCTATTATGGTAATAGAGGAATTAGGGTAACAGATGTGTTACTGTAGATGAAAAAGGAAAAAATGAAATGAGCGAAAAATGAAACAGAATTAAAAAGCGATCGTGTGTAAAAATGGCTTCTCCCGTGGGCAGAAGAAGCCTTTCAAAAATTTGCGCCCCTGGACCCCCTTTGACAAAAGGGCGCCACCTGCAGGCGTAAATATGCTCGGAGGCCCCATTCCTGAACGATCGTTCAAGTCAATCTCAAACGGTCAAATTGGTCAGTAATGGTCTGTTTAATGAGAAAAATCTCGGGAGAGTCAATACGCGATGAAACATTATCCTTACGGGTGCATGCGTATAAATTTTGATTGACTGCCAAAATTGACCAAGAAGGTCTTTTATAAAAAAATGATCAAAACAAAATGGTCGTAAAAAGCGTGTAGAAAAAAGAAAAAATCTTTACATATCAAAAAGAAAAATTTTTAATTCGATGCAACATTCTACTTTATTCTAAAAATCATTTAGTCCAACCATAAGGAAATGTACAAAAATTATGTTTCAAAATACGTTTATCATATACTATACAAAATTTTTTCAAAGTTTTACGAGTAACAACTTTACAATCTTGCTGACGCTCTATACGGAGACTATGTACATCTACTTCTTCTTTTCCATTGTTTTTTACAAAAGCAAAAACCATTCGATGAAGGGAATAAAAATTAACTTTTTTCATAGTATCTGATGACAAAGTGATACCGCGGACTTTGATTACGTGACGGTATTGGTCTGTAGAGGGACTGTACAACCTGTAGGCGTAATTTTTAGGACCTCCACTTACAAATTCGGTAATGTAAGATCCAGAACCATATTCATGTAACTCGTCAGTCATTTCACCAAGACACCAACCAGTGGGTACCTGATATTGTTGTTTGTCAACTGTTGACAGGTAAATAATACTATCCGTGTCAAAATACAATACTCGACTTTTTAATCGCTCAATGTAAGAATATAACTTTAGTCGAGCTTGAGCCGTTGTATAAGCTGCAATAACAGCGTTAGTATTTCCCATGACTTCCGCAAAATCATCATGTTGACAATATGTTGTTGACACCAATTGTTCATTGATTAGTCTAACATTCTTAATAATGTTGGCTACATTCATCACAAGTTCAAAATATTCTTTGGGTGCATTGTGGATAACAGTCTTATCCATATTGTTTCGTTGACCAAACTAAAAAACATAAAAATAATTGAATGAAATACAAAAAACTATGCAAAGTTACTTTTCCCCAGAAATAATTTAGCATTAATTTCGCCAAAGCATTCTTTCCAGGATTTTTTAAAATTTTTGAAGAATCAAATGAAATATTCTCACGATTGTAGACCTTCATTTCGTATTCACGTTTTTGCTCATCTGTCTGAGCTTTAGCAGGATAGCCTTCACTCTCCTATAAAAATTACAATCAAATTCTGTCACATTTACATAATATAAAATTTACTATTTTCATTTTCATAAAGGTATTGACGTATTGAGTAAATAAACCACCAGTGGGGTTTTTGGTTGGATGATATTGCTCAATATTATCATAATGCCAAACCTCAAAAATCTTGAGGATCTGAAACAAAAATAATATACATAGAAAAAGAACCATTACCGTAACAATATACCTTATATCCCTTCTCTAAGGCTTTGTATAATTCTATCGTAACCCATGTACCATCTAATGCTCTGTCTTGGTCGTTATGCTCGCATGTGGTCTTTTGTGAATCATGCGTGTAAGTTTTGCATAAAGGAAACAATAATTTACCACCATGTCGATACGGTAGAACAGGATGTAAGAACAACTCTAAACCTAAAATAAATAAATAAATAGATGAAAATGAAAATGAAAAACTATAAACAATTTACTAATTCACCCTTATTAATGATATGTAGTTTATGATGTCCATTACGATACAAAAACTGCATTATAAAATGTCCATCGAATCCTGGAGAATTATGCGCTATTGCTGTAATGTTTTTCATACCTTTTGCAAAAAGGTATTCACAGAAATCGTTTAGACATGTAGAGCCTTTGAAAATACGCTCGCATTGACTGCATGTATCGCAGCAAAAATTTCCCTCGTTTTGACAACACCGATCGCATGCAGTATGGACAACACATAAATTTGGTTCATGTTCGAACACATCCCCTATATCGGTTTGTCCTAGAATTTTTTCCTGCGTAGTCTGAAAATCATAAAAAACAAATTTTTGATAAACAGGACACTTATCAGTAATTCCTGTTTCATTGTCATCTAGACACTCATCCTCATCAACATTTGTTTCAAATATATCTTCTTCCTCCTCAATTTGTTCGCTACCAACAGGTTGCATAAAACATAAATGTCCTAAAATTAAAAATTTTCATATAAAATAAAATAAAATAAAATAATTATAGCGTATCTAATACCTTTTTTAGGTACACTTTTATTGCATGTTTTGCATTCAAAATCACCGCAATTATGAGGTTTAGAATGTGCTCGTCGAATCAGTGTATCACATTGTTCACACACTTTGAAACGATCGCAAATAGATACCCCTGTTTTTTGACGTTTCGATTGACCTCTTTTAGTAAAAACAAACTTGTATCGAGCAAAACACTCATCTTTTTTAAAATATCGCAGACAATCTTTGCATTTTCGAGCATTAAATTGATTACATGCGGGTGTATTGTAACACAGAGGACAAACGTTTCTGCATCTGTGTTCCAATTTGTTAATGTAGGCCAGATCGCAATGAGGACAAAAGTAGCCGCAGTCAAAAAATCCAGGCATCTTTGTAATGACGGAGTAATGGTTATCATGGTGGTAAATATTCAAAACATGCGTTGATTCAGGTCCTTAAAACTCTAAATACGTACACAATAACAGAAAAATAAAAAACTCTAACCTCTAAATATCAAATCTTTAAAGCGTTCTTTGCTAAAAACTTTGATTTGATAATTGGGTAATAAAACAGCTTGCAGTTGTTCCCACTGATGAAAACTGCAAGCTCCTTGATGATTAGCTAATCCTGCCAAGGTCATCAGTTCTTTAGCAACCTTTGTTTGCAGCAGATGTGACTTGTCAGACTTTCGAATACTTTCCCATTTGTGCTCAGCATTCCTATCTTTTTTATGAATGTAAGCTCTAGCAACAACTAGAGCTCTAGCAAAACATAAATCATCCGTGTTGTTGATGTGAATAATGCAGCATTTATCTTTTAGGAAATCATTATGTTTTAAATATTGATGAGCATTGTGAATACCTTAAATTAAAATAAATAAATAAATAAAAATAAAATGTTACACAAGTAATTTTAATTAGCTTACCGCTACCCTCAGGTGGTGTTACAACAATCGTACGAATTGTAGATTGACGACTATCAATTTGTATTTGCTCATTTGATTGAAGAACAGCATTAAGAGTGTTTACAATCAAATCTCCAGTTAAAGCATGTTTCGGTGTAAAAAGTATCAAAACACAACCTTTTGTCAAATCTGGATGGTCAAAGGAAAACCCTATAAATGCATTATCAGCGACATTCTCAGAAATTCGCTCTACTATATGTTGAAATGTTGGCACTATTTGAGCATTTAAATCATCCATATGTTCAGTATTACGAAAGTTCACAGAGTACTCGCGACCTTCGGTATTAAAACGTCTAATATTTACGGTACTGGGTTGACCTAGTTCGAAAAAATCATCCGCAACAAAAGATGCATTCGTTACACCTCCACTAACCCTAACACCACCACCACCACCAATTTGAGCTGCTTCGTAAATTTCTTCCTCATCAGAACTGTAAGGCATATAACTTTTGTATTGATCATCTTCATCATCATCATAATTTAAAACAACTCCTTCTTCTTCTTCTTCCAAAATATCATTATCAAGTGTTTCTTCTTCTTCTTTCTCAGAGGTAATATTCTCTGAAGACTCATTCACGATTGTTTCATCGTCTTCATCGGAAGTAATATCTTCTAAAATTTCCATAGGCATGTCGTCTTTGTCCGAAGTAATATCCTCATAAATAGGTTTCATTATAAAAATTATCTAAACTAGAAAATATAAAAACTATAAACTAGAAAAATAGAAAACAACCTATTCATCAAAACTTATACAGTAATAATAATAGAAAATTTTTATAAATTAGCAAAAACTATTAATTTTATGGTAGAGATTTAATTATTGTTTATGAGGTTATTGTAGTACTTTTCTTTTTTATGATGGGAAAGCTTTAAAGACCTCTATAACTCATGAACACGTGCCCATATCATTTCTTTAGCTTATTTTATTAGCATATAACCAGTTAAAACCAGTTGAAAACCTGTTTTACTGTACAACCCTAGTATTTTTGTTTTGATTCTAGAAGCTATAAAATAACTGTAATAGCTGCTTTTAACCCTGTTGCACCATCTTTTCTTTTTATGTGGAAAAGCTTTAAAGACCCTTATAACTCATGCGCACGTGGCTATATTGCTTCTATAGCTTTGACCTTGATAATTACTATAACACATAAAACACATATATTTTTCTAGCTTTGATCTCAAAGGTTACCATACCACATAAACACATTTTATTTTATTTTTGTAGAACATAGCTCCTCCTCTCATATACTCCTCAAAATAGTAGAATACTGTAGGATATATGTCTTGAATATTTATTATGCTTATAACTCCTCCTCTTACATCTATAAGCTATATATCCTGGTTATTTTATTATAGTTATAACCTCCTTTTACTCTAAAATTTTGAACACTTTATACATTTATCTGTTTTGTTGCTACAAAAACTACTCGCTTCTTCTCTCTCTCTCTCTTTAATATTTCTTCAAGAATTTTCAAAAATGGAACACCAGTTCATGTTAGATGAAAACATGACATTATTTGTAGTGGTTGAAGGTAGATACGTGTCAATCTATTTTCGTAACGTCAACCCTAAAACAAAAGAGGCGTAGGGTCGCGGATTCAAGCTCATTTTACCACAATACGGTATACTAGATCGCAATGTCAATATTATTGAAAAGATATTTTCACATGGAGGTCGATGCGGCATCAACCTTGGTTATAAAATGCTGGTCGAGAGCGACGGGGTTACAGTACAATTTAACAGTTTGTTTAATGGAACGACATGGTGTTTATCTAGAGAAGTGAGCTGATATATGAATTCTTTCTTTCTTTCTTTCTTTTAAAATATAATGTTTTATTCTTTAGCAATTTTAGCGCTGGACCAATATGATACATGAGATAGCGCCAGCTATTTCAAACGAGTACAACGCTTTAGCAGCAAATCTCCAGCTAGCGATAAAACACAAAACAAATGAAAACGATGATGTAGCTGGAAAAGATGGTTCCACCCCGAAAATCGTTAAAGAAGAAGAAGTCGGTGCAGATAAGAAAATTATTAAAGAAGAAGAAGGGATTCATGCTACAAAATTCGCTGGAGAACAATGCAGTGCTAGTGAAGATCAAAAGGTAGCTAGCGTTCAAACGACCTTTGTTAACGATGTCTTCATCAACTGTTTCAATGATCCTGACTACGATTCAACATCGGATACCAATTCGTTGGACGCCGAAACCAAGCGTATTTGTGAGTTACGTGTTCCGGGTTTAGATATTCCATGGTTTTTTGATGAGCAAGTAGTAAAAGGTGAAAAATTATTTATAGTTATATGTGCTGAACTAGTTATACAAGACATCTTTAATGAGTGTATTTCTGATTGTTATTGCGTGAAAGAGGTAGGAATTCTTGAGGATCATCAGTGTCCAGCTCTTAATTCCATATATAATATCACAATTACACCAACAGTTAATCGTTTATATGAAAAGATGGGACTTATCATTGACTGTTTTGAATATGTTATAGGCGAAGTTCAAGGTTATTACTGTCTTCGCACTTTTAAACAGATGATTGACATATTTAGATGTATACCACTTACAAGTACTGGTCGTGAAATTCTTAAGGATTTTGTAGCTTGTTTTATTGATGAAGGTTATCATTATGATTTTGATGATGCTGTTGTTATCAAAACACTACGCGATTTTATTAACAGTAAATTGTAAAAGTTTTGCTTACATTCATTACAGTTTGTATGTTTTAATTAGCTATAGTTTGCTTGCTTATGTAATTGCTTACGTATTTGCTTGTTATATAATTTCATACATATATTGCGCGTATATTTTTGCATACAGTAATGTTATTCTATTTTATATAATTATCTATCTATCTTTATATTTTACACGTGCACTGTTTTATATTGTAATTTTGATAATTATATATAACATTTTGTTTTAAATAATAATAAAAATCATTTTAAAAATTGTTCAAGTAAAAAGTGGTTGATTTTTGTTGTTGTCAAAAAGAGAGATGTCAAATGATGATGATGAAAAGTTTTATATATGGAAACATCCATTTAACTGTATAGTTTCTGCTCCAACAAAATCAGGAAAAACACAATTTGTTAAAAAACTTGTAATTTTTTCTAAAGAAATGCTTCACCCTGCTCCTGTGAAAATTTATTGGTGTTATTCGGAATGGCAAGAAGCTTACGATGAATTAGTTCAGAAATGTTCTTATGTAGAATTTATTCAAGGTTCGCCTGATTTGAATGAACTTCAGAAAAGTAAAGATACACCTAAATTATTAATTATGGATGATATGATGCAAGAGATGAAGAATGATCAAAGTTTAACTCAACTTTATACTAAAGGATCGCATCATTGGAATATATCAATTATACATATAGTTCAGAATGCCTTTTTTGATGGAATGCGTACGAGTAGGATAAATGCTCAATATTTAATTCTTTTAAAAAACCCAAGCGATAGATTACAAGTCCGCACACTGGCTCGACAGATTTTTCCAACAACCTCAAATTATTTCATAGAGGCGTATGAGGATGCTACTAGTAAACCATACAGTTATTTATTAATAGATCTTACACAGACATGTCCTGAAAAATATCGACTTAGATCTAATATATTTCCCGACAATGATCACATGATTTTGTATACACCTAAATGATTCATCATTTTTACAAAAAAACTTTATACAAGTTAGTCGGATCCTATTATTTTAGCGACATGGTATACAGTAAATACATTTTTTTAAATACTCTCGCTGTGATTCTTTTCATAGCTGTTTTTATTGTATGGGTACAATACCCTTTTCAATTTTATGAAAATGAAGAACCTGTAAATGTTACAGATTTTACGATACCAAACACAAAAAATGTTACAGATCAGAAATTATTATTACTGGAAAATTATAAATTTTACTACGTTCTGTAGAAAAAATTTTACATTGTCCTCAGAATGACGGACAATTTATGCAATTAGGAGCGTGTTTCAAAATATATATTTTCAATCCTGTCGTATTTTCTTGTTGTAGTCGAAGCAGTAAATTTCAAAACTTGTACATACATGGAAGTAGATTACGATATATTGATATGATAGCTCTATTACATAATCAGAAAAAAATATTATACCCTTCATCAGTCTAGTCGAGAATTTTGAAGAGTTTGGTGGTTTTTCTATAATTTGTTTGTTTGTGACAATTATGACATCAGCTGCATTTGAAGTTTTTGTCAGAATGGTGCAGAATAAAGTAAAAGGTAAAATGTTTATATCTCTTCTTTAACTAGTTATTGAACTATAGTATTTTTATTTAAGGTAAAATACTAAACAACAAACACAAATGCGAAATAGCTGATTTGTTTTGGACTCGTTTCTCACCCGAAGCCAAGATTTTTTACAAAGACATAGCTAAGGCGTGCAACCATTTACGGCGTGAAGTTGGTTTACCCATGGGACCTAAAAAAGTTACACAATTTTGGTGTTTTGCTAGATTATTACTGACGGAGTTGGATATGATTGAAACTCGTGCTATTTTTGTAGAAGATCTTTTTTTTAAACTAGATACAGCTCATAAACTATTATTTATGAATATGAATAACTTGTGTGCTTTTTCTAGACGTGAAGAGTTGAATATCGTCATACAAAATGAAGCTTCATTACTATCTTAATGTAATACAATAAATATTTCAATGTTTACTCATCATTTGGTCATTATTGTAAAATTTTTCTGTACTGTATGGTCTGTTTTGTATGGCTTCTAGATTAAAGAAATATATTCACGAGCTCAATGTGTTGAAAAATTCAAATCGTGTTCAAAGACGTGCTTTTCTTCAACATTCTTCCCCCGATTTGATCTGTTGTATATGTGAAATTTGTTTGAACATTTTGAACGGTAATATTCCTATTAATTCAAACTTAAAAAAGAAATTGGCGAAACATAAATTATTGCTCAGAGGTTTAGCTACAAGACACGAAAAAAACAAGAAAAAAGATTTACATAATAAACGTGTAAGAATTGTTAAAAGTGGTGGAGCATTTTTACCTCTAGTAATACCCGTTTTATTATCTACATGAGCAAGTTTTTTTACAGAGAAATTATTATAGAATGAAATTTGCTAATAAATTTGCTCTTATACCTCAGGAGGTTCTGAATAAGTTGAATAACTCTCAGGGTTTTTCTTCGACAATGAGTTCAAATGAAAAGACAGGTATAGCTAAGCAAGTTGACATGTATCGTAATGAGCTAGAGCGCATTTTGAAAGATAATACGTTAACGCCCGAAGAACAATACAAAATGTACTCGCAACTATTTTCACAATATTTAACTTTTGAACATGAAAAGGCTCAACCTACTACAATGATTTTAAAACAAAAAGTTATTGATAACGAAGAAGATGAGAATGATAGTGACGATTTGAAACAAAAAGAAAAAAATTGGCTGAACGATGAAAAGTTACTTAGCGGTATTCCTAAACAGTTTAAACGCTCAGCATCCTTATTATTGGAACATGTGCGACGTAACCCTAGTATAAATGTTAATAAGCAAGGTGAAGTATTAATTGATGGAAAATTAATTGAAGGATCACATATTATTGATTTATTACATGATTTGTCTCGTAAACGTTCAAAAATTACGCAAACGCTTGGAGTAGATGAGTTTGTTAACGCTTTGAAAAAATATAATGTACCATTAGAGGCTATAGGAAACCCATTACGTAAAATGTTATTCACTTTACCTCAGAAACTCTCCTACCATACACCTCCGGAAGAATCAGATGATCAAACAGTTAGTAGTGTCAAACGGTTGAATAAACCACTTGTGAAAGGTGTTGATTTATTTTCAAGTGGTGCCGAGGAAGATATCAAAGACGATTCATTCTTTAATAAAGGAAATTCGACAGAAAAGAAGATACGACACAAAGTTAGAGCACTTAGACGGTATACTCCTTTGTACTAGAGCGATGAACACCTTACTTTCGAAATTATACAAAAATTTACACGGAAATCCTACAGCTTTTTCTAGTATTGAAAAATTATATGCTGAAGCTAGAAAACACCGTAAAAATATTACACGTAAAAATGTTAAAGATTGGCTTTCAAAACAAGATAGTTATACTTTACATAAACAAGTCAACAAAAAATTTTCATGTAATCATATTTATGTTACAGCTATGGATCAACAATGAAAAATTGATTTGGCAGATATGTCTTCTTTAGCAGATTTTAACGATGGATACAAATTTATGCTTACATGTATAGATGTATTAAGTAAATATGCATGGGTTGAACCATTAAAATCAAAACATTCAAAGAATGTTTGTGATGCTTTTCAAAATATTTTAAAAAGAGGTCGAATCCCTTGGAGAGTGCGCAGTGATAAAGGAAAAGAATTTGTCAACAAAGATTTCCAAAAATTATTGAAAACTAATGATATACATTTTTTTACTTCTCAAAACGAAGACATTAAATGTTCAATAGTGGAAAGGTTTAATAGAACTTTAAAAACTAAATTATTTAAGTATTTTACAGAGTTTACTACTTATAAATGGATTGATATTTTACCCTCAGTTGTTTCCAACTACAATCACTCTGTTCATAGATCGATTAAGGAAAAACCTATGAATGTAGATTATTCTAACGAAAAAATTATATGGCAAAGACTCTACCCTGAAAGATTATACACTAGAAAGTCTAAGATTGATATAGGAGATTACGTGCGAATTAGTAAACATAGAGGTGAATTTGACAAAGGTTATTTACCTCAATGGAGTGAAGAAGTTTTCAAAGTAATGCATATTGTGAAGACCCCAAATCATATACTTTATACAATTCAAGATCTGGAAGGCGAATATATAGAAGGACGTTTTTTATGAAAAAGAACTACAGAAAATTGATTTTAATCCTAATATCAAAGAATACAAAATTGAAAAGGTTTTGAAGACTAAACGTTTACCAGATGGTCAGAATAGAGTACTTGTGAAGTGGTGGGGTTATCCTGAAAAATTCAACAGCTGGATTTTAGAAAAGGATATACAAAACGACGACGACAACGATTACGATGAACAACTTTGAATTGACATATTATGTTCAACAAGATGCGCTATTATCACAAAATTTTTTAGGGGATTTTGCTTGCCATACTCTACCGAAGATAGTTAAAAGACCTGCGGCTTTAATTGCAAACACCGATACATCTTTTCAAAAAGGAAGTCATTGGATAGCTATGTATTTTGATAATGCTAACTCTGTATATTATTTTGATTCTTATGGTTTACCACCAGCTATTCCTGCTTTTATAAACTATATTAACGAAAATGCTTTAATAAGATATACAAATAAGAAACATTTACAAAATTTTAATAGTAGGGTTTGTGGTATATATACTTTATATTTTTTGTATTATAAAGTGCGACATGTTCCTATGTATAAATTTTTCTGTAAAAGTATTTTCTGTAAAAGGTCACTTGCGAAATAAATTATGTACATGTTTGTAAAAAGTTAACTCCTTCTTTATGTATTTATATATATAAATTCTACTTCACTTTGATAGCTCCGCCTCCTTTATATTTTTGTATAATTTTATTGGTTACTTTACTAGCTCCGCCTTTTTATAAATTTATAACTGAGTGTTTAGTTGTTAAATAAAAATTTTTTATTTTGAAATGGATACTAGTAATAGTACGCATTCAGAAACGTCTCGCATTAGCATTTGGGAGTTTTTTGGAAAATGTCTACCTCGAAACGAAGTGGTTTTCTTCAGTCAGGTCATACTTATATACATTGTAGTCATTACAGCTATAATAAATTTATCTCTCTACAATAATAATACACAATTGTGGGTTGGTCTTTTGTGCGCTTGTATAGGATATTTATTACCTAGCCCCGTACCGACAGTATTACAGTCATCTAATTCATTGAAGACTGTACCTATAGCAACAGCAAACAACATTATAAATAATGACAACCTTTGAAGATCAATTTTATATCACATTACCTAGTAATAGCAAAAATGGAAACAAGCCCTCTGATTTTTCAGCCCATCTACCTTACCGTTTAAAACTAGATGGAAGCTGGGAGGTAAGGCTAAGTGAAATAATATACCCCTATAGTTGGGCTACATTTACCAATCATGGTGGAGATAATGTAATAACATTAATTACGGATGGTGTTGGAAAAAAGTCAAAAAAATTAAACTAATAGTTTTTGAAAAACATTACTTTACCATATCTGAATTAACTGAAGAGTTGAATGCAAAAGTTGGAGCAGCTATTGCCGGAACTAACATGGAAATCATGTTTTCATACGATGAACATAGTAGAGGATTAGTTAATTTGAAAATAAAAAGTGGTACAATCTTACGTAAAATCGAAATAAGCAAACGATTAATGGAGCTTCTCAGATTTAGCGCTACCAATACTGAGGCCTATGCAACTGCTGATGACTTTTTAAATAGAGCTGTGAATATTAACTTATATACTGTTTGAGAGAAACCTCCAAAAAATTCTAACACACATATTCCACCATCCAAAGCTGTTTTTCTTGCAGAGCCTGGAACTAATCATTTATACATGTTAGGCATTCAACCACCAAATTTGAATGATTTACATAATTTTTATGTTTACTGTAATATTATTGAAAATCAGATTGTTGGAAATACTTTAGCACCGCTTTTACGTATAGTAAATGTTCAGGGAAAATACAAAGATAATGTGAGTCAATTATATGAAACACCTCACTATATACCCATTCAATTGAAAGAAATTACAGTACTCGAGATTAATATAAAAAACACTATGAATGAGCTTATACCCTTTCAGTTTGGGAATGTTATAGTTAAATTACATTTTCGGCGACGTGCTCCTTTATTCCTATAATCATAGTATCAAATTTTTATTTACTCATTCATTCATTTGCATTTGGACACGTTGTCGTCAGGTTTAATTTTCGCAAACGCTCTTAATTAATTAATTAATTCATTTAGTTGATCCTTTTGATTTTCAAAGCAAAATATGCATACTGTATTTATCCCTGAAACCGTTGATTACTGGATCAAAATTTATCAACATAGTATTCAAGATAATCAATTTCAATTAGGTGGTGCCTTAGAAGGTTTCCGAGCAGCATACCCATATTATTATAGACATCAAGGAGCTGGAGTTGGTATATTTTTTAAGAGTTTGTGGCGTCTAGCTATGCCTTTGTTAAAATCTGCAGGAAAGCATGCACTTCCTGCAGGTTCCAAAATTGCAGGCGATGTTGTAGAAGGTCGTTCTTTTAAAGAAAGTGTTGCTGAGCATGGACGAAACGCAGCTGGTAGCTTATTACACGAAACGGGCGAGCGCATTCATAAAGGAAAAGGTTTAGGGAAGCGTAAACATATAAATTCTACGATACATATAAAAAGCAATAAAAAGTTAAATGATGGTCAGCGTCAACAACATCAACATCAAAAACAACATAAATGTAAACACCTGAAACAACATTCCTCATTCTTAAAAAAGACTCCACGTAGAGTAGTCGGTTTCAAGGATATCTATTCAAAATGAGTAAATTTATTGATGCTGTGTCGTCTCCTAGTAGTAAAACAGAGTTAGATTTATTTACAGTACCTCCAACACAAGTTGCTATACGTAGAAGTTTTTGGTCTGAAATTCAGTTACAAAATCCTTGTACTAATGAAGGACCTTACGAGTTTGTTATTTCACCTGATTCATATATGTTGGACTTATCAAAAAATTTTATATATTTTACTATTTGAATTACGAAAGCTAATGGCGCTGCTTGCACTTTAACAGCAGATGCCAACAATAACATCAGTGGTAACGTTGTGGTCGCGAATTAATTTGATCGGCAAAACATTTTTTAAACAGATCAAGATGCACTTAAATGGAAAATTAATATCTGACAGGTAAGTTTTATAATTAAATGTATGTTTACATTTTTTAATTTTAACATTTTAACATTTCAGTGGGGATAGATATGCTTACAGATCTTATTTGGAAACGGAATTGAACTATGGTCGTGATGCTAAGTTGACACATGTTGCAGCTGCTGGTTATGCTTTTGAAAATGGCGATGTTCTTGATATAAAGAAAAACAAGGGTGCTTTGGAAAGAGTTCAGATGTTCAAAAACAGTGCAGTTGTTGAATTAATGGCTCCAATACATGCCGATCTATTTATGCAAGAATGTTTCCTATTGAATCAATGTACTTTGAAAATTGATTTATACAGACATAGAGATGATTTTTGCTTGGAAAAATTTATATCTACTGACAACGAAGCTTATAAAATCGAGGTTAAAAGCATGTCTTTATTTATTAAAAAAGTTGAAGTTGCGGATAATATCAATCTAGCTATTGAATCCATGTTACAAAATACAGCTGCAAAATACCCTATTTGTCGATGTCATGTTACAAGTCTATACATAACAACTAGTCGTCACTCAGCTCCTCTGAACTCATTGTTCACAGGTCCTTTACCTCGTCGTCTCGTTGTGGCGCTTGTTGATGGTTCGGCTGCTAGGGGTGATTATTATCAAAGCCCCTTCAATTTTAAGCATTTCGGATTAAAGGAAATTAAAATAACAAGTGGCACTACAACACTACCTACAAGACCATATATGCTAAATTTTAAAGAAAACAAATATTTGCGCACTTTTGTACAATTATTTGAGGGTGTAGGAATTGGTACAGATAACAGGGGTAATAAAATTACTCGAAATTCTTTTACAACACATAACACAGTTTTTGTTTTTGATTTGACTCCTTGCGGTATGGATGGTAATTTTTGGGAACTCGTACGTGAAGGAACCACTAGTTTACAGATGAATTTTGGCGAGGATATACCAGATGGCGGTATTGAAGCACTTATATATGCAGAATTTGACTCTCTCGTAATGATTGATAAAAATTGTGAAACCTTTATGGATTATAGTATTTAAATACGTTATATTTATATGTACATTTCATCTCATTTTTTTATAATAATAAAAATCACTTATAGTTGTTATTGTTGTTTATACAACCCTTCTCTTTAGCTATTGTTTAGAAATATTCTTTTAATTTATTCCTAATTATAAATGAACTTCCTTTTATTACTCCTTCTTTCCTTTATTTTCTCCTTTAATTCTACAGTACTATGTAATTTTCTTGTAGGTTCTTTTTACCCTAAGATCTGTTTGTGCATATTCTCTACATATCGTTTACTCATACATCTCTAATTATCTGACTACAGTAAACCCTTTTTTATATTCCAGAAGTTGACACACACATACACACATACACACATACACTCATAGTAGAACTCTAAAGAAATTACCTCTACTATTAAACGCAATAAATAAAAAATTTTATTAATTTTAATTCAATTTAATTTATTTGAAACAAAATATATATACAAAATTTAAAACAAAATAGAATAAATTATACATATATACAAAATTTAAAAACAAAATAAAATATACATATATATACATCCACCTTCACCGCCGCCGCTGCCGTCGCAGCCCTCGCTAGAGGTTTCACGCGTATCCACTAAAATTTTTACAAATTTTAATAACTATTTCAGTTAAACAAAAATTTTTACTTTAATATATCATTTAACTGTTAAGTAATAGGTACAAGATCTATCAATAGTCTTTATTTATCATAAAATTTTATCGTATAAAATTGTGTAAATATTTGAAAACTTCTAGAATATTCTAGAAATGTTCTTTGGTAAGTTTTAGACAGCTCAACTAGCTTATAAAATTTATATATCTACGACGTGTTTTAACTATAACATCGTAACTCACTAGAAACGTGGTAGCGCCAGTCCTATCCTCTCGTCGACGTAGCGATCATCGGCATTTCCCCATTCAGCCCTCGCACCAGGGGGAGGATATTCCACAGGTGCGAGGCTAGGTGGCCGTCATCTAGCGAAGGGTTTTCAAACATCCGGCGTAGACGTTTCATAAAACCCCAAAAGGGTTTCTGTCTAGCCGGATATTCAACCCCTCGCTGGCTTTTCCACCAGCTCTTGAAGTCCGTGGACGCCTCCTCCCAAAAGATGGATGCCCACGCGTCAATGTCGGCCGCCGTTAAAAACAGTTCTAAATTAATAATAATAATATTATGAAGTAGTATCCATATTAATTTTTAAACCAAAATATTTGTAAAATCATCGTACAGTAAACCTCCTAGGCGGCTCTTAACGCCGAAATAAACATAACGAATAGGGCCTCCATTGGTAGTCTCAGGTGTTGAGCGCAAGTACAAAAATAAGAATGGTTCTTCTTCTTCTATGTTTTCTATTTATACCTCTTTACCCTCATTAAACCTTTTCCAGTTTTTTCTGCTTTTTGGTTGAATCTTTTCGGTTTTTCTTTGAAGGTTGTCGACTCTAGGTTATTCTAGAAAACTATCAGAATAACAATAATCACCACCTTAATTGTTTCGGTATTGCGTCTTTTTAAATGCTTTAGGCTCTAGGTTATTCTAGAAAACTATCAAAATAACAATAATCACCACCTTAATTATTTTGGTAAAGCGTCTCTTGCTACCGTATTTTATAGAACCTTTGACCTTTTCTAGCATTTCTAATTGGTTTTACGATCTGTATGGTTTCAGCTGTCTAACCTTTCTATGTTTGCTCTGGAAAACACTCTGTATACAAAACCGCATCTACCTACATGAATCATCCAATATAATGTATTAATTTTCTATACGTAGAATAACACTCATGTATTGATGATTTAGTTCTTTTCTTTTTTCTTTTTCTTTTCTTTTCTTTTCTTCAAATATTTTTGTGGTATCAATTACTTTTTTACATTTAGAATATTTTTTCATCTCAAGTGTTCACTTTTCTACACGCGTTTTATGCCCATTTTTCTATAAAAGAATTTGGTCATTTACGACCTTATAAGTATAAACCTGTAGGAATAATGTTTCAAGTTTTATAGGCTCTTAGAGTTTTTATATGTGGAATTGAGCATTCTGATCTAAAAGACCGTTCTAATTTGGATGATCTTCAGTATGCAGGGCTTCTGATTAGCTATTCTGTGAACCTGCAGACAGCGCACCTCTTATTTTGGAGCCCGAGGGCGCTTTTTTTGAACGACCTCCTCTGTGGGTGGAGAGGGTCAATTTTATGAATGCTTTCTTTCTTTTTTGTTTTCCATTTTTTGTTCACGTTATCATTATTTTTGTATTTAGACTACAGTATTTTGGCGATAAACAAAAATAAAATAGTGATTCAAAAGTTTTATAATAAAGTATAATGTTGCATTAAATTAAAAATTATTGACACGTAAAGATTTTTTCAACTCTCCAATTTTTCTACATGCTTTTTACGACCAGCTCATTATGGTCATTTTCTATAAAAGACCTTATTTGTCTACATGCTTTTTATGGCCAGCTCGCTCTGGTCATTTTTATAAAAGACCTTCTTGGTCATTTTTGGCAGAACATCAAACTTTATACGCATGTACCCGTAAGGATAATGTTTCATCATGTATTGACTCTCTCGAGAATTTACTCATTAAACAGACCATTACTGACCAGATTGACCCTTCTGACATTTGTTGACTTGAACGATCATTCAGAAAATGGGACCTCCGAAATATATTTACACCTGCAGGTGGCACCCTTTTGACAAAGGGGGTCCGGGGTGCAAATTTTTGAGGGCTTCCTCTTCCCAGAGGGGAAGCCGTTTTTACACACGATCTCTATTTATTTCTTTTCCATTTTTTGTTCATTTTAGTTTTCCTTTTTGCGTTCGTCATTGATATTCCTTTTCCACCCACAGTAACACACCTATTACCCTAATTCAACTATTACCATAATCGAAAAATTACCGTAATTCTACTATTACGGTAACTCAAGAACATGCATGCTTAACCGTATGTCAACTCTCCAAATTTTCTACACGCTTTATATGACCAGCTCATTATTGTCCTTTTCTATAAAAGACGTTATTTGTCTACATGTTTTTTATGGCCAGCTCACTCTGGTCATTTTTATAAAAAACCTTCTTGGTCATTTTTGGCAGAACGTCAAACTTTATACGCATGCACCCGTAAGGATAATGTTTCATCGCGTATTGACTCTCTCGAGAATTTACTCATTAAACAGACCATTACTGACCAGATTGACCGTTCTGACATTTGTTGACTTGAACGATCGTTCAGAAAATGGGACCTCCGAAATATATTTACACCTGCAGGTGGCACCCTTTTGACAAAGGGTGTCCGGGGTGCAAATTTTTGAGGGCTTCCTCTTCCCAGAGGGGAAGCCGTTTTTACACACGATCTCTATTTATTTCTTTTCAATTTTTTGTTCATTTTAGTTTTCCTTTTTGCATTCATCATTGATTTTCCTTTTCCACCCACAGTAACACACCTATTACCCTAATTCAACTATTACCATAATCGAAAAATTCCCGTAATTCTACTATTACGGTAACTCAAGAACATGCATGCTTAACCGTACGACCTATAAATCGACCCTATATGTTTACTGTACGACCTATAAATCGACGAAGAAATTGACCGTATATGTTTACTGTACGACCTGTAAATCCGCCAAAAGTCGGCCGTATATGTTTACTGTACGACCTATAAATCGGCCAAAAATGACAAATTATAGGTCGTACACAAAAGATAGGGTATCCTTAAGCGTACGACCTATACGGGCCGGCCTTACTACTCTGATCAAAAGAACTATAACAGATATTGACAAAATGGAAATTCATATTCAATTAAACTCACTGACATTAAAGTTTCTGACTAAAAGATGATCTGATCTCGCACCTTGAACTTAATCAAAATGCATAATGTTCTATTTCATAGGGTATTATGGGGCTCAAAATTGTATGTTTAATGCATGCCTCATCATCAGATAAACTTCCTTCATTGCTGAAATCGGGCATAGCGAACTGGCCACCGTAAACGACATAGTGTAAATATATATTGCAGTGGTGCTGCGGTTATTACGCGGCCTTCTGCGCACACACCACCACTAAACCCGCAATTTCGAACCATTTACCTGGTTCGGTTAACGCAGTTGATAGGGACGTGCTTTGTGTCCAAAAGGGTCCAAGCCCTTCACTGAGCGTTATTTTGCTGTTGCGCCGGACACGTGGATTTGGGCATGCGATATATAGCTTATGAGCAAAAACATTAGTGTCACATTACTCGCATGCCTATGGGCTATAGAATCCATCATGGATCTGAACTTACTGGAAAATTTTGATACAAACAAACAAGCTTGATCTTCTGAAGAGTACCTTTGAACTTTTTGAACATCTTATTTTGTGCAAGCCAGAAATAGGATGAACAAATTTCTGAGTGGAAAATGCAAAACCTTCATAATCATATTAATTAATTGAGTTTTGGATTAAATTCTTGGTAATTTGTGCAAAAATATATGGTAACATTTCTGTCATTAGACTCCGCTTTCGGTCCCTATAAACAAGTGTTATTTTTGCGTCAAAAACTTGAGATGCTTTTAGAATAGCCAAAAAGTCGACAAGCGAACGAATACTAATTTTTTAAACATTCCTCCATACGGCACCAACCGCCCGAAAAATTTCCACCACTAAAAAGTGCTAACGACGCAGCATTCTTACTCTAACTTTTGTTACATAAGCATCCACTAAACACGTCTAATCCTATGTTATCATATTTTATTGACAATACTTTTCTACCACAATGGCGATGGTTTTTTACTTTTTTTTGTGGATCTAGCATTGCGGCCGATTTATCGGCGATTTTACTTTTATTAATTTTGATCCTAATTAGCATATCATGCTTAGTTAAACAAATTAAGGCTTTTAGGAGGAAGAAGATTCTTTTGAACTTAGAATCTCCTCCGAGGCGTAAATACGGCGTAGCATTATTCGGGGAAGCGAGACGGCACAGTTTACCCGGCGTATCGGCCGTAAGACGCCAAAAATGTCACTGTATACAGAAAAAGACTGGCAACGGAAGTTCGAGTTTACTTTTTACGAAATTGGGCTACGTTTTGAACAGGAGGAAATATTCAACGTCTGACAAGGCCAAACGACGCCGGCACACTTTATGTCCTGAATTTTTTTGGAGGAAACATTTGTTGGACGATCTACGAGCTGGATACGCCACGGCGGATAAGAATTTGGAAGCCGAATTGTCGACCATCGAAGAACAAGAAGAAAGAATGTCAGTGGTCAGTCAATCTGATTCTGTTTTCAACGACAAGAAATGATTCTGATTAACTCTGACGGTGATAATTTCCCAATTACATAAATCTTCAATTATCCTTCAGAAGATTACGAATCTAACATTCAAGGATGAGTACAAGTTGACGTCATACATGTTCTGGAAAGATTTTCTGGGGTGTCTTGACCCCAGGTAGTTCTAGTTGACCTCAAGCAGACTTGCACCACCAGTAAGTATATTGTCCATTCACTTTAAAATGGTGGACGCAACAAAAATCAAAGAGGTAGGTTCAATTTGATACAACATTTTCACTCAAAGGAAAACTTTATATTGTAGAAAAACGCTGGATTTCTTCATAAAAATGGGAAGGCCAAAATCCTAGGAAAAACTCGACACCTGGCGCCAGCTGCAATACTCAGGGTTAAGTCCCAGCTCGCGTTTATCTCCAGCAAAATAATCCAGAGCGTGCGATCAGCGGTTGCAACAATATTGGGATGTCACGATTATCTCGAACTCCAGATAATCGCGAGCTCGGACTTGAACCCGAGCTCGAGCGGTAGGGTTGCAATAATTTTTTTAGTCTAATTCTGGTCGTAACGTCGGTTTTAGTTGTACACAAAAAATAGTCATTCATAGCAATTTCAAGTTCGAGAAAAATGTTGTTTGCTATACATTTTGGAATGAACTTATTTTTTTGACTAATCTTTAATTTGGACTTTCTCTTGATTTTGAGTACCCTAAAGTGTAGGGATTCAAGATGGTTCTAAATCCTGATTACAGACAACCGAAATCAAGTTCTTGTGAATATGAATTTATAGTCCGTTTTTTATATAATGATTTTAAATGGACAAATCGTTCACACAAACTTCTTGTGGAACTTTTTCGCAAAACTACTGTCAGCTGGTTGGAAAATTTGCAGCTCTGAGACGCGTCGTTTACCAGAAAATTACCAAAATATAAAATGGTTCGTTTACTCCAGTTTCATTTTCTAGAAGTGGTATAAGAAAAATGAGGAAAAATAGCCAAAAATAATTGGGATTGGGATTTGTGCGACTTTCGCACTTCAGAACCGTCGAATAGACATTAACTATGCGTACGTGACATCTGATTTCCCTGTTTGCCACAATACGAGTATGGTGTAAATTTACATCATAAGTAACCTTTTAATGAACTATTGTACAAACACCCCAGTTGTAACTTAACAGTCGCAAACGAAATTCGAAAGCAGCGTCCGGTCTCATAAAAGACTTTCAATATTCACTTTCTTAGAGTACGGAATACAAGAAGAGCCACTTGAAAAAACTCGTTACCACTTAAAAAAATTTTTCATCACTTGAAAAAAGTCGTTACCTTCGAACATGATCCACAACATTTTTAGCATCGCAAAAATTCAAAATGCTTCACCAAAATTCCAAGATGCATCACAAAAAAATGAAGATGTAACAGTTTTACGACGTATACGGTAACCTTTCAAAGTGAGTTTCTGGGGTCACGGCTCGCTCGGGTAGGGCGTCCTTAGTTTTTGAGGAGCGTGGCAGAATGGGAGGGGGGTTAATTTTGCACGGAAAATCTGATGGACTTATTGATTTTTCATAAAAAAATTCATTTTCCGAGATATTTCAGGAAAACGTCAAGAATGCTTGTTTTTCACCCAAAAATGCGGTAATTTCGGTATCAAGATCTATTAATATGCGCAGAATCAAATTAGTATTGCGACTCTTGAATTTTACACCTTTTACAAAATTCTGAAGTTATAAAAATGAGACGAAAATGTTTCAAAAAGTAGATTAAGGGACAATCGGTGTGTTTTCCATTGGGAAAAGAATCTCTCCGATGGAAAAGTCCGAATTTTGTTTATGTCAATAGCCATTCCAGTCCAACATATTCTGTTGAAGTTTCAATCGGATTTGAATACCCTTTGGGAAGCTGCAGGGAGTTTCATCTACCGTAATTTAATACAGAAATGTTATCAAATGTCAATAAATCTTCAGTCAACGAGCAGTTGATGGCAACGAACGAGGTATAGCTACGTCGGAAGGAGAATCGTCTATCGGAGCATTAGTAAATTTTCATTAGTTTAGCTTCAATGAATGCTGCACAGGAAATTCTAAATGAAACGTTAAGGAATGTTTTTATATTATTACAAAAATTTAAGCGAAACTAGAGCTGGAAGTTTAATATTACAATGATTAGCTCGCCACTTCAGTGTCTCCCATCCTAAAAGCTACGAAAAGGTGACCTGTTTCACGTCAGCTTAAGTTAGGCTGGAGAAAATTTAGTAAAGAACACGGACTATTGGCTGCATAGGAAGCAGAAAAGCGCGTCAGAATAAAATTCTATTCAGAAGTGAAAAATCCTAAGATTTTTGTCGCCGACAATCGGCGACAGTCGGCGATTCTAAGGAATGAATAAGAATGAATTTGCAGAATGCGCAGCCCAGAAGTGAAAAAAATCCTTGGATTTTTGTTGCCGACAATAGGAGACAGTCGGCGACTGCACTTCTGAATTTGGCTTAACTCTTGTCGTTTCCTCATTGACAGAAATCAAAGTATCATTGGATTTCGGCGATAGTGCAGATGAAGCATACATTTGGTATATGTAATTGATACGTATCCTTAATGTGCAATTCATCTGTGCTGTCTATTAGATGAATTAATGCTTATTTTAAAGTCCATTTTGACTGCAGTGGTTTTTAGAGCGTTCTGTTGATTTTTTGGCGAAGTCGATGTGAAATGCAGTGTTAAAACGAATCAGTTACAAGTTAGGACAATAGAAAAAATTGCAGTCTGGATTTCAGCAGTAGCAGAAAAAGAAGGAAACCCACCCGTTGCTGCCTTGTGGCGTGGTCAGAGATTTGCTGTAACCTGTAAGTGGGTAAAGTAACGTGCCAAAACACTCTTTGACGAAGAGGTTCAATGCATGGAACAACCACTAGTTCATAATTTTCAAGCCAGTAGAAGATGATTACAAAATTTCCCTCTCTAGAATGATTGGATAATCAGGTAATGAACAACTATTACACCAAAATTGCCACAAGATCAGGGACTGCTTTCATCAAAGAGACTTATGCTCCAGCTGAGCTGCAGCTTAAGCTGTAGCTTAACTCTATATGCTATACCATTGCCGTTAAGCTGCAGCTCGGCTGTAGCTTAACTCATACACACAAAACATATCGAGAAAGTTATGCTGCAGCTAAGCTGTAACTTAACTCTGTACATTATAACATTGTCGTTAAGGTGCGAAATTTAAGTCCTTGTATTGTTCACGTGCCAAATTCTTGCCAGCTTTGGAAAAATCCTTTCTCCAGTTGACTTTTGGTAACAGTAGCTTAGGATGGATGGAGAATATCGTCACAAAAATGTTTTTGTGTACAATTTTAGGCCAAATACGTTTTTCAAGGAAGCTTTGAATTTGGGATGCTTTCGATGCCTCATTCCTGGTGGGATAAAGCACATTTCACATAAGATCTAAATAGATGTGGCTGTAGTCACATATGGATGCGCAGGTTTAGTTCAACCACGCGACGTCGGCTGGAATAAAACATTCGAGGCTCACTTGACCGAACAATATCAAAATTGGTTAACCACAAATGATCACCAGCTACAAAGGCAGGAAACACGAAAGCTGCCTCACTGGAAATCATTTGCCAACGAATAATTAAAGCTTGTGGGGAATCGTTGTCTATCGAACTGATAGCCAAATCATTGAACGTTTGTAGTATATCAATGGATCAGAATGGATTAGATGGATCAGAAGATAAAGATACTGCATGTTTCAAAGAAAATATCAAGTACCATCATGGAAGATGTTTATTACCTAAAAAACAGGCTCATGCTGCCGGAAAAACCGACGCTTGAAGTAGATTATTATGAAAATTTGATTGATTTGTATTCTGATTTAAACAATGTATGCTTGTTGGTGATGAAGCGTTACCTGTTGAAATTCTATGAAAGAATGAAAAACAAGATGGAATTATAAAGTACAAAATTTTAAAAAACGGCGCCCTCAAATAGGCGGGGCTTCATAATAAATGGTATACCAAATGGGCCGAAAAAAATAAATGCCGCTGTTTATTGGAAAGTTATGGTAATTAACTTTTGACTTATCATTGACAAGGTCGATCTACTCATAAAATATACCCAAGGCTCCAGCTGACTACAGAGTTGAAGAATTAGTTCACATTAGGCCTGCCGATCTCAATTGACCCTTGATGATGATGTGGGTACAAGCTTCGAAAACGACCTGGACATTTTTAGTATCAGTAGCACACGTTCTGTGGGTGTAGATGTGGGCGTTGGAGTCTTTCCTATTCGATACGAATTGTTTTTCTATATAAGCACAAGCCATTTCGAAATCTTGCGGGCCTAAAAATTTATTACTGTGAGAAATATTATTCCCCAAAGTGAACACACTTATAGTTAAGCCTAATGCGAAATTTCAGATCTCCGTGAGTTATTTTTTTTCTTCGACGCGCCTCTTACTGATTCAGACTTAAACTGAGCATTTATTGAATCATTTATTCAAAGAACATCGTCTTGCGACCACGACAGTCTTAGATCCACCCAGTTTCACAGAATAATTGTGACAAAATCCGCTCGATCTGTTTTAAGACTTCAGAGCCACTGCCATGTTTTTATTTTATTATAATTTTTACCAATGTGTTATTCAAATTGTTCATGGGGATAATGGAATCTCAGACCTCTTTTTAATTACGATAGTGGACGTAATAAGATTGCAAATAAAATATTGTATTATTGACGTTCTTCATAGATTGTGTATTGTTACAGCATACCTTTGTTAGTAAGCCTCATCGAGACATTGAATACAGAGCTTTTTTACATTGAATAGTGATACTTCTGCGTATTTCTGAAATGTCTTATGAAATAAACAACCTCTTCTCATGACGCAAATCAGAAGATTGTAAGGTAATCGCTTCTTTGTAATTAAAGAAATATTGAAGAGAGAGAACAAAAAGAATAAAAATGGCCGGCCTCACATCTAAGTGTAAAAATCAAACAGAATCAAAGATCATGTTTGGGTCACTAGCAAATTTAAAGGCATAGATAACATGGATTTCCGGAATTTTAATGTAATGACGATATTTCCGAAAATGATTATTGAAGCCAATTTTCAACAAAAAATTACACCATGAAATTTTTCCTTTCCATTAGGAATGATGGTCAAAGTGTTGAATGTTTGCATAAACAGTCTCCTAACCGCATAGTCTGTTTTATATGAAATACTTGTGAATTGAAAATTGATAAAAATTAGTACTGAAGTCAAGGTGGCTTACTTACAGCTTTCACTGTAGACCTTTTAAGCAAAAGTTTGTCCAAGTTAATTAGTTAGTTAGCAAAGCCTCATCGAGTATTCGTACCTGGCAAGACATTAGCCAGTGGCGGAAGTTACGACGTCACATAGAAGTTTTTTTAACAATTTTACTCACCGTTATAATCTTTAAAGGCAATCGATAAGGGAAATATTTTCAACTTTTCTTCAAATACATCTTTTTTGTTGAGGAATAGAATGATGGCTTTCTTCAAAAACCATTTGCAATTGGCGATCTTTTCGAATAAAGTAATTGATTCTTTCATACGGTTCTTTAGAACAAAAAAGGTCATGATGACATGTATTCTGATAAGAGAAATTCAAATGATTCACAAAATGGGAGAAAAATCAAATATTTCAAGATGATTGGCAACTTACCGTTTGAGAATCTTCGGTGAGCACCATATTATACTCGCTAAGGGATGTGACAAAAATTAACGAATCTACGTCACTGAAACAATGTATCCACTTCCTTCTTTCCGACCTTTGACCACCTACATCCACTATTCTATAAGAAAGAAATGCTTGGCAGGTTCTTCAGTTTCGCAAGTCAAGAAGCAAAATAATGCTTTCCAAATGTCAAATTAATTTTCGGTTGAAGACTACATACAAATCAACCCACAATATACGAATAATTTTCAAACTATTTCCGGAACATAAATTAACAATGGGTTGATAACCGTTTTTCAATAGAGACATAATTCCTCTATTCCTAAAAGCCTCTGCGAAGAACTATAATCAGCAAGTCGATTAGTGCCCTGCCCGCTCAGGTCAACCACTCGAGCCAAAAGAGACCGGTAGGGCCCGTTTTCTCAGTACATACAACATACTTGCATCAAAATGTAAGTCAAGCCAATCAAATTGGGTTTCTGTGGAAACAAAATAGTCCAGTTTTTGATAGCACTTGTTATTTTTTTGGTTTTTTCAGAACTCAAATTTCTCTAATAAAATCCTACTCAAACTGATACTAAAGTAAGAGTTGATTCTGTAAGGAAACGTAACTTCTTCTAAATTGATGTGATAACTAATTTCTCACAATATGAACCAAATAATGTGATGAAAGAGTGAGCGAGAACATTCTCAAGCAATATGTTATTGTGTATGGCTAGATAGATTACTTATAGGTGCAGGATCTGCATATTTTTTTAACAGCTAATTCACCATACTTCTAATACGACGAACAGTGTATTAGTCCGCTAAACTGATTCTATTCAATCTAATCAACCCTCTTCAAGGTCCCATCTGCATACATCGGATTGACTCACGAATTTTCAATAATTGGAATTATTACTAAAACATCACGAATCTCCCTTTTTACTAAAATCAACTACAATAATGCATTTATTTTAAAAATGGCAGATTCAGCAGGCGTAGATAGCGAATCATCGGTATGATCTCGCAGTGATTTGAAGGGAATAATACGACACAACTTATCAAAATTGATTAGTACTGTTGTATGGCAACATACAACATTCCACCCGTAGGATTGATGATTTAGCCAATCCACGGGTTTCGAACCCGGCCATTTTTGTTGAGCCCTGGTCGGGATGGTTACACCTACCCCGACATTGGCCAATGGTGGGACAGCTACGGCGCCACCCAGGAAGCCCTTCAACACTGGTGACCGTACCAGGGGCCCCCCTGTTGCTCCAAGGGGGGAGGGATGTTGTATGGCAACATACAACATTCCACCCGTAGGATTGATGATTTAGCCAATCCACGGGTTTCGAACCCGGCCATTTTTGTTGAGCCCTGGTCGGGATGGTTACACCTACCCCGACATTGGCCAATGGTGGGACAGCTACGGCGCCACCCAGGAAGCCCTTCAACAGTACAATTGATAAGGATGTTAGAGATTGAAAAACTGCCCGAATATTTGAGCAACATTGGATGCTCCACTTGACGAAGTTTACTAATTTCAAAATTTTGATTTACAGGAATGTATTGTCCAGTAGAATGAGTTCATGCAAGGAAGACATCAGAATACTTCGAAAATACATTCTAAGATTTCTTTCATCAATAGAACATAGTCGCATGGTTGAGAAAAACAAGATCGATTAAAACGTATAACATATTGTTGAATGTGAGAGGTGTCAACGAGTTTATGCAGGCTTATTGCTCATGCTCTTTCCGGCGTGATGATTTCCTTGCGGCTCGCCGGCCTGGTTCGGGAAGGACCATACCGGGAAGCCCATACAAATCCCAGACAGGCCATTTTTGCCTGTAGATTTGACTTTAGAATTTCCGGACGGAGATGTCCGTCGTGGATTACATAGCATAATAAATTTTGATTGAAAATCAATATCGGCTACTCATTGTAAATTTGAAAACTTTATATTTTTTGTTTGTTTATTTGGCCTACCGTGCAGATCAAAGATATCTCTCCCTAGAAAAGGCACATTTATATTCGAAATGCACGGACATGATATCTCATTGTGTGTTATTACATCCTTTTTCGAACTTTGTATCTTGGAGTTTCCGCAAAATTTTGAGGAATCAAAAATAAGACAAAAAGTAAGAAAAAAGATACGATTAACAAAGAGTACCTATGCAGATGCCGCAAAACTTGTTTGCCCGTCCTGATTGCACTGTTGCAGTGATTTTTTTGATTTAGTATAAAGCTGTTACCACGCGTCAGTAAATCTTTCAAGAACAATAATACAAACATACAGTGTGAGGGTTAAATCAGTATTCTAATCTTACTTTAAAATGATGTTCTTGATCCGTAATTGAATTTCATTGACGCCAGTTGTTATAATGCGACACCTCACGGCGTCTTCTTCATTGGGCACATAATCGTACGCGCACAACCTTTCCAAATTTTCGAAAAAGCTGAAAGATGACATAAATACTTCAGTAGCCGGTTTTATGAGAGTTTCCAACTTTTGAGCTTTTTCATTTAAGCAGCAGCTCAAGTTATCCGGCTAACTTTTCCGGTTTCCCTGCTTGACTTTCTTTGAGCGCTGGCTCACTTCAACGTCGCGTGGGAAAATTCCTCCAACAAAATTTTCTGTCAGAAGTAGAAAAATTAGTTCATAAAGCTTGTTATGAAAACTAGATCAGCGTGATAATTTCTGATTTTTAATATTTCTGTCAACTTTAAGAGCTTCATTAAAATTTGCGATTCAATTATAAAATGTACTTTCTTGCGAATTTCAATGCTGAACAGAATTTTTTCAATCAATGAGAGACGTTGTGCTATGATGCATTACATCTATGGTGCAGGTATTAGGCAGTGTGCTGAAGTGCTGGTATTTTCAATTAACGGGATGCCGAATACCAGTTGAAGAAATTAAGATAAAAATGTAGAGATCAGATATTGAGCTTAAAAATAGGTCTATATTTTGAAAATGAGACAACCAAGTGAAAAGTCGTTTCCTTCAGCCAACAAGAACCTCAGCCTATATCTAGCACTGTTCATTTTGAAATCTGTTCACGTCAGAGAACGAGAGTGGAATTTTCGGAATGATTTCTGACAGAACCATTTTAAGAGCATTCAACAATTATAAGCATTCGGTCTTTGTCAAGTGAGCATTGCTAAAGACAATATAATTTCTATGAAAAAGAAAATGTTATGCATCATTAAAATATAAAGTTACCTTTCTCGTTTGTGAAGGTAATTTATCAACCATTTTTTCAGCAGTAGTTGGAAATCGCATTCGCTAGTAAACAAATTCAAAACTATATTTGCTTACTATTCGCTCGATTCGGGAATAAGATATTGATTGAAATTCGTATAACAATGTTTGAATATTCGATCCTTCTTCAAGCGCAATAATGCCTCAGCGACGTCTCTTTGCAAGGAGTCTCGGCAAGCTTTCGTCCTTATGGCCATCAGCACCACTACCTTATCAAGCTGGAAAATATTTATTGAAATTAAACAGATAAATTATTTCATCTAGATTCAAAATTGATCTTTGTTTTTGAAGAAGAGCTCTCTCGTATGTAAATAAGCGTTATAAAAATACTTATTTTTGACTACCTATTCTTCTGTATTTTATGAAATGTCTGTAAATTAAAAACTACTACTGCCAAGCATTGCTCTTATATTACAATTTTTTGCGCAGAAACTTTCTAAAGGTTGGCCGAGTATGCTAACGAATTTCTACTCGTGTGACATAGGTCGAGCAAATTTCACTATATGGAAGCATTCCAAGAAAAACAAATTTTAGCTGATACTTCAAACTTTCGCCCAGGTGCCACTGTTTGGCAAATTTATGCAAATTTTAACGTAAACCTGCCCAGAAAGAATGATTGTCATGATATAAACCCAAATCATACCGTTGAATGTACTATAACACGATGACTTCACGGTATCACTGAAGCTCCTTAAACCCATGTCATCTGAGAATACATGGAGGTCTATATCACAACTATCGGAAGACTTCTGAAAAATAATGAGTAACGACGCGCATTAGTTGATTCATTGCTTCGTCACAATTTTTCCCGCTAAACCCAGGATTGATTCATTTTGAAAAAGATGACTTTCACATCAAGCTTATTCGAAGTTAATTCCTTTACACATTCAAATCTCAGAACTAACCTCGCTATGGTCGTTCTCAAATCGCATGTTACGCGTGCTCATAACTTCAAATATGGCGTGCGAAATTAAAAGGACGTTATTATAAATGGCTAATTTCATGGTGGTCAATTCAGCTTCGTTGAATTTATTTTCGTGGAGCACCCTTAACATTTTGCTCCTCATGTTGAATGTTTCCATGAAAGATCTAGACAATCAGAGGCTAACCTCAATTGCTTCAGCACTGTGGATTTACCAGCCTCTGCAGCACCTGAAATATTTGGTAGTTTGTTGAGACGCAAATTTTGGAAAATTAATTTTAGAATCTCTGAAATTTCGAGCAGATAAAATTCAAGTCAAGTACATGGATTGTCCCAGTGCAAAAACAGGTTTAGAGTATTTTAGCTTGTAGCCTAATGAGAAAATACTGTACCATGATAAAGTAGGACAGGAACAAGTGTCAATCGTTAAAAATTGAAATTTCTCACTTCTTTCGACATGTTAGTGACAGTAAACTTATAAAGACCACGATTCAAAAGTCAATTCGTCAATGTGCTCACCTAATAATAAAAGTTTTCTAGTCAGCGCACCAATTTTTCTGTCTTCCCTCAATTGAGCTTCGATTTGATTGTTCCGTTCGACTTGATCGAGAAATTCGCCACTACTACTCGTGCTACGATTATTTGAAGTGCTGACGTTTATTCCCATCATTTCCAATAATTTCTGATCATCAATCTATAGACAATGCGTCAAATCTAAAAGAACACGTAACCATACATATTCTTCGGGAGTTTGCTGCGGTCGTGTCACCGGGTAGAACCCTGACTGACCCGGAGCGGAATTCTGGCTGGCCCCCTACAACTTTCGTTTTTTATTATTTTTATATCAGAAAATGTAGAAGTAGTCTTTTTCTCAAATAAATGTCGCTAATAAATATGGATTGAAAATAGTTCAGTGCTCTTCGAAGAACGTAAAGACTTACAAATTTTATGTAAAAATGTTGAAAATTATCAGGAGAAAAGTTTAATTTTTTTCTTGAACCGAAAGAGAACCGTGAGAAACATCTTGCTTGGAGAGAAATATTTCTCAACATTCTAATCTCTTCATATTTCCACATGAATAGTAAACTTGAAAGACTGAAATGGGATTTATTTTATTGTTTATGCAAAAGAAATTTTAATGAATGGCCTTCATACATCATAATTCGCTAAATGAAATACAATAATTGTATATTGTTGTTCTGTTCTGCTACTGCGCATCAGAGCGTATTAATTCTGTTAACTTTAAATCGAATGAAATTCCTGATAACAGGTGATGACAAAAAAATGGCAAAATTTTCTAAGTGTCATACCTTCAATCCCAGAAAACATTTTCCACTCCGATGAAAACCCTTGAAATACTGCACAATCGAACTGTATAAACCATCTTATAACAAAAAAGATGCTTCGCCTCTTTGCCGAGCTGCATCCAATTTTTGGACATATCAGCAACCATAGCTTGTACAACAGAATTGCTACCCACACCAACAACTTCTTGAATTTAGCTTTGGTTTTGTACTATAGATGTCATTGGACACATTGCTGACATCACTAGACTAATATCCAATGCTCAAATTTTTGTTGCAGTGTGAGAACATAAAGTATGATTCATCATCTAAGATGAACTCAGCCTCAAAATTTGCTGACCATGTGACCACAGTGGTTGAATCTGAACCAATTGCTGCCCATGTCTGGCCGAAATTTCAGCCTCTTTTCAGTGAATGATCTCAGCCTTCTTGATTTTTTGGACAATGCATGATAGGGTGCACTCGAAATTTGCAGTCAATTGGCATGTCAAAATTCCTGATTGATTTTCGATCACTTTTTGAAACCTCTCTCTGTCCTTCTCTGTCATGACCTTAGCTTTCCGGCCAGACCCAACAGATCAGTCAGCTGGTAAGTTGGACTCTCAACGTTTCATGATTTGATAAATTGTCCTCTGTGAGACACCTTCAACCAGAAAGCGATTAATGATCGATTTTCTGTTCTCATCCCAGTGTGCTTCACAGAAGTTGTACACTCGTTGATTTAGGGAGAGGGGTTTCATTATGCAACAACTGGTCAAGTTGAAAAAATATTATAGTGAAACTTCGTGTTTCTAGGGAGGACATGTATACCTACAACCAGTATAAACCTCATCCGCCTAGCTGCACATTAGCCCAAATGGCAGGATGTCAAAAGTTTTGCCATTTTTTGTCATCATCCGTTAATTTGGAAGGATTCAGTATAGATCGCATAACATGCCAAAATTTTATGCAATATAATGTTTTTTCCTGTATGTCATACAGCTCGTAATTGGCCACTTGTAGCTGCATCAATGTTACCTGTACAGAACACAATCTAAAAATGACATGTTTCGAAATTGGTAGCAAAATCTTCACGAGTAAAAGAACCGTGAAACTCATTCAAAAGCATCATCTTTTGGGTTGATAAATTTAAGCTTTGAACTACGGTTAAAAGTCATTATGATGATTTGATCAATGTGTTCTACAAACTGAATTACTGTTCGAAAGTTATAGGAATACAATATTCTAATTGACGATAGTGATGTTAGATCAATAGCTCATCCAGAAAAGATCAGAAATACGCTATCAAGCTAATAAAAATCTTTGAAATGCCGTACGACAGATGAAGTCAAATGTCAACCCGAAATTACGTTATTATTATAACTGACATTTTGTATATGCGTAAGTGAACCAAAAATGGATTAAGCAAATGGGCTGTAAAATTGATTTAATTTGCTATTTAGAAGCAAATGATCTAATCGTTGACGATACTCATATTTTACGACGTTGATAATCAAAAGGCACGTGCACTGTCGAAATCTGCACTAGTAGATATTTTCTCTTTAGCGAGACAGTTCGTGGGTTTTGGAAAAAACAAACCATTTTGATTTTTATACCACACGAAGCCGTAGAATTGTGGCTATATGACAGTTATAAATCATTTAATCGGCCAAAACGCAATGATTGATTAGACGAAAAACCCAATGAAGTGCAATACTAATCATTTTTCTGGGGATAACTCACATATCTTGTTGCCAATACTGCAGAAACTATCACGTGATGGGTACCGATGCAATTTACAACAAGAAAATTAATACTTTAAAGAGTGAAAATAAAAATTCAGTAATAAAATAAAATCAGGAAATAGAGAAATACAGAAATATATACATAAGACAATCGTCAAAAATCATCACACTTTTGCTCACTTATCATATCAATAATAATCGCTTCCGCTCATCTATCATTATCACATCAATTCAAGGAACAACTGAATCCAAAAGTATGACATGAGAAAAAGTCGTTATACTAAACAATATCTGTGCGATGTGATGGATAATATAGATATAGTGCAATGGCTCAAAATTTGAAAATGTTTCTTGTGTCCTAGCAGTTCATCTTGTTGATTATGATATCTTTATTTATATCCATTAATTCCGCGTGCACACAGTTTTCCAAGGATAAACACAAGTTTCATGCTCATATTTTCTATCATATTATATTCCATTAAAATATCTAAAAACATACATCATTGAGAAACATTGTTGAAGTAATAAACACGCGATTGGGCATGAGCATAAAGGATTTCAGGCAGAATGTGATAAGCATAATGTGAGATCCCGTCTAAAGCCTGGTCTCAGTATAGATTCCGATGCAAACGTACTTGGTTCCGGTCCCAGTGCAAAAGTACACATTGTTGCGGTCTGCGGAGTCTGGTCCCCGGACCGTAGTCAGCGCGGTTTTGGTACGAAAAAGTGATAGCTAAAACCCGGTCTCTGACTGGACCCGTTTGTTTTATAAAACCCGGTCTTTGTACACGGTCTTCACGGTCTCGATGAATAATTTTGGAAGAAGTTGAGAAAAGGTGGATTGGAATGGCAATGTCTAAAAAACTGTTCGGATGGGACGGTTTAACGGTCCCGGTCATAAAGTTATTTACAAAAATTGATGCCCCAAAACCAATTCGAGTCTTTTTCTTTTTTCAAGCTAAAATTTGGTGCTGGTGGAATACAAACTGTGAACTTGGGTGCAAGAGTCATACGTCAATAGGTAGCAGCTGCTAGACAGATGCTACTGAGGTAGATGCTACCAGACCACGAGCCAAGTTTTACCATACGCCCTTACGTTTTAATGTATACTAAGTAGTATATTCTAGACACTTTGCATATTAGCTAGCTGCTACTACGACGAAAATAGGCATTTTCTAGAGCAGATTGAGCACAAGCTAAATTTACGGCCTCAGGGGCCGTATTCATAAAGGAGACTAAAGTCAAAAGTCTATAGACTGAGCTAAAGTCTATAGACCAGTCTACATTTAGACCGGGCTAAAGTCTGTATTCATAAAAAGATTTTTTGGCTGTTTAAATGTAGACCGGTCTATAGACTTTAGCCCGTTAGAAAAAGACTTGTAGAAATTGCGATATTACTAATAGAATCAAATATTAGTAGCCATAACTCTATAAATAATTAAGATATAACTTTTTGAAAGACGTTTTTGGGTTGGTCTCAGGGAGATCTACAGATCAATGCCCAGTTTGCCGCATTCTGGAACAAAAAACTCAAATACCCAGAAAAAAGGTTTCCCTAACCGTAAATTTATATGTAAAATGTTCAAATATGCGATAAAGAGAATACTAATAATTCCTAATTGCTCAAATTTTATTGTCATTATATCAGCAAAAAACTTTTATATGCGATAAAATAGTCATTGAAGTCTCCTCACTGATAAGTATTCACAATAATGTTGCTATTTGTAAAAAATTCCACTTTCAATCAATGAAGAGAAAAGGTGAGATAAATTTATATGCCTTTCATAACTATAAATGAAGCATAGAAGTAAAAAATACTCCAAATATCATGTCGATCACTGAACAAAGGGCATACGCGTCACTATGCCTCACCTCCAAGTTTGGATTAATTGGGTTAAAAATAGTTTCTACTAACTACTATTAATTATGTCTAAAAGAACACAAAAACTAATAATGGACATTGTCGTATATCTCGTTGGACCTTAATCAGCAAAATCAGTGCCCGACCAAGATTTAGAGCTGATGATGTAGCAATGATCGTTGCAATGTACTCAGAAAAAGGGAGGCGATAGAGGGAGAATTTTCCTCAACTTGCACAGAGACAAGGAAAAATAAAGCTTGAAACTACTGTGTCACCGATTATCATTTGAAATGTCCCACAGGAATAGTATCGTAAAGCAATGCAAACTTGCAAAATCGTAGGAATAGCTCGATTTCTCTGTGTCGGGCTTTCAATATCTCCACGACTCAATTCAGTAATGTTCAATATACCTTGATGATTAAAACGAAATCTTTGCATAAGTTTCGTATCAGACAAAGCTAAAGGATCTTGTATATCTCGAAAAATTCTTTCTCGCCTCAACGCCCTTTGATATTCAACACCCCCAATTTAAAAAACAGTCATTTCGATGAAAAATTTTGGTCTAAATACATTTAGCCCGCTAGGGTAGCAGGCTAAATTTTTCGTCTAATAGTCGACGAATTTAGATCGACTTTTAGACTTTAGACTTTTTATGAATACCGTTTTTTCCCAATTTTGGTCTATAGACCGGTCTATAGACTTTAGCCTTTTTATGAATACGAACCCAGGACTCCATGGCTATAACCAATTGACCAGTGTATAAGCTGTATAAGCATCATGTAATGAGGGTCAAGAAATGATGGCCTAAAATAAGGTTAGAAAAAGGGACACCGTTTGTGGACGAAAAAAACTGAAAAATGCTAATTATTAGTGGAAAATGGTAAATAGTTGTGCAGCATCCATGGATAAACAGACTATAGTTAGAAGCAACGGGATTTTTTTCCGTTATAAGACATTAGGGCCCGTATGCCAGAAGGTGGAGTAGCCTACTTCATGGAGTAAACGATGGATTATTTCCTGAATTATCTCCAGTTGGCATTCCAGAAGGAGGAGTAAAGAGAAGAATAGAGTAGAATAAATCGGTATGCCAGAAAGCGGAGTAGACTAATTCACGGATTAAACGGCGGATTAATCAATGGATTATCTTTTTTCGGTATGCCAGAAAGAAGAGTAGAGCAAACAGTGGAGTAAAAAAACGTTTTTTCTCGTCTTTTTTTAAACCTGCATCGAGCAGGTGTTAGGAGTAGGACTGATTTATAGCACTATAACTATGGAAGTTGTTGATTTCATCAATTTTATGAGAACTTTGGACGAGGAAAACTTGCATACAAACAACATTCCACGATTTCTTCTTTGAAGATCAGATCCATTCGAAATGTATAGCAATTTCGACTTCCAACTACAATATCAATTTAATAAACCGACAGTGTGAAATTCAATAGGAAAACTATCCAACTTTTTTCTTGCTCATCTCACAAATTTCATATATGCAGATTGGCAAAAAGCAATGCAACAAAGTGGTCTTGCAGAAAAAACCGACAAAGTCGATAAAGTGGTCTTGCGAGGAAAAATAATAAAATCGGTAAACCGACGATGAACAGCAGAAATCCATTGTGAAAAATGCGACGACTTTCTTTCATGTGTTTTTGCCACTACTCTACTGTTTAATCCACTGATTACGAACTCCGCCACTACTCCACTTCCTAGAATGCCGAAAAAAATCCGTGGAGTAGCCTAATCCAGGGAGTAGCTAGTCGGTGGATTAGCTCACTCCGGGGAGTGGCTACTATTCGGATTAGCCTACTCCGTGGAGTATTCTGCTCTACCTTCTGGCATACGGGCCTAGAAGTAACGGGACGTCACTTCATTAAAGTATATCGAGTGAAATACGACATGTAGTTTCAATCTAAATCTTGAAACTTAAACTGTTGGCATTATATGTTAACTTATGATTTTGGAATCAAAAGGCGCATTTTCCACAATCTAATTTTCGGTATGCTCGAAATACTTACGTTGTATGCTCGCGTACTCACTCAACTCCTAGGAATGATGTTTTTTCATTTCAGGAGTTTCGAGCTCGATCACTTTTACAAACCTCGGTCTTATTGGCCAACGCCTACCCCGACATTGGAAAATGGTGGAAGTTATAGCATCACCCATATGTCTCTTTCAGCACTTCACCAGCAAAACTTTTCTAATCACTATTCACTTAAAAGCTACAGGTGGGAATCGCTTCAAATCTATTAATCGGAAAACGCAGTTTTCGCCATTTTGAAGCTTATTGCGGCGAAAAAATATGGGGAAAGATCATCGCTTGAGTTTCCACGTTGAAGCTCACATTAAGAAATTTCTCCATAGTAACAGCGTTATTAGGAGAATTAATTAATATTTGAACATAAATGCGCCGGATCACTGTTGTCCCGTTTTCCGCTGTGCCGAAGGATCGAAATTCGAGCAGAAGTCAGCTCGTATAGCGTCTTTGTATGCAGGATTCACACAAGTCACGCAAAGAATATTTGAAAAAGAATGTTTCAAGCCGATTGATGAACAGTTTTTTGACAATGAAATGCATTATTCATTTTTTACTGCGAGCAAAGGAGTGACAACAAAATGACAATTCTTTGAGGTCACGAGTAAATGTGCAGTCTGGTTTTTAATGCTTAATTATTCTGACCATACACTTCCTTGTCAATCTTTATATGAAAGCTCACGATTGCTATTTTTGCCTGCTCGTATATTTGAGCGCTGCATATCTAGAATGTTAGTTAAGAATTTAGATATTGGATAAAAGAGTACAAACGTGATACTTCCAGCTTCTAAGAACCTGCATTTTTCACAAAAAATTGGACGAAGCTGTACTTCCTGAACTATACATCATTTGATTTCTATGGAAACTCAAAACTTGCAGGAACTATATTCTGTTTTTTCAACAGCTTGTAAGTTGAAAAATTACAAAAACGAAGTACCGCCTCAAAGTTGCTTAAAAGCCTTTTGCTGCAAAATTTTCTGCTGAAAAAGTAACCGGTAGTCGGGTAGGCTCACAAATTTCTGGTCCTATGGGGTCAGCAAGAAATAATAAAAATGTAAAATATTACTTGCCTTCCAAATGCCTGTATATAATAGGAGTGAAAAAGTACTACATCATATTTTACCACTTCTTCCTAAACCATTTATCGCACAGGACTAGAAACTTGTGAAGCTTATCAACTAACCGTTCCTTTGTATTTTTGAGTGGAAAATCCTGCAGTAAAAACTTTGTGTAAACGACTTTGAGAGTGGTACTTATTTTTCATACATTTGTCAATTTACTCGTGCAAGCATTTTGTAAAACAGGCCACATAGCTTTTTATCAATATGAGTCTTGATGTTTATGCAGAAATAAATCTTGAATCGTTCTTTTCTCACAAGTTGACTGTAGTGGCCGACGAAAAATTTTAATCTGTGCTAGCGATGAAGTCAATGTTTTTCTGCCATTTTTTGTATCGTTGAGGCTCATTTGATATTACAGATAATATAAGCCGAAAATTGCTTTTTCATAATTCCTATTTCGCCTAAATTAGTGGAAACAGAAGAAAATACATGAGCTATAGAAGAATGGAGTGATGAGAATTGAATTTAATTTAGAATATCTCATTCGTGTAACCTTAAGCTGGATAATTTCCAACAATGGATAATCAAGCTGAGCGGAAAAGTATCGCTAGTGTTATTATAAAGCTGTTATTCACTGACTTTTCTCATTTCCCTGCGTTAATTGTCAACTTTGTTGATTCCTTGCTATGGGTTTTCTATGGAAATCGTTTGGCACAAAAAGCGCAGTTGCGACGGCAACAACATTAAAGAATGGAAAAATGATTTGATTTTTTCCGCATCGGCTCTTGGGAACTACCACCTAATTTTGGTAGCTTAGCAACTCATCTGGGAAGCATCGATTGCGTTAAGATTTGTAATATGGACTAAATCTGGCTTTATTAGAAAATCAACCCTGCTTAATTGATTAAGTTCAGTGGATTCTGTTAATTCTACTGCAATAGGCAGATACGTACCAATAACGGAGAAAGCAAAAATACGTAAAACTGTTGTCTTCGTGGTTTTATCAATTCATGAAACATTATGCATTTGATAATGATCAAGTAAAAATCAGACGCGGAATAGCCAATTTTCTTCAAATTTGCTTTAATGACACCTAAAGATGTTTATGAAAATAAAAAACCTGCATCGTAAATCCATATCTTCTTTTCACAAGTTGACTGTAGTGACCCACAAAAAAATTCCAATCTGTGATAAATGACGAAACTACACTTTTTCATTGATTTTTTTCTCGTTGTCTCTTGTTTTGCATCACCGAAACTTATCGGAAGTGGAATGGACTACAAGAGTTGGGAAAAGATTCCTTATTGTTATAAGTTCAGTGCTATAGTCGGGCAATCATTATAATGCTTTTTCTTTTACATTAATCAGGGATGGATATTCGATAGATACTGCAATTTTGTGATCAACCTAAACTGAAGTGAATTACTGCACTGAAACGTCGTTCAAGCGGCAAAAAATTTTCGATAGATTGGTACCGAATTTTTGGCTATCGCGGCTTTTTTAACTAAAATGTCGGTTGACTATTTGAACCTTTGCAATCAAGATAAGAATGGTCGTTAGAAAATACATCGCTCATGTGATGAGCACTTTACAGTCATACGATAAACGTAGTGTGTCACCAACATTTAGTTAATTAGTCGTTTTAACTATAAGGAATATTTTGCACTCAAAGTTGTAGCCTCCGAAAATTGTGTGGTAACTATTTTCCTCAAAAAATAAAACTCAAAGAAATTTAAACCGAATAACCGAATTGTGTCATATTAATGAAAACAAGTCTACAAAAGGCATCCTATAAGTACATTTTGATCATATCAATCCAGCGTCTTTGAGTCTCGACGCCAGTATGATGTCCATACATGCTTCGAAAACGAACTGAACATTCTCGGTGTTCGTGGCACAAGTTTGATGAACGTAGAAGCCCGTTTCGTTCGGCTTTTGTTTTTCGAATTCTTTTTCTATGAAACGCAGGGACGAGTCTCGATCAAACGGTCCTAAAACACGATTAAGTAAGTTTTCATCGGATTAAACTCTGGAATTTAATTTTCAACGCCATATGGTTGAGTTCCTGACTAACATTGATTATGCATGCAAACATCATTTTGCATGCGAGGCCTTATGAGGTTGTTGAGAAACAATAGAATAATTTTAAATGACATATACGATTTTATGTCGTAAAACTTTCGAATCGGATGATCAGTTAATGTCAATATTTGGAATCGAAAAACTTATGACGGAACCATTGAAAAAAGTCGTAGTCATAAATCTGGAAATTTGGAAATCATTTGAAAATCTGTTGGCAGATGATAAACCCGTATCATATGCGATCATTTTCTTTTCCAAAATTGCGATGCAGACTGCTGAAGTCAATCTGAGGTAAAACTTTCGATAAGGTGGGTTATTGAATGAGCATCTTTTTGCCCTCCGAAATCCACTTGGAATTAATGGACATTAATCAAACTATAGTCTGTTTTAAGATTAAATTGCGAATTATTAAAATTTCCCAAAACTCGTAATTAATTTGGAACAAGTGACGCGAGCTTATTTTCACACGGAACGTAAAGAAAAATCTGAATATATTTCCAGTACACTTTGTAACTAAGTTCAGGAACTCTAAAACTGGAAGTTTTGAAATTCCTAAATTAAAAGCCAAACTACGTTGACTAATAAATAAATTTCCGCTCGAAAATATTACTTCAGTTTTTGTTTAATCTCAAAAAGTACTCTATTTGTCTTGTAAAGTTTAATTCGTGATTGATAATTACAATTCAGTAAAGTGGCTTAGTCTTGAAGGACTTGTCTTTCAAAAATCGTTTTTAACAAGTTTCGAAAAGTTTAAGACATACTTTCGGAGAAAATTCAGCTTCTCATGCAGAGAGTTGTGACAAGTAAAAAATCAATCCCACCTGAAAATCACATATTTAATGTAATTTGATGCATTACGAACGAAAATGATATTCTTTTTTTTAAAGTCAAACTCGCATAGCTACAGTTAGACAAAAGTTGAAAATTCACAATTTTTTCCATTTTTGACATACACTTCTTTCAACTTATGCTGGTTTAGGAGCATCAGACTTCGTGTTCTATAAATTTACCAAACATAAGGCGAATAGATGGACTACGATTTACTGTAAGATTTATTCGTGTAAAGTGCGTATTAATAATACAGCAGTGTTCGAAACAACAAATTTAGAAAGCAAAAATTGCCTTTTCCACAAAAATCACCATATGTATTCGTACTGCTAAAGTTCAGAGGCACGAAAAATTTCTCTGTACAGTAGATAGTTTATGATGTCTTCTACGTGCTGACAAAAAATACGAAAATTCACGTATATACTGCTAGAGGACCGCAGGACTTGAGTATTAATACCATCTTATAATTGCATTTTCTGATGATTGCGACCTCTATTGTGACGGTACCACAACTTGATACATTTCGAAAATGGAACATCAGAATAAATTTCGTACGCTGAATATTAAGGGTTTTCTTATCTCGCATAAAAAATAATATTCGCATAGCTACAATACCCAAGGTTGAGAATTTTCGCAATTTTTAGCATTTTCTACCTGTTTACGAGACTTTATGTGTATCGGCCCAGGCATGGTTGAGCACGATGCGATGTAGAATGCTTTATAATCTGATCGGCTTAGGCTTAGTGTTTATGGTGGCAAGTAGAACATATCATGAACTGTCTACTGTATACGAAAATTTTGATGCTTCATGCCAACTTTCCTCTCAAAATTTGATGTCTCGAATACTGCTATATTCTTAATACGCACTTTAAACTTATAAATCGTAGATAAAATTTCAGCCATTCATTTGCCTAATACTGAGTATATTTACAGAAAACGATGTCTGATGCACCTAAAACTGTGTAAGTTGAAAGGAGTTTACCTCAAAAATCGAAAATTTTCAACTTTTGTCTTACTCTAGCTAATGCGACTTTTGACTTTCAGACGAAATGAATATCATTTTCATTCCTAATGCATCAAATTACACTAAATATGTGATTTTCAGGTAAGGTTAATTTTTTACTTATCACAGCTCTCTGTGAGCAAAATTTTCTCAGAAAGTAGTCAGTAACAACTCCAAACAGCTATATTCTAGTCCATTATGCGCAGGAATAACAAGAATAACAAATTTGGTCGGCTTCCGATCCAAGAGCGAGCCAGACCGGGCTTCAGGCCGTGAAAAATATCATCAGGGCAGGCCGAGCCAGAGGGTTCAGACCCGTAAAAGCCCGAAAACCTAAGCCACTATAGGTTTGCAAATGAAGTTCCGTGCGACGTTCTTATATCGTATGTTTCTTAATTTGAAACTTGCTAGAATTTTACGGTCATTATTATGTGTAATTATTTAAATGTCATTATCACCAACATTCATCTTTTCTGGTCGATTTTTTCGATTAGTTCATCAGAAAATGAGATGATAATTTTATGCACTCTTTTGCATGGATCTTTTTGCCATTTTGCGAAAAAGCTCGAATAGCACTTTACAGGATGCCAGAAGAACTTAAAATCACGGAAACGGCACAGAAAAGTGACGCATGGTGTGGTCACTCCTGTGTCGTCTATTAATCCTCCATCACGCTAATCTTCGTGGAATTACGTCATTTTTTCTTGATTTTTTGAGCATCCATGATTTAAGCAAAAACATGCAGGTATTGATATTTTTTACACTGTGACGCACATGACGTCTTCTCGTTTTCGAATAATCGTAGAGCTTCTTCTGTGGGTGAGCTTATTTGGAAGAGCGTACTTTTGTAGTGATTTTCATTATCCGACTAGATATTTTTAGATTCCCTTACTGAAGCGTAGAAACTGACTTAGATCTGCAGTTAAATTTACACAGGATTCATGAGGATCGCTTTACTTTTAAGGATATCAACCAAAAATGGCACGACATATAAAATTGGAAAGGAAATTTTCACACTTTCACGGTTATCCGCTGTATCGTATGTCACATAGGATTATAAGCTTGCGAGAATTCTCAGCCAACATTTAAGAATTTTTGAGTCGAAAATTCTACAGTAAAAGTATTTTATGAAAAACAGACTAGCAGGCATGGATTAGAAATTAACGCTTGATTCTTATCGCTATTATATTATTGCTCGATGCGAAAAGAATCTTTGTGATGTGTGTATACTTACGTCAGAAAATAGTTTATTTACAGGTTTATCCAACTCTTTTTTCTATACATTATAACAAGTTTCAAAAATCTCACATTTTACATCGACAAACCTGGATAATCTTTAAAAGCCACTGTAATCGGGAAAAGCGAAATTTTCTCGTCGAAAACGTCCTTCATGTTCAGAAAAAGGATCATCGGTACATTTAAAAACCATCGACTGTGACATAAAGATTTGAATAAAGTTATCGATTCGATCATCCTATTCTGAAAAATAGTTATTTCATTTGTTTACTCCTAGGAAATTGCTAACTTTTTACCGTTTTCTCATCTTCTTCTAGAACCATATTGTATTCAGCTAGCGATGTGATGAATATTACAGAGTTGACATCGCTGAAACAATGAATCCACTTCCGCCTTTCTGTTCGTTGACCACCCACGTCATAAATTCTGAATAAAACATGCTATTTTGATTATATCAAAGCTCGTTACCTCATCGTAGCTTGTCCAAAAAATTTTTTTTGGGATTACATGAGCCTCTGAAACCATCGATCATGCATACGTTACTACCAATTAAGCAGTAGAAGTTACGTACAGTCTGTTTTTTACTAAATGCTTCTAAATCAAAAATTAAAAAAGAATTACTCTCATCGCCAAAATATTTCATACTGAGGTTTCACAGTATAGTTTAACAATAAAGCTGTTGAAGGTTAGTTGAGTTAGCTCGTAAATTCGCAGCCCTAGTTATGAGCACACGAATAAATCGTATGAATCCTGCTGAGCACACAAGTTGATTAGGTCGCACAAGTACGATTATCAGCGATACACGGCTATACAAGCGGATATTTTATACTTTACTGAGATACTGGTCCATATTCGAGACAATGTCCCTTTTCACAGCAGTCCAGAGAGCTTATCTATAATTTACTTTAATCTAACTTTGTGGATTAAAACACTTTCTGAAATGATCAATTAGATGCTTACAGATATCTCTCCATTGTTTGGCACAATCTGTATGATTAAAATACCAAACAAGCATTTACTTTTCCGTGCGACATTTTCTATCCTCCTCTAAATCACATGGAATATTACTAATGAGAATCATATTTTTAACTTCAATGCAATTCAACCAAAATTGCCTTCTTTGCTTTCCGAATTTTACGAATTTGAACAGAAAGCATGAAATTTTATTCTTTTAAGTGAAGTGAAAAAATTGCTTAAAACTCACACACAACAGCATTGTGCAGTAAAATTCCTTTATTGGAGTAGAATCTCGTGACTCTGACTTGATGTTTTCGTCGATATCATGAATACAGCGACGCAACATTTGATTCTTGGAGTCTGATTTTTGATGAGTCACAGAGAATTTCTCGCATGTTTTTCGAGGTTCGCATAGCTTTTTAAGTTACGATGGAAAAATTAATTGACCGTTATCAGCTCCCTCAGGAAATGAAAAAAGTGCACTGATATTACTGTAGTAGTTACTTACGACTATACTCATGAATCATAATCTTCAAGCAATAAAAATATCCAGCAGATAGTAACAGGCAATCTAAGGCTCCAAAAATTCAAAGCTGGGCAGCATCACCTGAAGAATTAATGTAGAAATGGAAATAAAGAAAGCGTGTCAAATGAGCTTCGAAATGATCTTTGTGCTTGAAAACAAAAAATATATCAGATAAATCGTGCTGTACATACATTTCAGTCGCTTCTGCGAGGCAACCTGTTTTCTCCAAGATTTCAATAGTAGATATTTTTGATTTTTTGAAAGCTTATTTACCTGAACGGTCTACCTTGTATGGTCAATCGTAATTCGACAACACCAGTTGTGGAAACCCTGTTTCGTAATATATCTTGGTCGTTAGGCGTGTATTCAGGGGCGCATATCCGATCAAGGTTTTCGAAATAACTGTAATTAATGGTAATAACGTTATATAAGGGAAAATAAGCGCTAATAAACGGATATTAGATTACAGCTGTTTATCATTATGCTCAAATCACATTTGGGATCAATACAGGAGAATTTCCATCTTTCATAAGCTTATTCGTGGGACGATTGAGCAGACTATACAAGATAGGAGTTTGAAATTTCTTGCAAAATCAATGCTTAGTGGAGGATTTTGGATTCGTGTAGTTTGGTAAAAATCTCCTTTATCACTTCCACAATTTTTGTGCTACCGATGTATGCTGCTGACTAATGGAATTGTGATTGATTTCAAAAATTTTCGGCAAAATGAAAGTTTTTATAAGATTATAGACAATTTATTTTGAAGTCCCAGACTTGACACAGGTAGGAAAATCGTCATTGTGATTTTAGAGCCGTTGGAAAAAAGCATTTAGAATAACTCGCAATCATGAAAAAAATGCTAACTTTGTCTGATAAGGACATACACTAGCAACGTTTCTACTCGAAAGCTTCGAATTTTTTTAAACACTAGTCACGTTCTTGTTTCTTATCAGAGGCGTAGCCAGGGGCGCAGGGTCAATGTCTCTCCGAAATGAAATGAAAATTAAATTTTTTTTTAACTAAGATGCTAGGTAAAGCAATTTTAAGCTATCAAATATCAGGAATATCCTAATTTTTAATCGCTTAGCGCTGATACTTATGTGCTCTGGGTATTTATTCAGCGAATGAAATTCCAAATTTCAAACGTTTTGATCCCGACGATTTCCAATTAAATTATCCTGGAATATGTTCAAGAATGCATCATTCTCCAAAAAAATTTCAAAATTTCCTCTTCTCCAAATTTCAACCCTATAAGTGCAGCAGTCTTCATATCACTTTCCATATGTCTAGTCATATATCAGAAAAACCCTTTAATTCCAACGATCGATAAAGCAATTTTGTTTATTTTCCGTATCAAATTTTTTTTAATCATCTTGTGCCCCTCCGAGCCGATATACCGGCTAGATCCTTGACTCTTATTATTGACATGTTTGTCGAAGGGAAAAGCATTAGCATGATTATGCCCCGGAATTTCATCTCCAAAAGAACATACTTATTACGTTACTATGCTAATTAATGCTAGCTAAATTTCGTCCCAGCTGTAATTGGTCACGCTTACTATTTCGTTGAAACCATGAAGCTAAGTTCTGCGGTTTGCATGTAACAATGTCGGAAAACAGTATCGGCCCTCAGGGCTAGTAAAAGCGTTGCTAAATCCGGATTGATCACGAATTCCGATCGATTATAGTCGACTTTTTTGAAAATATCGATACAACCCTAAAACAGGAAAAAAATTTAATCCAAAATCGTGCTCCTGCAGTCATATTTCACATTGATGACTATTTTTGTTTCACTCACTACTATAAGCAGTTATTGACATAATAATCGTACATGATCAAAAATCTACAAACTAGACGGCGTTCTAACTATTCTCAAGTCATAAACTCACAACGCTTTCGATACATATGTGCCTGCATGAGCTCCGATTATAGCCCATTTTGAAATGATAGATGCAGCGAAAACCAAAAAAGTAAGTTCATTTTGATACACAATTTTCACATAGTGAAAATCTTTATCCTGTAGAAAAACGCTAAATTTCTCCGTAAGAATGGGAAAGATCAACCATTGAAAAACATCATGCTTATTCACTGTCGATTTCGATAGAACTGTGTCGATCCCTGAGTAATACTCAAGAAATTTTGACCCCTTAATCAAGCTTTTGAAGGAAATTTTCAGCTGTTCTGTTTGTCACCCATTGAAGAAAACTTTTTTTCATTGATTACAATAGTAATAGGCTTACTAGTTTTTTCTACTCTTACTTGCATGAGATCACTGCATAGATCATTCCAAAATGAATGGAGTATAATTGGGTAGTGGTGTAAAATCCACTTTAGCGAAAAGGGGTACCTAATCATCCGAAATTTCAGTCGGTTTATCCCGGCGCGGCTCAATGATGTGAGCCCCCAGGCTTGGGTCGGCAGGACCCACAGAATTTAGCTTCCCATAGTGATGAAATTCCGCCATAGAAAATGTTCATTGTTAACAAAAAAACACTTGAGTCTATTTTTTCAAATGAGCGTCGGAGCCTACGTGGGTACACGGACATCTTTTTCTCAGGTTGACTGAAGCAGTTAGGGGAACAACTTGAGAAAAAACTTCTACATACTCGTACGATGCAGGTTTATTATCTGCTCATAGATTATTAACGGATTATTTAGCATTCCGAGGCTCACGGACTATAGTAACACCAAATAAGAATCGGTCTGCTAAGAAGAAAATTTCATTCCTTGATGCACTTTCGATTATGTTTACCGCTGCGGACACTTTGGACAGTTCTTGATTATGCTGCAATAGATATTCCAAAATCTCGGCAGCCATTTTCACTATGTTCGCATGGATAACCCTTTTATGCTGGCGCAATTCCGATTCTTCGAATTTATCTTGATGCAGGATTCTGAATAAAAGAAAGCTATTTTATTGTCACGAAGCAATAAACTAGGAAATCGAATAACAGGAGAGGAAAAAGGTACAATATTCTTCGGAAAATTCTTTTGTCAAAACCTTTAGCTCGATAATTTAGATGTAGTTTTTATTGTGATGAGAATATTTTATTAAGTATCTTTAGAATCTATTTTATTGATTAGATTCATTAAGACCTCAATCGATAACAGATTAGACTTCTGTTATAGAATTCTTGACAATGGTCTGAGGTTTGCATTATTAAAGTAGATTATTCTCGTTTTACCTCAATTGCTTCAATATCGTCGTTTTTCCACCGCCAGCAGCACCTGCGCAAAAAGCATTCTGTTATGCGTAGTTTTTCAATATATCCAGTTAGTTTCGAGGAAATTATTCATTATATCGTACACAAGAGATCAATACTGTATTGCAAGGTTGACGCTACTGTGCCGGAAGGACAGATTATTGAGCATTAGTAGAAAAAATAGGACAAAACGTCCAAAATTATAGGGATCGTCTTTTGTTTCAATGCTCCAATCAAAGAGAAATTTGGCCATCTCTGATTTTGTTCGACGGCCTTTGGCACAAATTAAGTGTAAGCCCAATAGTCTGTTCTCCATAAAATGTTTGAGAAAATTAATTGAGAAGGCTTATAAATTTCGAGTCTTATGTGACATGTTTAGCAGAATACCTTAAGAATATGGAACGGTACACGCGCTTCCCACTTTTACCGTCTAGATTCATTTCAAGAAAAAATTAAATTATTCGAAGTTAGTCCTGGCCGGATTACGAATATTAGCATATCCTACGCGCTATACCTCATGCCAATTTGGGGAACTTTTCTAGGTAGAAATTGAGAATTGATGCACAGCGCTTTCAATTGCCCTTATTCATTTGATTGATGAAATACAAATATCATTTGAAAACAACTCTTGGCGAGTCAGAATTTAATTTATGTTGACATCCCACAGACTAATCGAGGATGTCCAAGTGGAATCACTGAATTCGATGGCATGATAACGGAATGAGCAACATGCTCAAGCAATAATTAAGTTGTTGTATGTGGCTGTACAGATTATTACTGAATATTTTTGAACGGTCACGTCATCATATTTCTGAACTGCATCAGTCAACTAAACTGATTCTGTTTAACGTGTTCAATCCTCTTTAAATATACGAAAACTGCTTTGATTAACCAATTTTCAACAATTAGAAGTACTACTAGAATTATAGAAATCTTTTGTTGTCATCAAATCTAACCACAATACATTTATTTTGAAAATGGTGTATACATCGTTAGATCAGAAAATCATTGGTGTGATCTCATAGTATTAACATTCCAGGATTCCTTCATCAGTAGAATATAGTATCATGAATAAGAGAAACAAGATTGAACAGAGCGCTTGACACATTAATAGAAAGTGAGGACTCCCAACGGGCTTTCACGGGCCCGAGAGCTCAGGCCCAACTCGTCTGGAGACCACTTTTTCGCGGGCCGAAGTCTAGCTCGGCGTGCTCTCATTTCGGATCGGGTCGCCGGTGCAGGCCGCAGGTGATTCGCGAACTCCAGTTTTCAGCCATAACTCACCCAACAGAAGTAATTTAACAATGTTATTATTCGTCATCTTTTCCTCTTGTAGCATAACGTCGATTTTTTTGCTAGTTTGTCGTTCAGTTGGCGATCCTCGACTAACGTTGACTCCCATTTCTTCCAAACTGTGGAGCGCTAAAAGCGTCTAATATCGACTGCCTCACAATCCCAAATGGTGAATGATGAGGTTTTGAAATCGCTAAACTCCTTTTCCGGATGTATATACACTGCGACAGTAATTTCAAGCAAGAAAATGAACAGGTTTGCTCCAGGCGAGGATTATTTTTCTGTAACTATGGTGAACTAATCATTCTCCTCTGGAAAGTTTCAGTTTTCACAAGGGGCTCAACCGCAATGCAGTGACGCGCAAGTCATTCGATGGAATAACGCGGCACATTTTCTACGCTTTGGGGCAATCAACAACGAATCCGTAATAGCGTTGGCGTAATAAGCGATCATTATGAAGAATTAATCAAACCAAATAGGGAAGAATTGCAAAGAATTTTGCATTTCAAGTATTATAAGTGAATGAAATCAACGTTAGCACATTTCTTGCTTTCAAGAAGCATAAATGATACCATACTTGAAATACCGTATTCCTTATGGTTCGTAAGAATATGTTCATAAATTCGAGTATACACAGTGTATATGATTTCGGTTCTTCATCCACAACCACGTTCAAAAAAGATTAGTATTGCTTGTCTCAGGGCCCGGTTTCACAAAACTCAAGAATATACCGTTAACGAACTGAATTCGTCAGCGAAATTTTTAAATTCGCTTTCGAGATCTCGCGAGCCTCGTTTTTTGGGTTTCACAAAGCTTTTGAGCCGTTTTCAACTGGCTGAAGAAATCTCGTCAAGGATTTCGCCAGCGAACTGAGATCGTAAGCGAATTGTTTTATTACGATTTGCAGTAACAGCCAATCGCGCGATCTCACTGGCATACACGCACGTTGAGGGTTTGGGGGGGTTTTGACCCCCAGCAGATTCTTGCTGACCCCCAGCAGATTTGATCACCCCAGCAATGATAGAGAAGATGACGAAGGAAAATGAGCTAGAGAGAACAGAAAGTTGTCTCAAAAATGTGAACGATACTGTAGTTTAACAATTTTTCTAAGCAAAGCATACTTGATTCCAAAAAAGTAACATTAAAATTTTATAAACGTGCAGTCTAAGCAAATAATTTCACATATCTGACTAATATAAGTTGAAGAATATGCTGGTTGAATGTTAGAAGACCTATCTGAGACCTTTTTTCATTATCAAGAACAAAAAAAAATTTGTATTGCACACCCTGTCCTGGCTGACCCCCAGCAGAATTTCCATGCTTTGCATGTATGCTCACTAGGTTGCTTAAATGCCTGCCGTAGAAAAACTTTTATTATGTTTTTTATTTCCTCAAGTGGAGTGACGACTTCGTTTGGTTGACTTGATTACTGACTCTCTCGATCAGGAGCTGTATTGTAAAGAAAATGTGTGATATATTTTGAAAAAATTGCAATATTTTTACGGTTACAAAAAAATTTGTCTACTGGCCTCTAAAAAGTAAAAATCCCCGTGTTTCGGTCACCGTTTTTTCCTCTAATGGGTTTTTTAGGAAAAAAATTTGGAAATTAGGAAAAAAATCTGGGCATAGTCGTCACTCTGGAAAAAAAGAAAAAAAACATAACTTACACTGTCATTCTAAAACATCCAAAATTGTTAAGTTTACGGAAATTATAGTCTGTTTTTTATAAAATGCTTCCAAATAGAAAAGTGACACAAATTAGCACTGTCGTCAAAATCGTTTACATAGACCTTCTATCATAAAATTTTTCACTCGAAAAATTGTTAAAGACGAGGTCAGTATGCTCAGAGATTTCCAGACCTATATGATATATCGTTTATCAAAGGTTCGTGAAAAACTGAAATGCTACTTGCTTTCCACTTTCATTATTAAGAAGCATTTCAAAATAAACAGACTATAGTAACAATCATAGATGGTGCGGTAGCGTCAACCAATACTATGCTTGACCCCCTAAAATTGGACTAACCTTCTCTAGAGCAAAAATGCTTATAGAGAGAGAGATGAGGTTTTTTGCGTAATATCCGCCATATGGGAAAACATAGGGGTGGAAAAGGTCATTGGGGGTCTATAATCAAATGGTGCTCGATGGGGCGCCAAAAACATGCAAAAAGGGCCTTTTTAGGACCTCCAGTTGCAGCAGGTTCCTCAATGGGCATGCATCCCTGGACCTTGATACTTTTACCGTACATCTATGAACTGTCCACTCAAAAAGTTTTTTTATTTTTGTCAAATTATGTGAGTGACCAAAGTTGGAGAAAATCCCCATCGTTTGGGATCAAAAAAAACATTTTTTTTTGATGAAAAGATGCAGTGTTGTCTGATTATCCTAAGTGTGAACAATGGTATTTCAATGGTCTTACTGGGGAAGCGGTTTACGACTATTGGGCGTTCAATGGATGCGGTTATTTTATACAAAGAAAAATCATCTCGGGCGTAAACAAGCGTATTTTCGTGATTTCTTGGTGGAAGGAGTTTCCGACAGCGGGGAATTCAATGGACGCGGCCACATTACGCAAAGAGTTAATCTGAGTGTGAACACGCGTATTTCCGCGAATTTTTGGTGGAAGGGTTTTCGACCACGTGGAATTCAACGGATGCGGTCACTTTACACAAAGAAATATCCTGAGTTTAAACAAATGCATTTCTGCAATTTTTTGGGGAGGTGCTGATCTGACTGCGCCTGGTTATGATGACGTTTTATAATTATAATTACATAAAGCAGAAAATGAAAATAAAAACAATGACATCAGTATAATAAGGTGCGATGTTGAGTGACAAAAGTATTATCTTCTGGAAACGACGCCCGACTATCATGACGATTTAATGACTTATACTATAGAACACTGGAGAAAAATGACGGTATTACATTGGTATTCCTTCCTTTCCATGATAACTACACAGGCTTTTTTATTTTTGCACAGGATAGATTCCAATGTGCAACTTAGGTAAAAAAATTCGGTTGCACAGAGAAATTTTCGATTGCTCATACTAAAATTGATAATTCATATGATTTTATCAGAAAAACGATGAAAATCTAGAATCCATTTAAAATCCATTTAACTCTCATCAAATATAGAGTTTTAAAACTGAATTTCCTGAGCTCTAGAGAAAAAAATGAAAAGTCTGATAACTGTAAATTGTTCGGTGCGGAGCGTCGGGAAAATTTAGATTTTGAGACCTCTAATACGTCGGAAAATCTTTTTTTTCATCTCGTTCTTCTGCAACTATCGTCTATCAATCATACTTTTTACACCATTTGGCAAAGAGGTCAAACATTGGTCTAACATTTTATCAACCATGATTATAAATGTAAAGAAATTGTTTTTAAATGATATAAGCGTGACATTTTGTCTCGAAATCTAATATTAGTAATTCCGGCACGTTGGGGCTGGAGAAAAATTTGTATTTTGAAATCTTTTCAACCTTTATTCTGTGATGAAAGATCTTATTTTTCTGTGAATTCAATGAGCAATGAATTTTCAGTCAGGTGGGAAAAATTGAAATTCGAAAATTAGGCAAGCAACCATGAATTTAAATTCATTCTTCAATCGGCAGGGACTCCAGTCAATGTCTTCGGTTGAGCTGATGATGTTCTAATTATTTTCTGAATGCAAAAAGTTTATGTTTACGGAAGTCGAACTTGTTAAGGTCCGCAAAAAGATTTTGTGAAAATAATCGAACAACGTCTTAATTTTTTCATCGAATAAGTACAGGATCAGGCATTTATTCAAAATATGTTGATGTTTAAATGCCATGGGCATAAACTAAGGAGAAATTCGGCTATGGCTATGGAGAATTTGATGGATGCAGTCACGACACACCAAAAATTGTCTTTTGTGTAAACAGAGGTATTTCTGCGATTTTTTTGGTTGAGCGTTCTTGACTATGGGGAATTCAACAGATATGGTCACTGTACATTCTGTTTACAAGGTGTTTTACCCATCAGCTTACACATGTTTTACTTCTACCGAAAGTGAGAATTTTTAGTTTCAAGATTGTTTTTTATAGTTTTTTTATGTGAAGATGATCAAATTTAAAGGTTGAATGTGCATCTATGAAGGTTTTCATGCTTGGTTCAGGCCCACTAAATAGACTTGAACTAGTTTATTATAAAATGCCCCGATGGGGCTGAAAAAAGGAAGAATATACTTGCTTCGCTAGTTGCAAAGCCAGAAAAAACAATGGACTAGATTTTTGAGAACTTTTTGAGAACAAGTTTGAAAAATCCACTTTTATGGAATTGGTTTTTTATTTTTTCTCATTAAAAAATTTTTCATGTCTGTGGAAAAGTATATTCTGCAGCTGAGTGCATCAGCACACATGCCAACCATTAATGCACATAGGGTGGGAAAGTAAACCCTTATGGTGAGACTCTGGATACTCCTCAATTCATTAACCCTGAATTTTTTTCAAAATCTAAAAAACAAATGAAAAAAACAGGTTTTTTGGAAAGAATCAGTAAAAATTGAGAATTTTTTGGAAAATCCATTTTTTGCTTTTCAACTCTTCCTGTCGAAAATTCTTCCCATGCGTCTCTACTTCGAACCATACATGTGAAGCTCTGAAATTTGAGGGTAAGATGGTTACAGAAGGGTTGGATTCTTGTTTTTTGAGACAAAAATCGAGAAAAGTTTACTAAAAATTTTTTCATGCAGGAAAAGACTTACAGTTTCGAAACTCTGGGGATACATACCTTCATGTCACCCTCGCACATGTATGCTTCCAACTCCACTGAACTACTTTACTCAATTTACTGTCAATTAAACGGTAATCAACCGTGGTTGATGCATAAAATCCAACCTAGGTTTTTTAGAGAAAAAGCCACAGGATGAAGTCTTCTTAGCACTAGATTAATTGTGTGTCAAACATTAAAATAGTACAGATGAGGAAAAATTCTGAGATTCAACAGTAAGATTAACATGAAACATTGCCTTACAAATATGGCATTTTCATTCAACAGGCGCTGTATGTATACTTTTTGTTCAATGTGACACACAATTCAATGCAGAGGTTCATCAAAAAGGACCATAATACATTAAGATTTCATGGCATAGAGCAGAGCAAGTTTGCCCATCACATTATTAGAGATAGAGATGAGTAATTAGCGAATAGTGTTTCATATGTGGGTGCCTGATACAACTTTGTTTCATAAAAATTTTATCGATGAAAATTGTGTCAAAGTAGTATGTTCATGGCTGAATCAAAAACTTTTTAAAGGCATTTTTGTATGCTTTATCCTGTTGTTTTGTTTGCAGATAGTCGCAACTATGACTGTAACCAGGGCCCATATCTACTAAATGTTTAACCTCAAGCTCAAAGATAATCTCGAACAAAAAAGCAACCACGTCAGTTTCAGCAGTTGCACTAGCATGTCAATGATATCAAGTGTTTGCTATAATATCGATGTCTTCAAGATTATTCCCATCTCTAACTGTTGGGTTGCACTATTTTCTTAAATTTTTTCATTTTTAGATTGCAATTCGTGAACCTGGACTTACACCTTAGTATAAGCTTATCTTAAGCCTAATGTGAGGACTATTAGTTCTGCAAGAAAATAATCTTGACATTCTGATTACCTTAAACTGAGGATTAGTGCTGTAGGGCTTTAAACTTTGAAAATCTTATGACCTGGGTAGCCAGTGTTTACAGTACCCATGTTATCCAGGTATTTTGCATACCCAACCTGAATACTATACTTATAGTCTGTTTTTTATAAAATGCTCCCAAATAGAAAAGTGACACAAATCAGTACTGTCGTCGAAATCGTTTACATAAAATTCTTTTTGTAAAATTTGTCACTCGAAAAATTGCTGAAGGTTAGGTCAGTATGCTCACAAATTTCTAGTCCTACATGGTATTTTGTTTGTCAGAAAATCGCAAAAATCTAAAATACTACTTGCTTTCCACTTTCATTATTTGGAAGCATTTTAACAAAAACAGACTATAAGTACTTGAACATTGGAGTATATAAGTGTTTTACGCATACAATATCTTGTTAGAAATTCGGGTAAACAGGTCACCCAAATACCTAGGTAGCACCCAGCTTTTATTTTTGAAATTGATCTGGGTAGGTATACCCAGTTACCAAAAATACCTGGGTACTCCGTATGAGCACGACTGAGGATCAGCAATTTAATCCATACGTTCAGATTATTCGCAGATTGTGAGTGTAACATATCCCAGGTTTTTTATAGTGCACGCTTTTTCAATCACAGGCATAAATTTGAAAAACACAAAAAAGTGACTATAACATACCAGTCACTCACTATTTTTCAGCTAGAGTTAGAGGCATATATTCGTATCAGTCCGGACTTACTGGTTTAGTATTTCTCCACATTTGAGTGAATCAACCATTAGCTTGCATATCATTTTCAAAAAAATCCAATATTACAAAAGTGGATTTTTCAAACTTTAACTCAAGTTCTCAAAAATCTAGTCCACTCTTTTTTCTAGCTTGACAACTCACGATGCAAGTATATTCTTCCTTTTTCTGCCCTATCGGGGCATTTTCTGATAAACTAGTAATAATAACTAGACAGGACACGAAACTTATTGATTTTTGTAATCCTATGTACTTTGTACAATAAAACCCAAATTTCGTGAATAGTTAGAGAGGTCCAGCTTTTTTCTCATCAATTTAGCGAAAATTTCGTAGGGAAAATATTTAGCAACCTTTGTAAATGTCGAAGCCAAATTTCGCCCATGAAGTTAAAAAATTTCGTCAACGAAATCTCGTTGACGAAAGTTTCTTTGTGAAACTCGAAAAATAATTTAGCCAATGAAGTCCTAAAATTTCGTCAACGAACTGATAATTTCGCTGACGAATTAAGTTCGAGAGCTTTGTGAAACCGACCTTAGCATTTATTTGAGAAACTAGCATGTTCGGTTTCTTGCAAGTCATTTTAATGCGTGCTTCATTGGTTGAAATAATGAATGAATGACAAAACGAACTGGGTCAACAGCACGCGTCTATGGCCTACAAAACTGTCATCGATGCCCAATTCTTCCAACACTGCTCACACTGTCGTGTGGAAACAACGGCCACAATAACGGTGATGTTGCGAATAAAATAGTGCCCATGTTGAAAACCATATAAGCTGAATACCCAGATCCTCTTAGATAAAAACTAAATGACCGGAGGTGATAGGTCAAACAAATCAATATTCAGATATAAAACAATTTCTTTACCAGACACACTATACAACCTTTGTTCCACTGTTTAAAACTGCTAAAAAGAAGAAGAATATTTATTGTATAATTTAAAAAGAAGTCCAATATCTCAGTTTGGCGATTTTGCATTTCTTACAATGACATATAAAAAGTTCAACGTCAGCGAATCAATCTGCTCAAAGTTTGGTGTGCACGCATATACATTACTATATAACACAGGTAAACATTTTATTGTTTAGAAAACAGCCGTGTTTTGAGAAAAATCTATAAAATACTGGCAATCCGTGAAAACTTCATGAACCTGCAAATTTGATGGGAAAAACGTTTTGAGCTGTTTGAGCAAAAAATGTCTTTCTACCACTTTTTGCATGGCGTCCTTTGAACCCACTCATAATCAGCGGATCAGAGAGTTCTGTAGGCCCATCTATTAAAAATGGAAGAAACATAATATGCTTTCAGTTCAATTTCTACCGCTCCGCTCCAAAACGCAATGCTCCATACCTTAAATTTGGTCAAAAGATATTCTATCAAACATTTTTGCCTCAAAGCCATCAATCAATCTACAATCATACATTACCCTTGAAACATATTAACGAAATTCATACTGCTAAACAACTGCCACGGCTGGCGTGATCAATCGACGAAATATTATATCTTTGTGATTGTACTCGCTCATCACTTTTCTCATGTGATATACTTGCCCATGTGACTTATCGTTTTAATTTGAATTTGTACAAAAAATAACATTAGAAAAATATGCTCAGCAAATGCGACAGTTGGCACAGCCATGGCGTTCCTATAATAACAAAGAAATACAAATTTTTTTCAGGTTAACTTGTATAAACAAAATATGTAGGAAGTTATAAGTTGAAAAACAGTACTTGTTTGCTCCATAAAAATTCAAATGAACCCGTTTTGAGTTTTCACTGTGCTATGTATGTGATATTAAAAATTTTTCGATGCCCAAGAAAACTCTTTTCCGATCTTCCTCCGCTTCTAAATGCAATTCTTTAAACTCAAGATAGGTTTAAATGATTGGAACTACTCGTAAGGAAGATGAATGTTCTTGCGCTTGTACAATTCAAGTTCTGTAAACTTCTGTAGAAGTTTTACCTTTTCTTTTGAAGGCTTCTTCGCCCTTTTATCTTCCACGATTTCTTAAAAAAATACACGTTATTGCTAGAATTACATGGCGAAGAAACCAACTTTTCGGGGTAGCCTGTATTTCGATCGGCTTTTCCGTCACAATCGGTGCTTCGATCTTTGTACTCTAAACGATTATGCGCAGACTATTGTAATGACAGAAGGTGCCATGACAATTTCATCCAGAAACATTCTAGCCTCAAGGCTAAACATGAGAGTCGTTGTTACAGTGACGATAAAAAGAAAAAAATTCCGACTGTGTCCCGTTACCCCAAGTGTCCCGTTACTCCAAGTAATGTAATTTCTTTGAAAAAAAATTGTCCCGCTATTCCAACAATGTTATATGAATCATCTAAAATTGTCCTTAGGCATTTAACACTTTAACATAATAACTTAAACAAACACTTGAGCAAAACACAGAAAACGAAAGGAAAAAAATGTAAAGAAAAGTACAAGACAAAGAAAGAACAGCATGAACATGAACAAAAACATAAACAAAGACACAGAAAACTAAAGAAAAATATAGGAAATAAATGGAATAAAGAAAGCTGAAGAAACAAATAAAACGAAAATAAAAGCAGTTTGGCGCCGAAACAGCCGAACTGGCGGCACCAAAACGTGCATTTCCGTACTTTGCACGGCCTTTACGTTAGTCTATCTTTAGGAAAATCGTTGTGCAAAGATAAAAAATGAGAACTGTACGTGCTCGGGTCAGTAATTTGAGGGTCGGTGCCAGATCCGCTACCTAGTGCACATCCGCTACCTAGTGCACAAGCGCTACCTAGTGCACATCCGCTACCATAGTCAGATCCGCTACCTAGTGCACATCCGCTACTTTCTGCTGAGGTATATAAGTAACACGTTACGTTTACTTTTTGCGGTGAATGACCTAGGCAGGATTTCATTATGGAATAATGTACAGTATACATTTACAAATTACTAGGATCATTTATTTTTTTTACCAATTGGATGGCGCATGTATCGTGAAAATTTAAAATTTCATTCGTTAAAAATTGGGAAATGTGCGATTGCAACCGATGCGACTCAAGATTTTCAATTTGCCCCGTATATTCAGAAGTAAAGGCAAGAAATTGTGTTCTGCCAAATGCGTATCACGAACCCCGGTGCAGTGGTTTGTTGTTCTAGGGTTATCCCAATAATTTTCGACAGGAATGGGATAATTGCCATGGATCCAAGTTTGCTAAAAATATTCAGTCCTTGGTCTACTCAGGAGGTATATTCAACAATATATTTTTTTTAAATTTTGAACTCAAAATGATTATAAAATATTTGAAAATAATTTAAAAAAGTATTTGAAAAAAATTAAAAAACAAAACAAAAATGATATTTTCATCACCCGGATTGGTACGGGTAAAGAATGAAAAACGTCCGCCCAGACTGATTGTTCTGTCACTCGAGGTGCTTGTGTGGTCACTTTCTTATGTAAATAAGAATTTTTCACGCATTAGAATTTGGCTGCGTGGACATTTTTATGATTTTATTACGTATCTTTACTCATTAGTGACTTATTTTTAGGTAGACTCCCTGTAGTATTACGTTTTTTAACCATTCTTGCGGTTCCATAAAAGTGGCAAACAAAATATTTTTTACCACGCAGAACGCCTACCGTATTCAATTTTCTTTTATTCTTTTGTCTTCGGAAAACCCTTATGAAAACAACAGCAAAACCTTTTTCACATATTTTGCTGTCTAGTAGCGGATCTGACTATGGTAGCGGATGTGCACTAGGTAGCGGTCGTGCACTAGGTAGCGGATGTGCACTAGGTAGCGGATGTGCAGTAGGTAGCGGATCTGCTACCCAATCGTAATTTGACTAGTTTATTGGAAAATGCTTTGATGGGGCAGAAAAAAGAAGCATATACTTGCTTGGATAGTTGCCAAGCTAGAAAAAGGAATGGACTAGATTCTTGAGAACTTGGGTTAAAGTTTAAAAAATCGACTTCTGTAATATTGAATTTTCGTTCTTTCTCATTAAAAAATTTTTCATGTCTGTGGAAAAGTATATTCTGCAGCTTCGTGCATTTTGTCTTCTCATAGCATTGTATCAACCACAGTAAAATTTTTCTGAATGAAAATTATGTGCCAGCTAATGGTTGACTTCATCCAAATGTGGAGAAATTCTAAATCAATAGCATTATAGCATTAAGTTCTGACTGATCCGAATCTATGCGTCTAAATCGAGCTGAAAAATAGTGAGCGATTGGCGTTAGTCATTTTGTTTTTTTTTCAACTTATGCCTGTGATTGAAAGGGCGTCATTAGGCACTATAAAAACCTCTACCTAGGAATTCAGATGACCTGTTTACCCGAATTTCTAACAATACAGGGTGAGCCAAAAAAGGCGACCGGTACTGACTTTCATAGCTTTCAAATGGATAAAGCTTTTTTAATGCAGTTTCCTGCCGCCAATAGATAAAACATCTGGCATAAAAACTACAAAGTTTCAGCCAGATTGCTCGATTATTGACTGACTAGAATCAAAAATACTAAGTGTCGATGTTTTTGCAAATAAATTTTGAAAAATTGACAAAAATTGACAAAATCAACATGTTTTACAACGGAAAAGTACAATAGATCCAATCTTAAGAGCGATATAACAGCTGGAAACTACAAGAGAGCCATTCTAGTGTGTCCTACTTTCTAGTTCACCAATAATTTTAATCGTTTTTCGATCTGGTCAATGACAGAATTGATTTTGCTTCAATTTTGTTTTTTCCGATTTCATAACAAAAGCTCTTGATTATTGGGTGTAAACAGCTCTACAAAACTGTTTTTTCACAATAGGACAACTTTTACTTTGATTTCACATACAACTTTTACTTCTTGAAAAATGACCACTTTTACTAAAGTTCTGTTCGTACAGTAACCATTAACGGTAGAAGCGTAACGTTTGGCCCTTATATCAAAGACAAACAGGGCATTCTAATGCAGCAATCGGCATTATAAAAGCTTCATCCGCGCGAAAGTTATGAGTCACCGGACGCGTTTTTTGGCTCACTCTGTATATTGTAAGTGTAAAACACCTACTCCAATGTTCAAGTACTTAGATATAGTACTTAGGTTGGGTATGCAAAATACCTGGGCAACATGAGTACTAATCCGCAGTTTCAGCTTATCACAATGTCAAGATTATTTTCTTGTAGAACTAACAATTCCCACATCAGGCTTAGGAATATCTAATACTAAGGTTTAAGCCCAGGTTCAGCAATTGCAGCTTAGAAATGAAAAAAATTTGTGAAAATAGTCCAACCCAACAGCTCGAGATGGGGGTAATCCTGATGATATCGAGACTATAGCAACTTGATATCATCGACATGTTAGGGCGACCGCTGAAACCAAGCTGGTTGTTTTTTTTATTGGAGATTATTTATGAGCTCGAGGTTAAACCTTTAGTAGATATGGGCACTGGTTACGGTCGTTGCGCGTTAAACAGAACAGGATGGAGCATACAAAAATACCTTTGAAAAGTTTTTGATTCAGCCATGCACATACCACTTTGACATAATTATCGCCAAGCTTGAATGTCTAAATAGATGCATGTTTGATTTTACACGAAACAAAGTTGTATCAGGCACCCACGTATAAAACAATATTGACTAATAACTCAGCTCTATCTCTGTTAATGTGATGGAGAAACTTGCTCTGCTCTGTGCCATGAAATCTTAATGTGATATAGTCCTCTTTAATCAACCTTTGCATCGAATGGTATGTCACATTGAACAAACAGTATACATGTAGCGCCTGTTGAATGAAAACGTCATATTTGTAAGGCAATGCTTCATGTTAATCTTATTTTTGAATTTCATTTTTTTCCTCATCATTACAATTTTAGTGCTTGGCACACAATTGATCTAGTTCTAGGAAGACTTCACACCGTAGCTTTTTTTCTAAAAAACCCGAGTTGAATTTTATGCCTCAACCACATTTGGTTCCTGTTTAGTTGACAGTAAATCATGAAAAAAAGTTCAGTGCAATTGGAAGCATATATGCGTGAGGGGTTATATGGGGGGTATGTACCCCCAGAGTTTTGGAATTGGAAGTCTTTTCCCGTAGGAAAAAAATTTTAGTAAATTTTTTGGGATTTTTGTATCAAAAAAGCAGGGTCCACTTCTTCCGTAATCACCCTATCGTCAAATTTCAGAGCTGCACATGTGTGGTTCGAAGTAGAGATGCATGGGAAGAATTTTCGAGAGGTAGAGTTGAAAAGCAAAAAATGAACGTTCTAAAAATTTTCAATTTTTACTAATTCTTGCCAAAAAAAACCTGTTTTTTCATTTGCTTTTAGATTTTGAAAAAGTTCAGGGAGAGTCAATTTACTTTTCCAGTGCCCGGCCAGGGGTATCTAGAGTCTCAGTGGAAGGGTTTACTCCCTCCTCCTATGTGCATCAATGGTTGATAGGTGTGCTGATGCACTCATCAGCAGAATATACTTCACCACAGACATGAAAAATTATTTGATGAGAAAAAATGAAAATCCGATATTACAAAAGTGATTTTTTCCAACTTTAAATCAATTTCTTAAGAATCTAGTCCACTCCCTTTTCTAGCTTGGCAACTATCCAAGCAAGTATATTCTTCTTTTTTTGCCCCATCGAGACATTTTCCAATAAACTAATCCATCTCTTTTTAGTGGGCCCCGAGCATGCATGAAAACCTTCATAAACGCACATTGAAGTTTAAATTTGGCCATCTTCACATCAAAGAAACAAAAAAACAATCTTAAAGTCACGAATTCTCACCTTCGATAAAAGTTAAAGATGCATAAATTGCATAGTACTTGAAACACGTTCTAAACAGGGTGTAAAGTGACCATATCCATTGAATTCCCCATGTTCAAGAAGCCCTCAACCCAATACCTCGCTAAAATGCCTATGTTTACATCTAGAAAATTTTTTTGCGTAAAGTTTTGCGTAAAAGCGTCCATTGAATTCGTCATGGTCAGAAATCACTTCCCCCAAAAATCACAGAAATACATTTGTTTACACTTGGGAAATTTTTTGTGTACAGTGATCACTTCTATTGAATTCTTTGTCATTTATAACCTCTAAAACCAAAAAAGAGCTGAATTTGCATATTTACAGTAATTTTAAATGATTAGCTACAAAATGATCATTTCAATCTTAATGAAATTTTAAAAATTTATAGCATTCGTTCAGTAACGGTACACTTGGAGTAACGGAAAGAGACACTTGGTGTAACGCGACGCTTGGAGTAAAGGGACACATCGAAAATGACTGACAATTTTTGCGAATTTTTGGAAGAAAGTTGTCGATTTCTGAACCATTTTTCGTTACTACTTTTTGAACGAATGTTTTTATCTTTTCCCTCAATAATGCTCCATCATAAAATTTGGTGGATCAGAAACGATGTCAGAATAGTATATAACACGTTTCAGGCGGTCGTAAAATCACATAAACTGTGCGCACTATTCTGGAATTACACCCCCCGAAAGGAACTTAAGAAAGAGTAACTTTTTGTTAGCTGTGTTCCATAGCGATGAGATTTCAGAATAGAAGATTTGAAGCATATTTGATCGGTAACGATAATAAAATTCAGATCATAAAGTATCATAGGTGGCGCGATAGCGTCAACCTATAGTATACTTGGTCCCCAAATTTCACCCCTCCCCCTCCCCTAGAGCCAAAACGGTTAGAGCTAGAATCTTCGGATTTTTTTTATAATTTCGGGCATAGGGGCAAACTTTGGGGTGCCTTTTGTCATTTCGCCTCTATCTGCAAGTGGTGCTCGGTGGGGCCCCAAAAACATGCAAAAAAGCGCACTTTTTAAGGGCACCCAGTCCTACCATTCCCCAAAATGGGTGTGCCATATCCAAGCTCCATACTTCGGCCTAAGCATCTTGAGGGTTCAATCTCAAATGCAATTTTTCACTTTTTAAAATATGGCCTCAATGAAATTATACGGTGGTCCAAAGTCCCGGGAACCGCGAAATTTGACAATTTTGTTACTTACGGCTTCAAAAAAATAATTTTTTGCAGCATGACGCACTACGGTGCCAGAATTTTTTGCAGTTTCAATTGAACCGGTACTTATTGGGATTTTGGGGGTGTTAGGGTTTTCGATCATGGGGAATTCAATGGACGTGGTCACTCTACACAGAAAATTATCCCGGGTGTAAACAAGCGTATTTTCGTAATTTTTGCTGGAAGAGGTTTTCGACCGCGGGAAATTCAATGAATTCAATCACTTTACACAAAAAAATTATCCCGGGTGTAAACAAATGTATTTCTGCGATTTTTGAGGTACGAGGTTCCTGGCCATGGAATTCAAGGGACGCAATCACTTGCACAAAAAATTTTCCGGTATTCATCCAGGAGCTCTTAACAGGAGTTTGACTCCATCCATTTGACCCATTGACCTTTCAATGTGAGAAAGAGTTTTTTAAGAGAAAACACCGTGAATTCGGCATCGGCCGATAGACTTTGTTAACATATATTCAAAAACATGATTCAAAATTGTGGAGCTATGTTTTTGACGGAGTTTGGGTATAGTTGAGGTTTGTTAAAATTTGGTCGACCGAACAAATTTTCTTCGCCGCAAATGTTCTCAATTAATTTTTACCTCAAGTGTCAAATTCGCATTGTCATCAACATTGTCAAATTTGATATCACAAAATGTTGGTCTAGATGATCGCCGAAAAACAGCTCTGAAATTCATTCAGTAAGCATTGTAGTGAACCAGACAACATACGATTCGTTACTTCAAATCCGTTAATGTTTGCGTCAATCTTTTGGCTGCTGACTAAAATAGATTTAACATACATAATCCGTTTTTTTACAAAATGCTTCTAAATTTAAAAATAACAAAAAAGCACCATTTTCGAATTCGATTACAAGAAGCTTTTTCTGAGCGGTCCCAAAAATGATAAGGGTTAGTTGAGTACAATTTCATGTCCTATGTGATTTATAGTTGGGCAGGAAATAATAAAAATATGAAACAGTGCTTGCTTTTCATTCTTAATATCTACCAGCATTTTAAGAAATGCAGATATACATAATTATATGCATAATAACACATTTCAAGAAAAACTGATATACATAATTATATGCATAATAACACTTACAGCGGTTTGGCTCGTTTCCAAAACAATATTAATCATACTAAAATTCCGTAAAGATTCTTCGAGGTCTCGATTGATTCTCTCTCGTTCGAGCCAAAATCTGTTCTAAAAACAATGATGGAACCTAATTGAACTTGAATTAAATTAATGCTTATACCAACATTTTTCATTTCACACAAGCTTTCGAATTCAAAATTCAGAAATTAAATTTCAAAATCTTGAAAGTGGCTTGACTATTCTATCATGATCACTACAATAACTTCAGTTCATCCAATTTAGCCCATCATTTTTTCAAGATTTAATACCATCAGATGGTGGATGGTGTGCGTGAATCACATTTGAAAATATGTTCTAACTTTTATATAGCATTCGTATTCTGGACAGCGCATGCCGTCTAAATTTTCATTTTTCCAGTTGATAAACTGTTCAAACATGGAACAAAAAGGACTGGGAAGTTATCATTATGTATAGAATGCCCAATACACCTTTGATACTTATTTGGAGATGTTCGCCTATGAACAACCAGCAATTGGTTTAGCTGCTGGCAGTAAAAATTATAGGCCTATTGCAGCGTTTGCCACAAGTAGCAATGAGCCGTTGCATAGAAGAAATTTTCAACTTTTACCATATATTTAATACTGTGAAAGGAATAAAACTTGACTCAATCTCATCGTCACTTATAATGAGTAATGGCTGCATCGTGGAATGGAGAATACATAGAAAATTCATTGTGCACATCAGGCTCACAAATGTATTGATTGCATTCCTTGATGGAGACAAACGATTCAACGACCGAATTGTGTCATAGCAAAATAAGAATTGTATCTGTTGAGAAACGCTCAGCTAAGTTTGTGCAACAGGCGGAGTTGAGTGATTCATTGGCCGGATAAAGTTAAATGTGAGCATACAATTAAAGGAAAAATGCGTTTTTATACTTTATAAATCAATTTATGATAGTTCAATTGTGATATTAGCAGATAAATGTGTTGCCAAGTCTATTAACTTATAGCATCAAAGCTTCACTTCACAGTTTATCGCAAAAACTGTGAAGCGAACCTATAATGATAGTCTATTCATTTTCAAATGAGCATAGGAAAGCGAAATTCTCCGCAGAAATCGGCGAACAGACAAAAAACCTGACTTGTAAGCTTAAATTTTCTTTCTCAATTTGTTGGCATAGCTATTACAGTCAATTCGTGCAAAAAGTTGTCGGTATACGCAGGTTGTTTATTATTTGCATGCACATCTTTCTTCTCGGCTAAAGAATGTCCTGAATTTACTGCTCAAATAGTTTTTTATCGGATCAAGGTAAAAATCAGGCGCTAATTTCAATAGCTATATATGTTTTTTATTTTCCAAAAAGCCTCCCGATACGACTTTTCCCTGAAAGTAGCTATTGGTAGGTTGAAGAAAAACGTCCAATAAGTGTGCGAAATAAATTACTTTGGCCAATTCGTCCCGTGGCTCTTCTTGGGCCAAATAATATCTAAGCAGAGGGATCAATCGCTCTATGTCGCGAGCTGCTTCTAATAGTTTAGCGTGTACTTCGTCCAAATCTTCCTCATTCCTCAGCCCATTCAACAAGCATTCGATGGTTGACGCTGAAAAATTTAGGATCAAACATTCATAATGGTGACAAGAAACAAAATTTTAAATCGACCGATGTATCAACTTTTCTAGTGCAATGTTTAGGTTTCCGTTTCAAAAGTCCTATAAATTAAGCCAAACTTACATTTCTCCGACATCGTCCTAAAGATACTTTGAATCTGTTCATTTAAGTTTCTTGATAATGATTCTGGTAAGAGTGACGGCGGCTGAGTTGCTGGCCCAACTGCAGCTAGCATGTTTATCTCTATATTAAATTACTGAGGTAAGGTTCTCGAATTTCAATGCGCTCTAAATTGAGAACAGCTATATAGCCGATTAAGAAGTAATCAGTTACCATTCTCTGTTTTTTCCTTTGGAATTATTCTACTCTCACGAGAAAGAGACCTTTTTCGAAAAGGTTCAATGATATGTTCTATATATATAGAGGTTTACGCAAATTAAAATCCAGAACAACAATTATAGCGAGTTTGAAATCTCAGAATGCTTCTGACGCATACCAAATTGGAGATATAGAAAAAATCATCGAAAAAGCAGAGGGAATGGAGAAGATTCACGATCAATTTTTTCTTCAAAATACAGTAATTAAGATATGTTATGAACGTGTATATAATACGTCTTTGGAATGGAAACCGGGGATCAATGCCGAAAGAGCCATAAAATGCGCTTCGGGCTGATACGGTTAGGACGATGCTAAATCAATTAAGTTCCTCCCATATTCGTGCTACGAAAGCATACCAATGCCAAAGGTATAAAATACGTACAATCTTGATCGCATACCGATTGACCATTATGGGCGGGAAAGACCGTTTTCAATAGAAAAGAAAGGGTGCCTTCTGGAAAAAACGCAGTAAATTGAAACATTTCTGACTCAATTTCATCAGCGCGACAAAAATGCTCGCTTGTTTCGAGAGCGATTAGTGAGACCCTTTAGAACGAGTAATGTGAAAACGCAGTGTAGGAAAAGACCTCAAGTAATCCTCCCTTTCTGAGCTGAAGCTCAACAGCTCTTTCATGTATATCAAAATCCATGATGATGAAAACGGTTTGGACGTACGAACAGATCCGCAGCATTAACCAAATGTAATGTAAGGTCGCAGTCTCCATCAAGATTTCTAAATTATGAGATATGCAAGATGGAAAATCGTGTTAGCAGTTGGAATAGAATCGAAATTTGTTTCTGTGCAATCACTGATGACACATTAATCATGAGAATTTATTTTGTCTGAAATGTAGCATTAGAAAATGGCAGTAACAAAATTTCTGCCGCAAAACTTTCACTGTATAATTTTAACTTGAAGCATAAAAAAACAGAAACAAATCTTAACTCTACGATATTAAATATTATCATAAAAATGAACCATTATTTCAATAAGTTTAAAGGCAACATGAAATAGCAGAATTTCGGGAAGTCGTTTGTTTGCACTCAAATTATATTTTGAATAATCGATTCAATGTACCTCTGTTTTATTGAACTCTATTCCAAATACGTGATTGAAAAGCGTGTGCTAGATTATTTTATATTTTTGACAGTGTGGCTGTGTCTGAACACTATTTTAATGTTTGAAAAGGGCGACAAAAGTGTGAAATTAGCGTACAACTTCAATTTTTATAATGATGAATAATAATTTTTTGAACTGATCAATGGTGGAAATAAAATTTTTTTTTGGGAGAGGAGAGGATAGATAGTTTTAGCTTGACCATCCGGTGGAGCACTTTTGGCTACAAGCAAAGCATGGGCAAAGTCATGAATATCCTATGGCACGAACATGCGATTGTATACAGAGTGGTTAACACTAAACATATGATTACATGTTCCTGGTTGTTTGAGGATCCGTGCGAGATATCTATTGACCGAAGAATTAGCTTCTATCCCAAGTAGATTTTCAAGTTTACTGAACCTAAGCAAGCTTTCAACTTCTATGCAAAGTGCGAAATTTTCGGGTATTTATAATTAACTCATTGGTTAAACATCGTATTCAAGTCTTCGAAACCCAGCAGAAACCCAACGTGGTATATGAGTGACTAATGTGACACGTCAGACGAGTGTAACCTATGCACGCACATGCTGAGAATCTGCTGGGAGTCTAAACCGTGCATGTAAATCAGGCGTAGCGGGATAAAGCCTCCTCCCTGAAGGTCCAAACAAACCTGCCTGAAGTTTTAAAATGAAGAAAGTTATCACTCACGTCTAACCCTTACATGAACTTATAGAAAGTGACAAAAAATTAGATTCTTTGCCAGAATTGGCTTCTTGAAGGAGACTTTTACCCCTTCCCTAAATTTTTCTCTGAAATTTTCCTTTTATAACCTTCTGCCTAAAAAATTTTGGTCTGGTCTAGACGCTCTGCAAATCAGATTTGCATCCAGAAAATTTGGCTCAATCCCCAGCAGAAAACGTATTCTTAACACTATATTCAAAATTTTCTCCGATATTTTTCGAAAAGTTTTATTCCCTCAGCAGAATTTTCGTCTTCTGCATGTATGACGTTATGTAACGCATATGTAGTAGAAAAATTCCACCCGTCCCCCATGGAGCCTGACCACAAGGATATTTCATTTGCTGCACTTGTATGGTGGTAAAGTGACCTTGTTCATTCACGTTGAGGAAAAACTTATGGTAATTTAAGAGAAATGCAGTGCAAACTGATGGAAACAATCAGTTTATGCCATTCAGGATAGCTCAGCGTCTACAGATTCCAAAACACGAGCAGCAAACTATATGTTAACGAACTGGTAGGAAGGAAAGCAGAATAAACCGAAAAGGTGTATTACGACTATTCTGATAGGTTCAGCTTTTCTACTTCGTTGAGGAAAAATTGTAACCACGGTGATTCATCAATCTGAATTTGCTTAATGCCTTTAGAGCGTGATTTTGCTTGGCAGCGCAGAAATAACTAACGCACCGGGATCTTATCCGGCTACGTTTTCATGTGGCCTTGTAACCGAAAAACTGAAATAAACGGGTTAAAAAGTGAAGATTAGTTATTTCCGCTTTTCCATTTACCCGAGAATGTTGATTTTGTTTTTTTTGTCTTTAGGGATTATCGTGAAAGGAGAAAGATTGAAAGTCAATATCCTTAAAAATGGTAACGTGATTACTTTATACCGTAGTCGCTGTCACATGAAAAAACCAAAGGATCAAACCTAAAACAATTGAAAAAATAGTGTGTGAGATAGGAAAAAGAATCGACAAGAGTGAAAGTATGAAGATCAAGAGGAGGCGTGTACAACAAAGCACAAAAGGATAGATTACTTCAGGTCGATTCAAACAGTATTGACCGGCGCAGAAGCGAGTTGTCTATATCACTGGAAAGTTAAACCTTCCTATCTATTTGGTTTAAAGTGGCCGGACTCTGCAGACAGAACTGCCAATAAACAGAATAAATCTAATATCTTGAGATCGTACATTATATGCATAACATTAGTTTCAGCATTTGAGTCTTTTGAGTCACCGTAGGTTTCAGTAAAAAAGTGTCTACCTTTTCAAAAATTTTACCACCTTAACATTTTTGGAATATTGTCGTGTCTTTGGAGTAGCTTTGTTTTCCGAAATTTTCAAATCCCGTTTCCCTGAAAACAGACGAAGGTTATTTTCAGATTGCATCTTGTAAATTGCTAATTTTTCCGTGGAAACATTGTAAATTGTAAGTTCCCACAGTTCAAAACAAATTTTCCCGCGAAACTTGTACAAAATTCGCGCCGTAGTACAAATTAGTGAATTAAAATGTGGTTGAAGTTTGAATTATTGTCAAAAAATAAATTACGAAGATCTTCTTGTTAACTTTACTACTCGATGGAAGAATATGGTCAGGCGACATTTATTCTCAATAAGCATCGGAAACCGCAATTACCGAAATATGAAAGTGTGGCGTATTTTTTTATCTTGAAAGAATTTTCCCATGGCCATTAACATTAAATCATAGATTTTTCTCACACACTTCCTTCACTTATATTTTGATACGATCATTTTCCGGCGGAAAATCCGAACCATAAGTATTAAAAATGTATATTTATTTATATCTATTTGGAACAGGAAAAACTTCTTCAATGGAGAATTTCTTCTGTCACTCCTGCACGGTGCAGAAGCTTGCGAAAAAGCTTAGTCTAAAGAATTTGTCGGGGATGGACATAGTCTATCTCCAGGTTACGAAGAAATAGCCAAAGTCGACGCGTTTTGCGTCGACGCCGATTTGCATAGACACCGCGCATAAATATGCCGGTCGTCTATGTTTTTGGTCATTCAGTGATTATTTGTTTTATTTTATAATAAAGAAGAAATCGGCGGCCCAGTAGGGCATTATATTATATTATTTTGTTATTTTATTTGTGGTGGAGCACTTCCGCCCTAAATACAACAACCCGCAGCCGACAGCCTTTGGATTTCTCGCAGCGGAGGGAATGCAGGTTAGACCCCGGATTTCTGGAGAGCCACCCAGCGTGCAAGTCTACATTTACAACTCAGTTCTCGGCCTGACTTCTAGGTTCGCCCCTGGTTTGAAGTTACTTGAGCTCAGTGAGTTATTTTATCTTCTGCAGTTCTTAGGAACGAAAGCAGGAGACCTTTGTTGACTTTGAGACTGACCGAACTGTTGCAAACTGATTCTACCTAAGGTTTCGGCCTGATTAGGTGAATTAGCTAGTGACTGATTAGGTCTATTTTGATACCAATTCATTTATTTATATTTCTCAACCTCAACACAAGTCTCATTTCAACAAGTGGTGGCTTCTGACTCTCAAAGTAACGGAAAATCAGAGGCAAACTCGAGGAGTCAAAAAACCTATTGGTTTTTATAGAGAACTGGGAGGTTACAAAATGAGTAAAGACAACCTAGGTGGCCTCAAGAGTTCCGGTTTGCCCCGAACACCACCGGGAAAAAAGGCCCGTGATACAGAAAAGCTAATTGTTCTAACTTCAGCTGAAACTTCAGCTGAAGAGGACAATTGCTCAGATCATAGGCCTTTATCGGTGGAAAATGAAGGCAATCGACCTACCACCTCCACAGCTGTCGAGAGGGAGGACGACGACGCGATATTATCGGCCAATGAAGATCAAATATTTAAAATTCCGTCGTCGACGAACCTCCCGAGGAGAGGCGAATATTTACATCCGCCTATTACGGGACCGGCGCGTCCATTACCGAAGATGAACATTCCGGTTTTGGATCAACAGCAGCGCCGGCTGATTAATAAACCCGCCCAATTATTCGATACCTACCATCGATTATATTGGGACAATGAGCCGGAAGAACACCGCGAAAATCCTCGAAAAAGCTCATTAGAGGACAAACTGGACCAGATCATGAACAGGTTAGATGTTTATGATAGCATATTCGCCAACATTGCTAATACAGGTTCACAGAAAGCCAGTAAGGCAAATGAACCGAGGCAAAGCAATGCTGGCTGTTTGGAACAAGGTGGTGCTTTGAAGTTTGAGCAGGCCCAGGAAGAGTTAGCGTGGCAAAATGATGGCATCACTCTTCAGCAAGACTGTAGACAGAAAGACCAAAAGTCAAGTCTCGGTCCTAAAGAGCAGTATATGTCTCATTTGCCCACTACCTCAAAAGTGGAGCAGAGAGTGAGTAGTTGTGGTTTTGACGAAGGCCTAAAAAACCCGAGTCTGATAAATCCAACTATCTCACAACAGAGCAGTTGTATTAGGGGAGAGACCCCAAGTGTCAGGCAGCAGGTTATGCCTACTATGATCCCGATTGATCCGGCTCTATGGGTCAATCCGGCTCAAGTAGGCCCAACTGTCTATGACATTGAGAGGGCAATCAAACCAAAATTACTGCAATCTGACATGCCAAGTAAACAGGTTCTTGCTTTTCTAGTGGAGCTAGAAGGTGAGTTTCGAAAGAATACTCCCGATGAGGTGAAACTAGAAGCATTAACCCGTTTGTCGAGGGACTTGCCGAAAGAATTGGCCGAAGAGTCAACGACATATAGGGAGGCCCGAGACAAGATTTTGAATTATTGTGCTCCAGATTGTAACCTGGACATGCTCAAACGGGATTTATTAGATATTAAACAGGAACCCAATGAAGCAGCAACCAAATTTCTAAAAAGGGTTCGTGCACATGTGAATCTCGTTTATCAGAGTGAAAGGAAAGAGTTTAAAAATAAAGTAATCATTGAAACCTTTTTCTATAGAAGTTCTTTAACTTATCAATTAGAACTGCAGAAAGACATAGCAAAATTCAAAAATTGGTATGATCTTTCGCAGGCAGTCTATGAGATAGAGTTAAAGTACCGGAATGCGATTAGAACATTTGGGCCAAGAGAGCAGCCCATGATGATAAATACGGCACAAACGGAAATTGCTGAGGAGCAGCAAGCCGATGTGAATGTAATCCAAAGACCTTATGAAAGCACCCAAAAACGCAATAGGGACTTTAGAAGACCAAACACAGAAAGGCAAACTTCAATGCAATCTTCGCAAAATCAATTGATAGATATAGCAGATGATGAAGTACTTGAAGTACCTCCGCAACAGGCCATAATGCCTCGGCAACAGCCTGTTGAGGAGCCAAAAAAGGACTCCCTCATGGTGGCTTTATCTAAAGAGTTTATCAAAATGGCACAATGTTATGAAGAGATTAGGAACTCGACCAAAGCTCAAGAGGAAGCCATAACTGCTTTAACTCAGAAGGTTGATAAAGCAAAAGTGAAAAGTCAACAAGAGGTTCAGCAGCGAAAATGGTGTACTTACCACGAAAACAACACCCACAACACGGTTGATTGTAGAACCTTGAATTTTTATAAAGGCCTGCAAAATCGTGGAAGGGGTGGAAATAGTGGAAGAGGCTTTGGAAGAGGAAATCCTAGAGGAAGTTTTGGGAATTTCCGAGGTAGAGGAAATTTCAGAGGTAATTTCAGAGGAAATTACGGAGGAAGTAGAGGAGGTTTTGGTAACGAAGGTGAAAGGGGAGCTTATCAAGTTTCGTTTCCTGATGACGAGGCGGAAAATTTGCAAGAATATGCCGAGTTCCAGGAATACGTAAAGTTGAAGAAGCTCAGGGAGCAGATGAGGTTGTTACAGGCTACCACCCAACTGATGTTACCAGGACCGAATCTAATGGACCAACAACCAGTAATCGCAAATCCGAGTTCAAATACCCTGTTGGTTCCGCAAAAGGTAGTTAGTCCATCGCAAGCCTCCGGGCAGACAGACCAACCGCCAAGTAGTGGTATCAATAGTGTACAGCAAGAACCAATGATGGAGATGAAGTTGTGTGGTTTACATAATTGTGCCATGGAGAAGGAGGAGAATGTGCCAGAAATGGAATGCAGTGCCGAGTATGGTAGAAAGGCAACTGCAGAGGAACTGGATATGTTAGCAAAATACCCTAGAACACAGCCATTTCACATCAGAGTAACTGTGTGTTCTACTACTGCAAAGGCACTGATTGACACGGGAGCTCAGTGTTCGGTGATGTCGGGTGATTTCTTGAAAAAATCACTTGGACTGGAGTATACAGCGTACCCTAAGATCCTAAAAGTCACTGTCGCCAATGGTAAAGTAGTTAGTGCACATGGTTACGTTCAGTTTCAAATGGAATGTGATTATGGCCGTTTTCCAGTTAAAGCTATCATAATACCAGGGTCCGCAGAAGATTTGATATTGGGAACAGACTTCCTGGTGCATCCGGAAGTCAATACGGTAATAGATTTTGGAAAAGGTTCAATGACTATGATGGGTGTAAAGAAAAGTATTGATTTGTTAACATCCGATAAGAAAGCAATTCCAATAGTTGGGATGCATAATCCGATAATAGCAGAATCAATACAAGAAAATTCTATTGAAGAAGATCAATGTTCGACAATTGAGCAACTGGAAGATCTAGTTCCAGTAGTGGCTTGTAATAGAATTTACATTCAACATGGAACAGATCAGCTAGTGAAAGCCAAATTGTGGAATAAATCTTCAGCAAATAGAATAAATGGAATCATCGTAGAAGGTGATGATTCAGAAACGAGATTCAGAATAGATGATACTATAGTTGACGGTTCAAAGGAGGACTTTGTATTGATGATCTCCAATAATACGGGTTCCGGGTGCCTGATAGAACCTAATCAAGTTCTTGGCTACTGTAACTCCGTATTTCGGGGAGAATCAAGTGTTTCAATTTTACAGGCAAGAAATAGTGGAGAAAATGGCCTAGAGGCATTTTCGATGCCAAGGAATCAAAATTCGATGGAGTTGTGTTTCTGGAAGCATTGTACAAAATGACCTCTAAAGCTACAGTGTCAGAGGAACAGAAAGAGATGGCGATACAGCAACTCGTGAAATACCGGGATGTATTTAGCCTACCTCATGATCCTCTGACAACTACTCCCCATCTTACTTGTAAAATTGATACAGGTGATGCTAGCCCTGTGGAGAAACATTACTACAGAGCTGCCATTGAACGCCAACCATATATCAGACAACATGTGCAAGAAATGCTAGACAAAGGAGTCATAGAGCCATCAAGATCGCCCTGGGCGGCGCCATTATTCCTAGTAGGGAAGAAAGATGGGTCGCTCAGGCCGGTTGTTGATTTCAGAGGCTTGAACGAGGTTACGAAGGATGATCGATATCCAATACCAAGAATGGATGATTATCTGGACTGCCTCGGGAGAGCAAAATTTTATACGACTCTTGACCTTAAGTCTGGTTATTGGCAAGTGCCAATGGAAGAAGGTAGTAAAGAAAAGACTGCTTTCCTGTGTCAAGAAGGGTTGTTTCAGTTCAAAGTAATGCCCTTTGGACTGAAAAACGCACCAGCCGAGTTCCAGAGGATGATGGAAAGAATCCTTCATCCTCATGTTTGGAAGATATGTCTAGTTTACATAGACGATATCATAGTGTTCTCGAATACGTTCGAGGAACACATAGAAAATTTGAAATTGGTCCTGGATGCTCTGAGACGAGCCCAGCTTACACTTAAACCGGAAAAATGCGAATTCCTACCAAAGAAGGTTCATTTTCTTGGTCATATTTTGGATTCTAATGGAATTTCGCCTGATCCGAAAAAAGTGCAAGCTATTAAGGAGTTTGAATTCCCGGACTCGGTCAAGCGTATGCAAAGGTTTCTCGGAATGCTCCAGTGGTGTAAAAAATTTATACCACATCTGGCAAAGCATGCAGAACCTTTGTATAAGCTGACGGCCAAAAAAAGGAATAAATGGCTCGTCACAGAGGATCATTACAAAGCATTTAATGCTTTGAAAGAAGCACTGGTATCGGTTCCATTTCTTAGGTACCCAGTAATGGATGGCTCAGCCCAATTCATTCTTCAAACCGATGCCAGTGGAACGGCACTAGGGGCTGTTCTGTATCAAGAGTCTGGAGATGATAAGTGGGTCATAGCATACAATAGCCGTGTGCTAAAAGAGGACGAGAAAAAGTGGTGCGCAACCGAAAGGGAGTGCCTCGCGATTATCTACGGCCTCAAAATCTATCGGCACTATTTATTGGGGCAGAAAGTATTGATTAAGACAGATCACAGACCACTGTTATCAATGAAAGTCAATACCACAACAAATGACAAATTGAAACGGTGGAATGCGATCATAAATCAATACAACCACAAGTTAGAATACGTGCCCGGTAGACAAAATGCTATGGCTGACTTTCTCTCCAGAAAGGATGAGCCAGAGGATGTGGTGAAATCACCACCAAAGTGGGAAAGCATGTTCAAATCGGATGTTGTTTCCTCCGATGTCAAAGGAATAATAAAAGAACAACAAGAACAACAACAAATTTCCTTGGAGGCCAAGAGGAACAACATTTCTGAGGAGAATAAATCCCACCAGGATAAAAAGGAAGGAGAGGGTGCTCGAAATAGTCCTGAGGACGAAAGAGAGCATCCTAAAGGAGTAGAAGCGGTAGTAACCCGAAGCAAAGCTCGTGTTTCTGAAAAGGTGCAGAAAGAAAATCAGGAAACTGATAGATCTGCGATACCTAAGGAACAAGACAATGTGCAGTGGTTACACCCTAGAAAGGAAGAGGAGTTTGATAAACCAGGAACATCAGGAGAAAAAGAGATATCTATTGGCCTGATCCCAGATGACTTGATGAGCAAACTGCAAAAAGCAGACGAAAGCTTAAAGCCAATCTGGGATAGATTAGGTGCAAATAGCACCACAAAGTATCACACTGGGTTCTATGAAGAAAATGGTGTATTGTATAGGGAAACTGAGGCAGAAAGCGAAGACCAATTGGTCGTACCCGCAAACCTCAGGGACTCTGTGCTGCATCAGCATCATGGTGCTGTAATAATGACACACCAGGGTTTCAAAAGAACTCTGAGTGTCATGAAATTGCACTATTGGTGGCCTGGCATGGAAAAAGATGTCAGGGAATGGATAAAATACTGCGTTGTCTGTCAAATGGCAACTGCAGGAAAGCCATCCATTCCTCCGTTGATACCCATTGTGCCACAAGGTCCATTCGACATTGTATCTGTGGATATAGTAGGAATTTTGCCTTTGGGAGAAAGAATGCCTTATGTTATAGTTTTTCAGGACTATTTCACAAAATGGGTTGAAGCTGAGATGATCCCAGATCAATCAGCAAATTCAGTTGTGAACGCGTTCTTAGAAGCTATAATATTTAGGCATGGAACACCAACGAAACTCCTAAGTGACAATGGATCTTGTTTTACTTCGGATTTAATGAAATCAGTTTGTCATTTATTAGAGTGTAAGAAGATCTTCACTACTGCTTACCACCCTCAGGGTAATGGTATGGTAGAGAGGTTCAACCAAACTCTAATAAAACAACTGAGAAAAGTAGCTATCGGTGAACCCGATAGCTGGCCAAGATATCTCAAATCAGTGGTCTTTGCCTACAATGCTACCCCACACGCAGTGACGAAGGCCTCGCCATTAGCGTTGTTACGGGGCCATGAGGCAAAGTTCGGGATGAATTTGTCAAAAGCCCTTAAAATAGTAATGCCCATGAATTATGAGGCATACAAATTCATCCTAACAGACCATTTAACCAGGCTTTATGGTATTATTGCCAAAAATATCCAGAAAGCAGCGGAAGCTAGCAAAGGATATTTCGACAAGAAAATTAAAACCTCGGTTTTTAAAGAAAATGATTGGGTACTTCTTAAAGTTGATAAGCAAAAGAAACTAGGCTTAACTTGGGAAGGACCCTTCATTATAACTGATGTTTCTAGGTTAGAGGATAATGTCATAACAATTGCACGTTATGATAATCTTTTGCTACGGCAAAAGGTTTCAGCAAGTAGGCTGAAAATTTTTCGCTACGAGACTACACGATGGCAGAACTACGTAAAAAATCGATCGAATCGTCTTACTGTACCTTCGCAATCAGCGGAGAGTAGTGCGACGCCCGGTGTAGTTTCGTAGCGGCAAATTCTGCCGATTTGCGTGTAGTTATTTTGTATATTTAATAAATATTTATTCTAATCGTGTTTTGTAACGGTTAAAATCCGTCTTCATATTTTTTGAAATGTAGGATTGTGTTTTAACGAAGCGGGGGAAAAGCTTTTAAAGCGAAAGACCCGTTTTCGTACATTTTTTTTCATTTTACACTTTCTTGGTTAACAACTCCAAATCATTCAAAAGTTTCAAAAGTCGTGTCCCGCGTCTGCTCTTCATTTTCAAATCTTTTCGAAAAATTGTGAACGGAAGAACCCTCCCGTGAGGTAATTTGCAGCCGCAAGGGAATAGACTGTAAATGTTTTATACATCTGTCTACTTTTCACAGCTGCAAATCCGGTTTAAAAAATTTTAAAAATTATTTCGGTGCAAAGAATCGGGCCCAGAAAAATTTCGAATGGGTACGCCGAACGATTGTACTCGGACGTACAACGCGACGGACGATGAAGTCCAATTTGGGGAGCCGCACCCGCGGCAGAATAATCGCTATTTTTTGGTCGACGGTAAGCAACCATTTTATATTTGTAAATAGTTAGGTAAGAAAATGAGCGGAGGTTACGCTCGTCAGGGGTGTTTTGTAAGACTGTTTCTGTGCCCTTTCTCGGACGAGCTACCAACTAGGAGTTGAGAATTTAACACAAAAAATTAGGTAGAAGGGGGTGGCAAGGGCGGAACCTAGGTGATCTGAAAAAGACTTCGGTCGAATTAGGTGATCCGATTAGGGGAGGTTTTTGTCATTCCCGCTCCCTCTGGTTTCCGCAAAGCGGCGAAGAAGGGGATTAGCAGGAGTTAGTCGCGGAGATCAAGGTTGTGATCGATTAAGCGCTGATCGAGTAGCAAGAGTGTGTTGGGTTTAGAGTGAAAAACACCTAATTTCACATACTTTTGCCTATCAATTTTGGTTTCTATAAAGGGACACCCAACGGCCAGAAAGGCTAAATATCAAGTTCCCGCTCCAAAATTTCAAAAGTTCAAAAGTTCAAACGGTGTTTTGCACAAAGGTGCTAGAGTTTCCCCAAAGGTTAAAGGAGTAAAAGTGGGTAAAATTACCCAAAGAGTTCAAAAAGGGTCATGAAAATGCACATAAAGAGTTAGTAGAGTATATCTGACTAAAAATTTAAATCTCTCCTGGATTTTTCAGACCACAATATCCGTCGGGCAATGCGGATAGCAGAGTTAGAAAGGTGGTTTTTTGCCACTTTTGAGTTCTGGCCAACCAACCCTATCGAGCCGATAACTGTTCCCATGGGAAGTGTGGAAAGGGTGGTAAAACACCTAGAAAGCAGCACTTTCCGAGGCATGAACATTGTCAGCTTCGATGTGGAGAAGGTGAACCGTGAGGATGCTAGAAAACTGTTTAGGTGGGGGGTCGAAAACGAAAAAGGCAACCAGTTTGCCAGATTAGTTTCGTTCGCCCACCTAAATGGTAAAACGTTCGTAATCGATTTAACGTTGCTGCAAGAGCAAGAGTGGAACATCTTGTTACACTTTTTACGCTCAGCGACGTTGTTAGTCGGTTACGCCGTTTTAGAAGATATAGTGTCAATTGTCAATGTCCGTGGATGCGGAAAAAGCACCGATGGTCGCGACTTGTCTGACGCGATTAGATGTAGTATCAAGGATGGAAATCTCGGAAGATACTATGATCTAAGCGTCACGGCAAAGCAGATCATGGGAAGTGAGATTACCAAATCCAGGAAAGCAGGTATCTGCCCTGAGACATTGAAATTGAAGGGACTTTTTGCCGAAATGTATTTGGCTGATATCGGTCCTCACCAGACGGATTTCAGTCTTTTACGTAATAGGCAAAATGTCGCCAAGGAAAGAGTTCCCGAAGAAATACTGCAGTATGCTGGTATGGATGCATACTTTTCGCTGGCAATTTTTATGGGAGCATTTCACTATGGGTATGTGATCGAGCTATGTGGGGGAGTTGCCAACTTTCCTCACGATATAGTCGATCCATCCTAGATTGAAATTCTTTCATATAAATTCTATCAGTTCTACTCATATATAGTTACGGACTACAAACTACGTAACTTTGTGGGTACACCTGATATTGTGGTCAGGCAGTCCGAGGCTACCTACCACATGATGCGCCAGGAAATGTATGCAAGGTGGGCCACGCAAGTGCAAGAAATAGGGCCTAAATTTCATTGTCATAGGGATATCTGCAATCCTAGGAAGGGGAAAGAAAATTTGCCGTGGCGGGGCATCTATCCAGGTGCTTACTGTCAGGGTAAAAAATTAAAGCCCAATTCCTATGATGAAGCAAGCAATCCCGATGACGATGAAATGATTAGACCTGAACAGCGCTTGTCGGCGAAGGATAAGTTGCGTCTGGAGTTGGTGGAGGAGATGGCGCAAGGAAAGCAGTACCAGGAACTCACTCAGCCAGCGTCTTTAGTTTGGTTCATCGATACAGCAAGAAAGGTTGTCAAATTACCTCGGGATCGTCAAAAGCAAGCACTACTGGATGCCTTAAAAAATCATCTGGTTCATGTGCCTATTGACATTGATCCTGGAATGGGGTACTTTGACAAAGATCACTGGAAGCCTCAGCTGGCGGAGTATGCTAAGGCATTTGAGGAAAAGCGGTTCTCAGAACTGCAATCCCCTTGTGCCTTAGTCCCGCTGGCCTTCCACGTGATCTGGCCTCATAGCAGAAAGGAACTGGACTTTGTAATGGCCGAAATGTTTAACTACAGGTTCATTACATCGTTCAGCCCAGAGCTACAGGTCAAAATAAAAGAAATGGCTTGGCAGTCAGATGAACGGTTGTCCCAATATCTTTTGTTGGCGAAAACTCTTCCAAACATAGAGTATGAGGTACCCCGAAAAGGTGCTGGAATATATGTTTGGATGAATCGATTCGGATTTATGCCGATTCGATTAAGGTTATGGAAGGATATGGATGTGTGCGCGCCGATCCCTGGCGGTCCTGACACAATAACTACGGACAGCAAGAGCTATAGCTCAAATCCGTATTATTATGTTAGGTTCTACCATATCGAGCTAGCACAAAGGACGCCATCATTAAGATATGGGGGAACTTGGCAAACTAAAATCGACAAGGTTGGAGACGTCTATGGGGCAAAGGCGGAGAATAGAGAGTATAGTATAGCTTTCCCTACAAAGATCTTTGACCTTAGACCTCTGGCCTCGGATTTACCGGGAATTCATCACACATATAGTTATAAAACGGGTGAAGGTGTTATCACCAAAGTAGCTGGCAAGATTAGTCCCACCAAGACTGATAGTCTGAAAGGTGAGGACAAACAGCAAGCTGAGGTAGGTGTAGTTGAATTTCCGATACTTTCAGGTCAGGAAGTCCAAACGTCGGAAAGCGAAATCTTCAGGGATGCAGTAGGACTGCCGGCTGAAGATGAATCGCCAGACCAAGGACTTAATGACGAGGACGTGACTGAGCTGTCGGAAGAAGAGCAGCAGCAAGAGCAATCGGTTCCGGCAACGGAACTGATGCAAGCTCAAACTGCTCAGACGCAGTCCGAACTCGACAACCAGCGTCGATTGCAAGTTATTCTAAAGATGGAAGAGGAGGCGAGAGAAAGGATTCGACTCCAACGCCAGCTAATGGAGGAAGAATTGGCGAAGAATGCGGCGATTTACAACGAAAAACTTCACAAAATGGCAATTCAATTGGGACTCCAAAAGGACGAAACCGCAGCGCCCGAAATGGAAACAAAAGTAGTCGTATTAGAGCCACCATCGCCGATGAAGATAGATGACGATTTAGCCTCCGATAAGCTTATTATTGATGAAACGGTAGCGGAAACGCCCGAATCCGAAATGACGGAAAGCAAGGAGGTAATAGCGTTTTCTGCTGATGGGGGTGTTCCAGGGTTATATTCGGCCAAAGTCGTTCAAAGTATGAGAGAAAAGGGTTGGAACGACGAAAGAATATTATTTATGGCTGAAAGAAAGAAGAAAATGAGACTGAAGGAGAAAGAAAAGAGGAAGAAGGGTATTAAGGGAGCAAAAGTAGAAGCGAAAGAGGAAGCCAGTAAGACGGCGACTTCGTCCGTCATATCGACCTCAACTTCTACGATTACCTCCACTACTACCCCCACTTCTCAAATTACTTCTACTTCAACTGGAACACCGCCATTGGCTACATCTTCAGTGGTTACTGCAACTCAGGATAGTACATCCAAAACTAGTCAAACTTCAGGCGCAATAGGCCTTGCCATGGGGAAACCGACACCGAAAGGTCAGGCAAAACCCAGCAAGGACCAAAAACCAGGAGTGGCAGCTAGTCAAGTGCAAGGGGCTGGTCCTAGTAAAATTAAGCAGGCACAGGCTGCTCAGGTAACTGAAATGCCGGAAGTGACTGCGGAAAAATTTAAGGACAGTCTCTTGGACTTCTGGGATGTCTATCAGCCAAAAGCCAGAGAATCTGGCCCAATATCATTTTTTACGAGTGCAGTGGCCAAGTATTTTGCCTTCGAGCAATTTGAATCAGAAAGAGTGTTCTTCATGGTAAATGATGCCGTTAGGGAAATCTACCGGGATTATGAACCACAGTTCAGAGTCCAGGGAGCTTTTCTCTATGATCGGACCAATTTACCGGAAGAACTCTGGGAAAGAGTCATGTGTGACTTTCTCCCCAGGTGGCTCAAGGCGGAGAGAGCACCTGACGTGTTTTCCTCGGTCAGGTATTTGGTTATGATGCTATTCCTCGTGTTGGAATGCGCCCCGCTATCCCCAATGCATATTGGAAACATTTATGCCAGGGCGATGGTGGCGGCAAATAACCGACTGTTGAGGGTGTATAATAACCAGGATACCCCCTTGGAATACAAAACGGCCTTTCGATCAGTGATGCTCAGTAGCAATCACCAGGTCGGAGTGATGGGAGCCAAAAGAAGCGCCAGTTCAGACTTGCAAAGCTCTGTTAAATTCAGTAAAGCTCAAGACGGAAAAACTGGTGCTACTTTGAAGGTTCCCGGATCTCAAGGTCAGGGTCAAGGCCAAGGAAGCCAGGAATTAGCCCCGATTACACAAGGAAAGGTGCAAAAGACTGGTAACCGCGGCCGAGGCCAGTTTCAGTTCCACAACCCCAACCGGGGTGGTCGTGGAGCAGTGCGTGGCAGAGGTGCCGCGCCTCAGGTGCAAGGTAGAGGAGGCCAGCAGGGCCAATGGGTATGGAGACCTTACGGAGGTTGTGGAGGAGCCCACAGAGGGGCGCAAGGAGGGGGCGGGCCACAACAGTAACTTAGCCGCAAGGTTTTTGGCCAAAAAATATCTTTTTCGCATTTATTTTTCACAAAAAACACAAAATACAAAACCACAAAAATACAAAAAAAAATATAAAATACAAAATACAAAAAAAAAATTTTTTCTTATTTGTTGCGTGCTTTAAATTTTTAGTCGTTTTTCGTACCTTGCATTGCCAAAACGGGCATGTACAAAAAATTTATTTTTTCACTTAATCTCGGTTATTATCTCGCCTTATTTTTTCTTTTTTTTGCTCAATCGATACGCCGGGATTTGATTTTTTTGTGATACTCGTACTAATGTACATATTTTGTAAATTATTTAGATATTTGAAAAATTTTTTTTTGACGAGGGCAACGGTAGAAAAAAGGGCGAAAACTTCACGGCGAAACACGTAACCGGAAAGAGATAGACAGAAAATGTTCTGTCCCTGGCATCCAGCGTATGGCACAAAACGAAAGGTCACGGGATGGTCGGCAACCGAAGACCCTCGGCCCTGGTGCAGGTCAAATTGGAATCGGCGGTACGCCAACAAAGTCAAGCCGACGCGGAGTCGTCGATCCGTCGGCGTCCAGACCAAGAGGTAGCGCACCCGGACGGCCTTGTGGACATTCCGGTATGCCTGGTAAAAAGACTTGACGTAAGAGGGTGGTCATTCGGAAAGCTTTCCGCAAGGGGGCATGAATGACCAAAAAGGTTCAGAAAACTGCTTTGACTGTATTAGGGCCTGAAAAGGTACCAAAATTGTCATTGCGGCGTAATATGAATCTTTTTAACTTCCGGTTGGTCAGTTTCGAGGCTCGAGGGATGTCGGGGATGGACATAGTCTATCTCCAGGTTACAAAGAAATAGCCAAAGTCGACGCGTTTTGCGTCGACGCCGATTTGCATAGACACCGCGCATAAATATGCCGGTCGTCTATGTTTTTGGTCATTCAGTGATTATTTGTTTTATTTTATAATAAAGAAGAAATCGGCGGCCCAGTAGGGCATTATATTATATTATTTTGTTATTTTATTTGTGGTGGAGCACTTCCGCCCTAAATACAACGACCCGCAGCCGACAGCCTTTGGATTTCTCGCAGCGGAGGGAACGCGGGTTAGACCCCGGATTTCTGGAGAGCCACCCAGCGTGCAAGTCTACATTTACAACTCAGTTCTCGGCCTGACTTCTAGGTTCGCCCCTGGTTTGAAGTTACTTGAGCTCAGTGAGTTATTTTATCTTCTGCAGTTCTTAGGAACGAAAGCAGGAGACCTTTGTTGACTTTGAGACTGACCGAACTGTTGCAAACTGATTCTACCTAAGGTTTCGGCCTGATTAGGTGAATTAGCTAGTGACTGATTAGGTCTATTTTGATACCAATTCATTTATTTATATTTCTCAACCTCAACACAAGTCTCATTTCAACAAATTTGAGGAGCTCTTGCTTCAATTTGCTTCTTATTCCAATGATTATCATATTCATACAACTTGATTTTGAAAAATTAAGCATATATAAATACATGAGTTTTCTACATTTAGATCCGGTTTCGGATTCGGTGAATCAATTTTTTATCCGACTCCGGATTCGATTTAGTCAAAAATGTGGATCTGTCCCATGCCTAATATTCGGGGAATCGGGACCGTTTGGGAATTGGGACTTTCGGGGAATCGGGACATTCGGAGAAAAGAGATATTCGAGGAATAAGGACACAATCGTTTTAATGACTGTAGTCGGTTTTCTTAAAATACTTCCGAATGATAAAACTGGAAAGGAAGCAATAACTTGTATTTTTGCTGTTTTCTGCCAAAGCTTATTTCGTATAGGACTGAAAATTTCTAATTTCATCTAACTGGGTCAGAATTCCTTGAGTAAAAAGTTCGACGGTAAAAGCCGTGACTATTGTCTGTGTTACTTTTGATTTAACAAGCATTTTATGAAAAACATTCTATAGTTACTGAAGCAAATCATGATTTTATCTCGTTGTCGTTTGTCGATAGGATAGTCTATCTTCCTGACTACAATAATGAGCTTTCTGCTTTTTCATGATTCAACACTCTTCAATCGTTTTGGCTGCAACTCTCGCGACTGTCCGAAATTCACGGAGATGTACGTCAGGGAGCGAATCGACTTATAAATATGACAGAAGCCGTAGATTCTGAAAAAATGAAAGAAACCGTATTTTAGTAAATAAATGACAATTCGTAGAATCACAGATAGACTTGGAAATAATTGGAAAGTCGTGTGGCGACATATGGTTTTGTTCTGTTACACAAAATCAATTTTTTCGGTTGTTTACAGCATTCCGGCGGAAATGTCATTTTTAGAAAGCCGAACGACGTGTACGGTCGGTTCCTCCCGCGGTTCTTAAATTCGACAATTTAGTTTGTAATTATTACTGGTATACAACTGAACTTTCCGACCATGTCCGATCAGACGCTGGTCGCCGCTGCAGTTGTCACGGAAGATGCGGCCTCGTTGGGCTGTAAGCAAGGAACGTCGGCCTCTCGCGGTCTTTTGGTCAAAGACGGTACGATCATCGTCGGGTGCGAAGATTCTTGCTTGGATCCGTCGACGTCGTCGTTGGCCGCCGAAGCGGGACTTATGGGTGGTGGAAGAACGGGGCGCGGCGCAGACGGAAGTATGGAGAAGCAATTTTTTCTATACTTGTCGTAGGACACACTTTTCGATAGCATTGACCAGACCATCCATTTGACAACTTTTCTTAAACTTTCGGTAGTTTCTGTGGTACCTGTGCAGAGCGACCCCCGAATTTTTTCCAAGTTTTTAACCTGTGAGGTATATACGGATTGGTATAAGCAACGTTGACTGCCTAAGGTATATTTTCGGCTTCCGGCCATTTCGACGCCAAATTTTCTTTCTTTTGTTTAATTTTTTCTTCCGTTTTCTTTACTTTCTTTCTTTCTTCGTCTCATCCCTTTTCTATCTTATATTTTTCTTTGTATTTTTTGCCGTCGGAAAACGACATTAAAAAGTTTGAAATGGATCCATGATTATAATTTGTTTTGCCTGTTATTTTTTCTGTATGGAAATAAAACTGCTTTACCCATATAGTCTGTTTTTTATGAAATGCTTGTTAAGTGAAAATTGACAGAAATTAGCACTGTCGTTGGAATCGTTTACACAAACTTTTGACCACGAGATTTTTTATTCAAATAATAGTTAAAGGTTAGTTGAGCATGCCCACAAATTTCGGCGCTATGTGACATACGGTTCAGCTGAAAATCTCAAAAGTCTGGAATAGTACTTGCTGTCTACTCTCATAATTTATAAGCATTTCAAGAAAAAAGATTTGCTCCACATTTTTATTCTTGCAACTCTTTTCCTGCCTCTATTTTTTCTTTCTCTTGCTAGCAGTGCATTTTATTCTTTCAACTCTTTTATACAACTACCACAACTCCAAGAAGCGACTGAGGAAATGATGTTGATTTTTTATTATTTTGTTTTTGTCTATGAAATTCTGTAAGATCCGGCGCCGAAATCACGTCACTGTAATGTCCTAGACCGCGCCCAATACGGTGTAAGTTCACGTTACTTTTGGTTAGTAGGTCATTTTTACACTAAAATCAGATTACAATATCCTATACTCGCGTGCTCTTCCTATACATGCACGTTGTAGATATATAGTTTGTTTTTTACAAAATGCTTCTGAATTCAAAAATGACAAAAATTATTACTGTTATCAAAACTGTTGTCAGAAAGCTTCAAAAATTGTTAAAAGTTAGTTGGGTAAATCTACAAATTTTTAAGTTCTATGTGACCCATGGTTTAACCAGGAATCGTGGAAATGTGAAATAGTACATGCTTTCCACTCGTATATTCATAAGCGGAGAAATCAACATTTGTTACAGCGTTGCTACAGTAATAACGAAATAAAAAGTATTCCGGTTAATTACATATATCTCAGCAAAGAAGCAACCAATTCCAGCGTGCGATAGTGAATCTTGCATAATTATCAATTGTCTTCAACATAGCGTTGCGATATTTGAATATCACTCGCATTTTTTCATTTTGACATCATGATTTACTGTAGTCAAAAATTTCAAATTCCGGTATGATAGTTACGAAACTTTTCAGAGCGGGTTCTCCCATTTGACGTGAATTAGATTACGTCTTAATGGACTCTACCATACGAAACTTAGATCTTCTGGTCGGAAAAAGAATGCTGGTTCTGAATCTGCTTTTGTTTTTTCCCGATTTGTAATATTTTTGGAGCTATCTGTTCCGGAATACAAAATATTCAATTATCACCTGAATCGACGTATGACTTAGAAGCATTTCAGGAAAGACAGACTAAATATATCTTACACGTTAAAAACCGAAAAAATGCAGGGCCGTTTCTGTTGCTAGGCGTTATACGTTTCATCTAAAAATATAAATTGGGATTCCAGGATGGTCTAGACTTTGGATTTTTGATTTTTTCTAATAAATTCTAGGCTCGAAAGAAATTAATTTGGAAAATCACAAAGCAAGAGCTAACTTAATCAAGTTTAGTAACTTTACATCACAGAAGACGAGTGATGCACACAGAGTTGTTTAAACCACTGATCTTGATATTTCACAGCATTTCATTCGGGAGATGATGAACGGCAAAGATTTGAACTTTTGTTCTTCATTAGGCTATCATTCTCCTTGTGTATGAGCCTACATCAGATACATATTATGACATCAGAAAAAGAGTCGAAAAATAATTATCCTGTTAGCTAGCAGAGCATTGATAAAGAAATGTCTAGAACACATTGTCCCAGTAACTATCTTATCGTGATTTAAGTCTGATGTAATATGGCTAGCACCGAATTTTTGAGAGAAAATGATCATCTGTTACTCATTTGATTAACGAAAATCACAAGGTGATGCAAGGATGCTTAATTTGTCAAGTTTTGTTGTGAAAAAAATTCCGCCCGAAACAGACTGTCTCAAATGTTGATGAAAAGTTTATTTTTCGACCAAACAATTCTGAAATAGATTAAAGTGCGTCAGAAAAAGAACTTCTAAAGGTCAATTTTTTTACAACAATAAAGGTGACTAAATTTACCACACCTGGAGCACTTTTTGATTAAAAATGTTTCCATGATGAGCTTAGACATAGACTTTTCAGTACTGCGTGCGAGCTATAAGCACAGGCAGTTGACTATCCGAAATTTAACTTTAAATTTTCGAGAACTTCAATTTTTCTATTAAATATAAATTCTGCTCGGTGTACAACATTCTGAACAAACTCTGAAAAGGATGAGATTAAGGGTCCGAACCCGTACATATTTAAATTCTGCCAACCTGGGTAAACTGTATTTATTTACTGATTTTATTGTTTAGAAAAAATAGAATTCCGGGAGTTTTGATTTTTGACGGACTTTGAAGCATTCTGATCGTTATTTGTCTGAGTGCAACACATTCAAACGACAGAATAGTTGTCGGGGATTGCAGATTTTAGTCCCACATCACGTACAAAGATGCTGAAGTATTTATGCTTTTTGCTAGATAATTTTCGAATATTCGAAAATGTAGCATGTTGAGATTTCATGACATGTCAATAGATTATTATCTCCAAGAATTCATGATTCAGTCATTGTGTACTAAATCTTCCGTACTCAGAAATCTCTTGTATTCGAGCTATCTCTTTATCAAATGCGAATACAGGATACAGTTTTTTGAACGCAAAATGTCATAGATTTTCCTGAGATGTGTGTCGACGAACTTCATATTTTTCAGCAAACCATACTGGTGACACAAAACGAGTAATCCTCGACGAATACGAAAGATGTCTTTCCCAACACGGCTCAAATTTGGCCGATTTAGTCCGAATGCATCAACGAGACGGTCTTACCACCCGAAAACTGGCATCTAACTTAGAGCACGTACGTGAGAGAAACTGTAAAACAAAAATTATCTTGAATTCGATTGCATAGCTTTCGGGAAAAAAATCCCATCATCTTTCTCAGAAGTACAAATTTTTATGGTTATGAAGATCATACATTTCATCTGTCAGTATGCGACACCTTCGTCGGAATTTTTAATGTTTAGGGCGGTAAGTTTGTTGGCGGATTAAAGGCCGATTATAGTAATCGGCGATTAAACGTCGCTTATATTCCAGGATTAAATTTTTTTCGTAAGTTTTTCGGCCGATTAAATGTCGATTAATTTAATCCAGGATTAAAGCAATCGGTAAATTCGTCAGCCGATTAAAGCTCGATTATCATAATCGACGATTATAATATCTGAGTTTTCAATCCTGCACCACCCCAGGTTTAAAAGGCCGATTATATCTGTTCTTGCGATTGCATAGTCGGTTTAATAGGTAAAAAATAACTGTTGTTGATTTTTTGGACGATCTAAATGAGGATGAAGCAGAAAATCAAGTTTAAACGAGAATGAAACAGAAAATCAAGTACAAATTCGTCATTTCCTGGACAGATCGAATCCGATGGAAGCATATTCAAATCAGAAGTTCTGGTCGCGATTTGAATTATGTAAGGACAGTGCGAGAGAGCTTATTGGATAAAAAAATAATAAAAATAAAAAATAAACAAGAAAATTTATTTAAAAACGAAATTTTTTGAATAAAAATTTTATAAAAATTTTTTTTATAAAAAATTTAAGCCCTACAGTAAATGATTTTATTTAATTTTCTTCAAAATAATTCAATTTCTTCAGAATCATAATTAGTGGTTTTCTAGTGACACGTGGGTTTTGAAGTGGATATCACGAGAAAAATTGATAACGATAAATTCATGACGAAAGGCGACGTACTGAAGGAAAAGCTGTACACCTACACTGTAGACAATATACGTTGTACAGTTTTCAATCAGCAATTATACTTTTAATCCTGGATTATATGATTTTAATCGGCGATTACGTAATCGTCCTCTAATCGGCTGACGAACTTACCGATTATTTTAATCGCCGATTACATAATCAGGAATTAAACGTAATTTTGGATTATTTTAATCGGCCAACAAACTTACCGCCCTGAAACAGATAAATGCATAACGGAAACGGTTCTCTGTTGCGTCATGTTCGAATAACATTGGCAAAAAATAACTGCGACTTTTTTGGTTTGTCGTCCATCTATGGAAAGATTCACTGTTCTAATAGTTTTTAATTTTGTGTAGGTTGATGACAAACAGTCTATTGGTCAGTAGCTCTGAAATCTCTCAAGTGTAACATGAGTCTATTTTCCCGTAATGCGGTAAATATTTGCATACATCGCTTCGATCCAGGTGGTCAAGAAAGAAATGAAAGAACGGAAGAAAGTCGACTCTTTGAACAAAGTGGTCGACGAATTGGTAGCCGGAGTCGGTGAACTGACTGGGCGCCCTTCGTCACCGCTGGCTTTCAACGGAAGCAAAAGTGAACTGTTGCGGTGCGTCGTGGACGACGTTCGGCGACTGGTCGACGATTATCGGTAGTAATCTGATAGAGCTTTTATAGTTTCTATTGACAGCCAGGATAAAAGTGTAGATATTGTACCAACGGAGTAAGATCCTAGTGGTAATTCTAAAGTTATGGTAACCTAACAGCAATCGCTTTATGTCCATGAAACATGCTGAGATACTGAAATTTGATGGCTGAGTGCGAAATTTTATGTATATCTGGTTTCGACAATTACATCAGATACATACTATCACTCTTGTCAAGAGTCTCTGATATAAAAATGGTTCAAACTTTTCGAATAATTTGGAATTATGAGTTCGTTAGCCATAAAAATTCAGAGTTTTGCGGTTCGTCAATATCGCAAATGTTTTTTCCCCTGAACATTTTTCAGTATTTACGGTAATCTATCAAATGGATGTTTTAGCATCTTTTGCGCTTAATTAATACGGACTTTCTATTCAAGAATATTCATGCTAATTTCAACGTAAGCAATCATCATAGGCCAAAGTAGGCTACTGAGTGTACTACAACATGCGCTATTTTTGAATTTACATCTGTTTGCGTCTTAAACGGCTGGTATATGGTAGTAGATACATTGAAATTATTAATGTTTCTGCATTTACGGAGCAAAAAAATTATGGTGTCATTTCAAATAAAAAAGACAAAGATGCAGATGATTATGACCTCTTCCTCAATCTTGTGTTGCACGTTTTTAATGTCAAAATTATCTTTAAAAAAACCAAAAAAGTTATTGGTTTGATTTTCTGTCAGGAGACGTAAAGATTTATTGGATAAACAAATTTGTCAATTGAAAACTCAAGTTGAACAAAATGAAGAAAACGTCGAGCTGAAGAAGCGACAGGATTCCGACCTTTCGAAATTGAACATCCAAGTACAAGAGACGAAAAACGAAATGACGAATATTTTCCGATCAATAAATCAATCGTTATCTTTGATCAATAGTCGCTTGAATACCGACTATCGTGTTGATGAAAATGAAGAAAGTACGGCACCACTCAGGTTAGTTAATCGGGTAGAATTCGTGTCCCAAAGCTTCAAGCTTCTTAGATTCCGATTGTTGTAGTGTGTTTTCCGCCGATTTTTCAATATTTGTCAAATTATGTCATAGGCCCGCAGGTGGCAAGTGGAGAGAGCAACGCGGACCACCAGTGGCCATCTTACTGTAGCGCACGTCGGTACGCGTGCGCTGGTCTCTCTCACTTCACTAAAATAACGTATCTTTACGTGTGTTTTATTTTTCTCGTCACTAGTTGTGTGCCCCGCCGGCCACCACTAGTTTGTATTAGCCGCCTCCCACCACGCCTATTTCGCCTTACTCGCCCGTGCGTGGGAGTAGATTTATTGTTGTTACTTTATTTTTTGTTTCGCCCGTCGCCTTGTCACGTAAGTTCCGTACGTTTCTTTTATATCGTAATAAATAGGTAGGAAAAGTCTTCCCTTTCTGGTTAGTGAGAGTAGAAGGGAGACAATTAAAGAAATTAGGTTTTCTTTGATTGTTGGGGAAAATTATTATCGTCGGGGTTTAAGTATTAGTAATTGAGTAATCGGGTAAACGTGGGTGTGGGACGCACGTACATTAAGGCCGCAACCTTGGAATCCCAATCCTGCTCACGCCACATCATCCCCGACCCCAAACCAAGATATAACACTGGTGACCGTTTGGATTGTACGTTGCCGCTCCCCGCTGTTGCGTTGCATCCGAAGAAATTAAAGAATTCAAAATTCGACCCCGCCGTAGCTGCGCCAAAGGGTACAAACGAGGTTATTATACCTTGAGAAAAAAGATGCCAACGGTAAGCCACACACCGCCGGACTTCACTCGATTTCCGTCGCGTTCCAGTTCTCCCAACGCTGCCACAGCCGCACGCCGCGCTTTAAGTTTTGATCAGATGATGTTGCCGCGACCGGCAAATATTACGCAATCGACAGCGGTACCCACGGTAAGCCTCCCGCCCCATAATCCGCCCTTGTCTAATTTCAGCACTCCCGCGCTGGACGGGACGGCACAGCCGCAAGCACCGCTCATTCCCGCAACCGCGGCGACCAATATTTTCCAAACTCCGCGGTTTGGAAACCAAAATATTCATGCCGCCGCCGAAAATCGTCTCAACGCGCCGCCCGCATCGCAAATGCCGCCGCCGCCCGCGCCGGCTCGAAGTAATGATGACCAAATTGTCGCCAGAACCGACTCGTCCGAATCCTTTGTCAATATCGAACCACCGCAAGCCCCAGCCGCCACCCGTGCTTCAGTAAACGATCACCGCAGCAGTCTCGCTATCGCAAACGCCAACGAAGTTCAAAATTTTCGAATTGAAGCACGCGACGCGCTGGAACAACTAAACACCGCCGCCGCGCGTATAACCAACAATGTCCCCACGGTACAAACCATTGATCAAATTATCGGCGCCGTCTCCGATCAATTCCAAGCCCAACAATTACGCGTTCAACGCGAAATTCAAGAACAAACAAAAGCCACGAACGCGCGTTTCGCCGCGCTCGCCGAGCAAATGCAACAGTTGATTTCCACAACCGCCGCCGCGACGCACGCGCGTAATCCGCCTACACCAAGACCGCCGCCGGTGTCCTCACGGTTTCACGGCGAGGAAACAAGAGATGTTTATATCCCTAACGAAACTCTCCGTGAAACTGAACCGGCTCCAGTCTTTGGCAGGCTACCAAACCAAGTCAAACCCAAAGCACCGTCGACGGATACCTTATATAATAACGAATTCGCCCGCAATACGCGCGCCGATGAAGATTTACACCGTTCCGCGCTTCAAAGACGCCCACCGCCCGCGGCCAACCAATTTGGCTTTTCAGATTATCCACCCGAGGATTATTATGAACACCCGCATCCTCGGTACGACATGCTGCGCACGTCTCATCGTGAAGAAGATAGCCGCATCAAAACAATCGTCGACAATATGCATCCGTTGATAATTGACGGCGCCGCAACAAATAAACGCCTGTTACGCTTCTTCATACGACTGGAAAATGAATTCGGCTACGACGCCTCCAATCACGTAAAGATGAGTGCCCTCCGCCGACTCACCCGCGATACGCCGAGCGACATGATCCAAGATATGACGCGGTACGAAGACGCCAAACATTTGCTTATGTTCCAGTTGGCGCCCGATTGCAATCCAATGACTCTTAAACGCGAACTCGCGTCAATCACGCCAGAAGCTGGAGAGGAACCCGCCGCATTCTTGAGTAAGGTAATGACTTATGTACAACTATTGTATCAGCATGAAGATCAAACTTTCCGGCATAAACAAGTAATTGATACCTTTTTGACAAAAATGCCTGTTTTCTATCAACTCACAATTGGCGAACAAGCAAAGGGTTTTACAAATGTTCAACAATTGGCCGACGCCGTAGCCAAAGCCCGTAGTGTCCTCAACGCAACTAAAGCCGAAATCGGAACCGCGGAACGACCCATTCTGGTAAATCAAGCCGATCAAGATGCACCACCTCCGAAGTCGCCGCAACCGTCTGATCGCCGTTTTGAACGCCGCCGCAGCATGGACCGTCCTCAAAATCGCTACCGCGAGCGCTCTCCATCGATGGACCGCAGGACGCAAAACCCGGCGATGCAGCCCAATAAATTCGTCTCTTTCCAACCACAAGCAATTGAACCACCGCCACCGCAACCACCGCGCACGGAGATGCTTCTGGAACAATTGATTCAACGATACGACCGCGACTATGAAGAAAGAAAATCTCGACAACGCCCTGAAGAAACGGCCCCCATCAATCGGCAACAAAGTCCGCGCCATCAATCTCAAAACAGAGAGCCGTACGCAAACCGCTTCGACAGATCCGCCAGCAGAGACCGCGCACGCACGACGCAACCTACAGGTCTATGGTGCGACGCTCACAAATCCCGCACACACAACACAGAAGATTGCGTCTGGCTCAAACGGCAAAACGCTCAACAATCAGCCCGACTTGAACCAAATCGCTCAAATTACGCCGCCCAACCACGGCAAGTTGACTTCCGAAATAATTCAAACGACGTCCGTGGACAACGCGATTGGCGACCCCGTCGCGGAGGACCGCCCCAACGTGGTGCGAACTACGCCCGCGGCGCGCGAAACCATTTTTATGAAAGTAACCCTATACAACGCCCAAATGATTTCGTTCAGAATACATACGCCGTCTACCCGAACCACCAATTTCCGGCGCCGTGGGAACAACATATTCATTACAACGCGGTACCTGCTCCATACGTCACAACGCCGACGGATTCATCACGCGCTAGTTCTCAATCTTCAGAAATGCAAATTACCCTACCCGCCCTTCCGGCACCAAACACCGCGCCCGTACCGGCGCTCGAAACACGCGTCAACAATCATTCAACGTCCGCGGCCAATATGGTTGTTCCATCTAAAGAAATCGCTTCCGCCGCGCCCATTGTCAGCCCCGGCATCGTCCGTTGGAACGCAACAGGCCGCGCTTTTCAAGATCCCTGTCATATTCGTTCGTCCGTTTGTCAAATTGATAATCTAACGCCATCTTCCAAATCGTTTGTCCGCAAATACGCTTCTACGAGAGCCTTTCAAATCCCAATCAAAATTGGAGCCGTCAAAGCACACGCGCTCATCGATACAGGTGCCCAATGTTCCGTCCTCTCATCAGGTTTGGTCAAACGCGCTTTCGACAAGCAATCGCTCCAACTCCCGATTTGTGGAAAAATTAAAGTAGCCGACGGCGCCGTAGTCAACGCTCACGGCCCGGTAGTTGTCACAATGGAATCCGCCTTCGGAGAGCACATGATCAAATGCGTAATTCTTGACGACGACGGAAACGATCAATTCATCATCGGAACCGATTTCCTCGCGCACCCCGATATCCACGCCATTTTAAATTTCAAAGACAATTATATCGAAATTCAAGACGTTAAACTGCCGCTCAAAGTAATCGCCTCGATCCGCCCGCAAACGGAATTATTTCTCAACGCCGCTAACGACAACGTTTTAGAAGAGATACCAGAAGACGAACGAGTAAGTTGTTATGATGATAAATCTGATATTTTTAGCCAACCCGAAGAAATCGAAGTCGAACAACCGATACGGCAGGCTCAACCTGGTCCACACCAACCGCCCCCTAGGCGGTTGGAGGTTACTGAGCTCGCCGAACCAATTTTTCTCGTCGCCCAAGCTTCCATTTCGATTTCGCCGCACTGCCAACAATGGGTCAAAAGTAGCGTTTTTCCCACAACATCGGCGACAGTGCCCGATGTGATTGTACAACCACTCGCCACGGATAACTTTGCCGCAGAGCTTCCAGTCGAAACCGCAGTGGTCAACATCACCAACGGCCATTGTCCGCTCCTTTTCATCAACAATACGCCGAACAGTATCAAACTCCGACCAAATCAACTCATTGCGATGGCAAAGCACACGCTGGAGTATTCCGAAACCCACGCCGATTGTCAGATAGCAACCGCCGCCGCCGACTGCGACTTAACAGACCACGAGCCGGCCGCATTGGATAAATCATTCCCAGGCAACACCGCACAACAAAAGCTGGAATACGCCCTGAACAAAATGACGGAAAAGACGTATGTTTCTACCGCGCAAAAAGAGAGAGCCCTCAGGATGCTCCGACAGCACCGCGATGTTTTCAGTCTCCCCGGCGATAAACCAACTATCACTAGCGAATTAACCGTCAGCATCGACACCGGCACCGCGAAGCCCGTATCCCGCCATTACTATCGCGCCGCGATGGAACAAAGACCGATTGTACGCGGCCATATTCAAGAAATGCTTGACAATGATTTTATTGAACCATCCCGCTCACCCTGGGCCGCACCGCTATTTTTGGTAAAGAAAAAAGACGGCTCGTGGAGACCCGTTGTTGACTACCGCGGAATCAACGATGTTACGCCGAGCGACAAATTCCCAATCCCGCGCATCGACGACTACCTGGATGCAATGGGACACGCAAAATTCTTCACCACGCTCGACCTCAAGGCTGGGTATTGGCAAGTACCCCTCGACGTCGATTCCCGCGATAAAACAACCTTCATTTGTCAAGAAGGTTTGTTTCGATTCAAAGTTTTGCCTTTCGGTTTGAAAAACGCGCCCGCCGAGTTTCAACGTTTAATGGAAAGAATTCTCCGCCCGTACATTTGGAAAATTTGCCTCGTTTACATAGACGATATTATTATTTTTTCGAATTCGTTTGAAGAGCATTTGGAACACCTTCAAATCGTTTTTGACGCCCTCCGCGCCGCCAATCTCACGCTTCGGCCCGACAAATGCGAGTTCCTGCCGCCGCAAGTCAAGTTTTTGGGACATCTTCTCAGCGCCCGCGGAATCGCCGCCGATCCCGAAAAAGTCAAAGCGATCGCCGAATACGAATTTCCAAAGACTAAAAAAGGTATGCAAAGTTTTTTAGGTCTAGTTCAATGGTGCAAGCGATTCATTCCGAATTTGGCAACCTTGTCCAGTCCTTTGTACGGACTCTTACGCAAAGACGCCCAATATTTCGCCACGGATGAACACCACGCCGCATTCAAAGGCATCAAAACAGCCCTTACGTCGTCACCCTTTCTTCGCTATCCCGTCTACGATGGCAAAGCTCAATTCGTTATTCAAACTGACGCCAGTACGACCGCCATCGGAGCAATTTTGTATCAAGAAAACGAAAACGATCAATGGGTCATCGCCTACAATAGTCGCGTACTCACCGATGCCGAAACCCGCTACAGTACAACTGAGCGTGAATGCCTCGCCATTGTCTACGGCTTCCGGATGTACCGCCACTATGTGTACGGCCAGAAAGTTATCGTCCGCACCGACCACAAGCCCCTCGAATGGCTCAAAGACGAAAAACACCGAAACTCACGACTACAACGCTTCGCGATCAGTCTACAAGATTACGATTACAAAGTGGAATATGTTAAAGGTAAGGATAACGCTTGCGCTGATTTTTTATCTAGGAAAGATGACCGCGACAAATGCCCGATCCAGAACGCTGAAAATTTGACCGCCAAGATCTTCCGTGAAAATTTTCACCCTGCTGGTGCAACTACGGAAGCCGACCTGACGGTACCGGAAACACGCCCAGCAGTGGCTTCACTATCCACGGAGGCCGACGCCGAAATCAACGCCATCACCCGTGCAATGACGAGAAAGGCCATCAGTTCACCCACACTCTCTAATTCAATGCCTAAGGATGCCGACCACGAACCGCCTCCGGCCGAAGTCATTACGATTGCCGCTCACGAAGATGTTTTAAAAGCTCAAGCCGCCGATCCGGCTATAACAAAAATCATCGCCTCTCTCAACGCAAACAACGCCGCCAAATACCCGCCGATTTTCTTCCTCGAAGATCAACTTTTATACCGGCAAATTAAAGACGTCAAGCAATTAGTCGTACCCGCCTCCATGGTCGACCAAACTCTTCACCAATTTCACGGCGCCAAAATTTTGAATCATCAAGGGACGAATCGGACGCTAGCCGCCATTAAAGCTCATTTTTGGTGGCCCCGCATGGAAGAGGACGTTCGGGATTGGATCAAAACCTGTAAAATTTGTCAACTAACAACGCCGCGCACGTCACCGCCTCCGCCCTTGTTGCCAATTCAACCCAAACACCCATTCGAAATCGTGGCAACCGACATCGTCAATATTTCGCCAGTAGGTGAGAAGCGTCCCTACGTTATTGTTTTTCAGGATTATTTTACGAAATTCGTATCCGCGCACCCGATACCGGATCAAAAAGCCTCAACAATAGTGGAATGTTTTATCAACAACGTGGTTCTCACGCACGGTAGCCCACTTGTACTCCTTTCCGATCAAGGCGGATGCTTTACGTCAAAACTCATGCAAGATATTTGTGAACTTCTCAAAATTCGAAAAGTCAAAACAACGGCGTACCACCCCCAGTGCAACGGAATGGTCGAACGTTTCAACCAAACATTGATCGCCCAACTCAAAAAGTATACCGCCGACGATCCAGACAACTGGGAGCGTTACCTACCCTACGCCGTGTTCGCTTACAACGCCACGCCACATACAGCCACACGACATTCGCCGTTCAGTTTATTACGAGGATATGAACCGCGCATCACCTTCGACTACGACTGCGCCCGCCGTCTCACCTTGCCGTTGAATTACGACGCTTATCAACATATTCTAACGCAAGCCCAACTCAAGATGCACGAAAAGATCAAAGCTAATCTCGATGCCGCAGCAGCCGCCAGCAAAGAATATTTTGACCGCAAAGCGCGAAGACGCGACTTCGCCGTCAACGACTTAGTTCTTTTGACCAACACGCGAAAAGCCAACAAGATTCAACCCGACTTCATCGGGCCTTTCCTCATCACGGACGCTTCCCGCGCAGCCGAAAACGTTGTTACCATCGACTCACTTGACGCGCCCGGCCGCCCGCAGACCGTCTCCATAACGCATCTGAAACCGTTCATCCCACGACCGGCAAGGAATACATTTGACAATGAGGAAAGTGGACCCCGTACGTCCCACACTTCCCGCCGGCAATAGTTCGCTTTGAAATTTTCCCTTTGTGATACGGCGCTCATCACGCCGCGTTGTACATAATCTTTGTGTTTGTTTAATTTAGATCATGGCGACCTCGATAACGAGCACGGATACACGGCAATTTCAACACGCTTCCACTCAATCCATCGTTTTGCTTTCAGCCGACTTTACAATGTCACTTTACATCCGGTCCCGGTTTCCACACTTTCGCAATAGGAGGGGGTTTCTTCTATAATGTTAGGTTCTGTTGGCGCGAGGCCATTCGGTTTACTTCCGCCCGACCCTGGCCGCTATCACTCTCATAAGACTAATTGGGAAAGGTTGATTTTACTCTCCATTAACATAGTGGTGTTTGTGTTGCTTTTCGTAATGATAGTGTTTGCATTTTCCTACTTTACACTTTCTTCACCTTTCAGCGGCTCATTCTTTTTACTATTTCATTTCCATCCTTCGCTTCCATCAGCAATAGTCGCATTTTCCAGCCGCTCTCAAAAATTTTTATTTTTCAATATGACGACGCCGTCGACCGCATCATCCTCCACGGCCGACGACCCTCCGCCGTATCGCGAATCGATAAACGTAAACGAACGTTACGTCCGCTGGGCCGAATGGCAGCCCCACCAGAACGATTTAAGTTTCGCCTGCGACGGTACTTTCTCATTTTATGCTTTTGCTGCTTATACTTGCATGCTTTTGCTTGGGACCCCATGAGTATCTCCCCCTCTGTAGTCTTGGGTCAGAGTCCCATGGTCAGCCGCCGCGATCTCGTCATCGTCAAGTTGTGGCCTTCTCAGTCCACAACCGGCCGCTGCCTTGATTTCCGCATACCACAACTCTCGTTATCTCGCTATCGTAGCCCGATCCAGTTGTCCACGTGCGCCCATCAAGGTGACATCGCCGCCCAAGCCAATGCCGCCTCAAAGCATGTGTTCTTCTAACGAATTGACAACACAACACCGCTTTCCTCTTCATTCCTGTCTACATCATCCTTTAAACCCCATGTCGTTCATTCGATGTGGCGTCCCATGTGTCACTGATGAGTATCGCATTCGCTCTTGTTTAGAAAACAACGTCAAACGCCTAACTCGCATCGCCGATTTGGAGTCGTGGTACATTTCCATGTACGCGCGACCCCCGAACGTCTTGCCGCCGCCGATTTTCCTTTCACCCGGAAGTTTGGGGCAGGCCTTGGCCGCCCAACCCACACCAAACTTCCGTGGCTACACGCTGGTCGGCTTTGACACCGAATCCATCTCGGCCGCCGACTTCAAACAGTTTCAATGCACAGTTCAAATGCCAGCCGACCCCAACGCGTCTAGTTACCCCCGCTACGTTCAACTCGCGTTTCCGAATGGCACAATGTTCGTCTTCGAAACGTTCACCGCCACCCCAGAAGACTGGACCGCGCTTTTCGCCCTAGTCGACGGCGACCACACCATCGTAGTCTCTTTCGATGGAGCCGACGACTGGGCGGGAATCTACGCGCTTCTGGGCACTCAATTTCGCACCGACCGGCAAAAGAAAAACAAAGATCCTGTCGTGAAAGCAATCCACTTCGACGCGTACCGCGTCATTCGCAATATCGACATATCTCCGCCACTGTACGAGTTGGCCCGCCGAATCGGTTTCTTTCCGGAAAAACGCACGCTCAAAGCCACAGTCTCCGCAATGTGGGCGCTAGACGTCTCAAAGCTCACCTTACGCTTTCCTCACGCTCTACGCTTTTTCAACAATCCAACAACGTCGTTTCTACAATCCGACGTCCTGGCATACGCGGCCCTCGACGCCTATTATCCGCTGTTATTGTTTTTGGCATTCGGTCGTTACGGCTTCATCCCCGAGGTCTACAACGCGCCCGCGTTGTTTCCCCACGACTCGTTGGACGCCGCCGAAATCGACCACCTCGCTGAGTACGTCATCGCCACTTTTCACAACGTCGCGCTGTCGGATGTCTTGCCTCCCGACTACGCCAACCGGATCTACCCGACTACGTCGCAAGTGGCCTTGCCCGCGATCATGCGAGATGAAGTTCTTTCGGCTTATAAATTTTTTATGTATGATTGCACATCGTCCGACCACGGTCGGTCTTTCTGTTTAGGAACGGTTCCCAACGGCTTCAAAGATATCAAATCCTTGACGCGGACAACTCACCCGAAGCTTCTCCCCGTTCCGAAAGTGCCGAAAAAGAAGAAAAAGAAACAGAAAGACGAATGGAACAAATCACCAGACGTCTCCGACGACGAAGACCCGGCTCTAAAACCGCAATCAGTGTTCGATGATCCTAAACGTCTTCAAGCAGCCGTCACGTCGGCCATGAAAAGCAATCTCATCCACCGCATCATCGAGTTGCTCAACTTCCCGCTTTCACCGATATACAAGTTGGCCGTCCGCGATCGTATGCCTTACAACGATCCCAACTTGCCGCCGCTTCCCCACGAAGTCGAAGATCTTTGGACCGAACGCGTAGCCGGCGACCAACCCCTACGCGAGCGCACTTATAACGGTACCCATTATCGTTATCACCCCTCAACCATCCTTAATTTTTTACAGATTGATGGAGAATGGTTCCGGAAGCTAACGACTTTTATGCCGTTAGCCGCGCTCCTAGCTTCACCATGTTCCGCCGCGGAATACGCCTGGGTCAATGACGTCCTCCTCCGCCACGCACAATCAATGACGCCAGATACACGTGCCGTGTTCTACGAATGCATGTGGTACCGCAGCGACGGCAACCCCAATTCGCTTCTCACGACTTGGATGAACCGCATTCCGGAACGCGAGCCCAGTTTTTCGGCCGACCCAAGCACGTACATTTGCAACCGCTTCGCGTTACGCCCGATCGTGTTCGACGAAAACTTCCACATGGAAACGTCGGTCGAAGAAGTTGAAATCGATGAAAACGATTATACGGCCAATCCACATAGCCGTTTCCATTTTTATTCAACGTTCATCGCGCTCATCGACCACCAAAACCGTCTTTCGTTCCCCGCGCTGGTGTATGCGTACCCCATGCCGACCACGGCTTCGGTGCACACGCTCACCGCCGAGGAACTTCTCGACCGCCCTATCGACGTTGAAGTTGAACCTGCCGACGATGAACTACTTGAAACGCCAATCTTCGATCTCAACATAGCGAAGCTGCCGCCGTCAACGGACGTGTCGGCCCTTCCTATGGTACCCGCGCCTTCCGATATTACCGCAACTGCCACGCAAATCAACGATTTTCTGAAATTGACGCTAGACGAAATTTCCAACATCGCTCCGGCTCCAATGGACGAGTCCACACCCGTCCAACCCGCCGCGATTGACTCCGAGACAATGACGTCAGAACAAATGTTGACTGACATACCCGAAGAAAGTACGGTGGACCAATCCACATCTATGGACGTCGCCTCTATGGAACCAGCCGCTACGACAATCACCACGACACCCGCCGTGGATCCACGAATATATTTGGCGACGCCGGCCGTTTTGCCGGGACCTCCGCTTATTGCTACTGTTGCCGCAGCCAGGTATAGTGCTCCTGTACGTTTTTCGCAACAGTTTATTTCAGCTCCGCAATGGGACGCTTTGGCCGCAGCACTGACCGTGCATCATTTTCCGCCACCGCCGCCCGGTATGCTATTTCCTGAACACCAGTGGAAAGATTTCCCCGAGTCGTTGAAGGAACAAATACAACAAATTTTGTTGCCGCAACCGACGTTGATCGCTCCGGCCCCGCAAGTAGCTCAAATGACTCCTGCGATGGCCCAACCCGTCACGCAACCACCGGCCCCGTTACCGCCGCCGGTCATATCGCAACCGCAAGCGATCCCGCAACCGCCGCAACCAGCGATTCTACCGCCGCCGACGGCGCCTGTGGATGTCCAAACCCCACAGGCATCCAGCACGTCCGTGCCGGCCTTAGATCGCTATGGTAATCCCATCCGAAGACCCGGTCGGTACGAACATTCGATAAAACGAAAACAACAACTCCAGGACGAATCAGCGTACCGCAAATCTCACAAGACCAAAACATCGGACGAACCGAGTACACGGCGTACGCCGCCACCCAGCACTTCGCGTGCTGAGCGCGGCCGAACGCCCAGCGAGCGCAATACTCGACGCCGCGAACAACGCGATAAGCAAAGAACCCGCGAAGAAGCCGAACGCTCTTCGCACGCTACGTCAACGCCGAAACCCAAATGCGATTTTTCCAAGACAGCAGCGTCGGCAACGTTACCGCCGCCTGATCGCAAACCAGACAGCCACCGTTCACACCATGAGTCCCATTCTCGTGATGACCGCCACCGAAAAGAAACGAAACAAACTCCAGCCACCGGCAGGGAAAGCCGCCAACACGAACGCCGCGATGACGCGCCGCCGCATCGTACTCAGAGCGAACAAACCCGTAAGGTGCACACAACGGGTTTCTACGAAGAACACTATCGCCACGGTTTCCCCCGCTCACCCACGAAATTAACCAACTATATTAGCCCATTACACCGAGACGCCGAAATCCAGCGCCGCCTGGAAGCTCTAAAGAATCCGCCGAAAGATGAATTTAAAGCTCCGCTCCCGCCGCCTCCTATGGACGTGGAGCCCGCAAAACCCTCGACTACGCCTACGGTAACGTCGCAGCCGCCCACGGCTCCGACAACCGCCATATCGACCACGGTAACCCACACCACGTCGCTGCCGCCTACGGCCCCGACGTCGGCTCCGGTTACTGCGGTCCAACAGCCGCATATGATCATCACCACCAAACCGGTTCTTGGAGTTCCGTTGCCACCAAGTTCCGCGCCAGCAATCAAACCCCGGTTGCCTAGCGAGGCTACGCACTTGCCGAACTATACGCGATTCCGTACTACCGATAAGCCGCATACTGTTACAATTGTCACGCCGGGCTATCCGCCACATATTGACCCGGCCGTTGAATTCTTCTCACCGCGCACGATGCACGAGATGGTGCTGATCAATTTTTTCGGGCGCCTCCGCATTCACATCATTATGCCGGTGCACATACGCGCCACGAACGCCTTGTTGGCGCTGTATCAGTATTTTCGCGACCACTACCGCCCCTCGTACGTAGAACAGCAACCACTGATCTCGCACGCCGTTGCTACGGTAATATTGAAATGGGTCGCCAGTCTTTGGGCCGAGGAGCTCGGCGTCGTTGACGCCGTTCACACCGCCCATTTGACGCTTTTCCTCTACGAAGCTCGCGGCCTGGACAATCCTTCGTGCCTGCTCCAAGCCTATAACACCGCTGTCGGACTCATCGACAGCTGGATGGCTTACCCAGACTACGCACCGTTTCCACAGCCGCCCGAACTCGCCGACGTCCGAAAAATTTATTTACAATACCATAGCGAGACGGATCGCCCCGCGCCCCTGCTGCGTCGGCACGATTTCTCTGCCCGGTGGAATCTTTTACCACCGCGACCGTTGCCGCCAACAGGGACGCCGTCCGACAAACCGTCGTTAATCGCGACTCAGTTACCAGCGCCAGGCGTTAACCCGCTATCGCCGCTCCCGCCTCAAATGTCAACCTCGTCGTCTCGCCGCCGGGATACCTCTGACTACGGTCGATCCCGCTATTCTCGTAACTACCGCTTTGACGGCCACGAAGATCCATACGATCCCCACGGCTACCACATCGAACGCCAACGAGAAAGAGAACGAGAACGAGAAAGAGAACGAGAACGAGAACGAGACCGCCGCGATCCGCAACGAAATCACCGTTCAGCGTCCGACACTCGTTATCGCCGCCGCCACTGATCACGAGCTTTTGTACAGTAACTTTGTACTTCTTTTTCGTTTTTGTTGTTTTCTTTTAACCTCATTTTTCACACCGGTTGTTTATTTTCTAATCTCGTTCGTGCTTTATTACTTTGTACTAGTGATCCCAGCGCACGTGCAGCCGACGCTGCAAACACACAGTAAGTTGACCGCCGGTGGCCCGCTACACGCCCCCACTTGCCCCGTTTTTGTCCGTACACTTCGCCGCCGGGCTTATGGTCGCAGCCCCAAAAATCGGCTCAAACTACCCTAACAACTCCGCCGGCCCCGCTGTGTGACGCCGAAGAATCTTCGGCAACCCCGGCGACGGCCTGTAGTGGCGGAGCCCTTCCCCTTGCATGTTCTTTTCGGTATTTCCTGACGATCGCTTAGGGCGATCTACTGCAAGGGGGGAGGGGTGTTGTAGTGTGTTTTCCGCCGATTTTTCAATATTTGTCAAATTACGTCATAGGCCCGCAGGTGGCAAGTGGAGAGAGCAACGCGGACCATCAGTGGCCATCTTACTGTAGCGCACGTCGGTATGCGTGCGCTGGTCTCTCTCACTTCACTAAAATAACGTATCTTTACGTGTGTTTTATTTTTCTCGTCACTAGTTGTGTGCCCCGCCGGCCACCACTAGTTTGTATTAGCCGCCTCCCACCACGCCTATTTCGCCTTACTCGCCCGTGCGTGGGAGTAGATTTATTGTTGTTACTTTATTTTTCGTTTCGCCCGTCGCCTTGTCACGTAAGTTCCGTACGTTTCTTTTATATCGTAATAAATAGGTAGAAAAAGTCTTCCCTTTCTGGTTAGTGAGAGTAGAAGGGAGACAATTAAAGAAATTAGGTTTTCTTTGATTGTTGGGGAAAATTATTATCGTCGGGGTTTAAGTATTAGTAATTGAGTAATCGGGTAAACGTGGGTGTGGGACGCACGTACATTAAGGCCGCAACCTTGGAATCCCAATCCTGCTCACGCCACATCATCCCCGACCCCAAACCAAGATATAACACGATCTTTTCTATAAGTGAATTTTACATTAAATTTTTTTGAGACAACATCGATTTGAATTGCTTTGTAACTCTAAATGCCCATAATAAGTTCGTAATGTTAAAATAACCTGATTGTCTAAGATCTAAGGAGTAACACCAGTATTTTATGGGCGGAAGTCATGTCTCGGCTTTTGATTGATCTTGATTGACACAGAGAATGGATTATTAGACTTTCCAACTACTTTTCCCGTTGTTTAACCACAAAATTTTATGAAACTCAAATCTATACATCGTCACATGTCCTTCATACTGTGTATGAATGTTCCATCCAGGAATCCATCTTAATTTAGAAGCGCAGTAATCTCGTCGAAATAAAATACTGTAGTCTGTTTTTTAAATAAAATGCTCATAAATTGAAAAATGACAAAAACAAGTACTGTTCTCGTCAAAGAAATTTCGAGCTTTTACCGCAGAATTTTTCTCGAAAAATTGGTAATGGTTAGTTGAATAGGCTCACAAATTTCTAGTCCTATCTGATGAGTGGTTTAGCAGGAAATGATGAAAATGTGAAAAAGTACCTGCTTTTCATTTTTACCACTAATCAGCATTTAGAGAAAAACAGACTACTGGCTAATTTAAATTAGTGTGAGTTCTGACAAATCGAACATGCCCATCCGATGCGTTAAACCTTGACTAGTAATTCATTTTTGACAAAACTCCAGGAATATTTTGGACAAACTGTTAAACGACGTTGCCTCGACCGTCACGCAGCACAAAAAGTCTGCAGAAACTTTGAACGATTTGAAACGGAAATTGGACGAAAATTCACGCAATATCGAACAATCGAAACAAATGCACGATTTTATGGTGCAAGAATCGAAAAAATTGTTGACCATCGGCAGCGATCGTAGAGCGGAAGCAGAAAAAATCGATCCATCCAATTTCGACGCCGTACGTAAGTTCGTCGAGGAAACGTTCAGATTGCAGTTGGAGACGTTGAAGAAGCGAAGTCAGGAGTTGACGGACATCACCGAAGCCAGGAAGCAGGTAAAATGATATCTTAGAATTATTTAAGCTTCTGTTTGGAGTTTCGTTAATTCTGTTGATTTCCAACCGTCATTTACTATTACTCTTGAAATTTCTATTTTTTGACTATGATGAACGTCTTTGAAGAATGCACTTCTTCGACAACATGCCCTATAAACTGTCGTTAGACACCTGTACCACTAGCATAAATGCTAATACATACTATATTATACAAATAGTAAAAGCAAGAGTTCCGCAATGAATAGACAACAAATGATCAATTGTGTTTTGATTGCATACTGTAGAATATGATTGGTAACAACAATTCATCTAAAATTTGGGTTTAGAGTAATAATTTTTAGAGTAGTAAAATTTTAGTTTAGAGCAATAATTTTTAACTCATTTGTGTCACTGTCAGTAATAATTATTGTGCGATAATTAAGCAGTCAAAGAAATGGGTCTGTTTATTAAATAAATTCGATAACTCAATCGGATAGCTTCAAATCTGTATACAGACAACGATTGAAATCGTGTATATTCTGATATATCAGTCACCGAGCTGCAGCAATTTTCTTCTGTGTGTATTACTCTCTCAAGTCCTTCACTTCTTATTTTCTTCTTCATCAATGATTTCAAGGCGGAACACGAAGATCAAGTCCGTAAAGTCGACATCGAGCGCGAAATCGCCGTCAAACAGGCGAAAATCGAATCGACCCGCGACGCATTGAACAAATTGCATGTCCAAAACGAATTTTTACGGCAACAATTGATCAAGGAACAAAACCCTGTGGCCGACGACGAAGAGGCTGAAATGATCAAGAGTATCAAAGTGAAAAATTTGATGTATTTTCAAAATGGTATATGTACAATGAGACCAAGTTTTGGAGAACTGAAGCCTTTCATGATGATAATATCACGTAAATAGTGAGAATTAAGTGAGAGGTTTTCGATCGTTAATAAAATTCCGCAAAGTATTGTCACTTTCATTTAATTAAAATGAGCAGGTAAATTAGGATCATAAAAAACGCACGCCGCGCTTGATAGTCCACAGATTTTTGCCACTGAACTGTTCCTTACACGGTAATATTATCAAGGCGCTACAAGAAGAAATCGATAAGAACCAGAATGCCGCTTTGCAAGCCCAATTAGAGAAAAGTCGAGCTCAAAACGAAGAAACGAAACGACATTTGGCAGAATTGACCAACGAAATTAATGAATCGGAAGAAAAATTGGCCCGAAAACGACAAGAGTTGAAGGTACTGAAAAAAAATTGTCCGATTTCTGAGCACCTTTGGAAATTTTGAAATTTTTATCACCGGACCTCACTTGCATTAGTTTGATGCGAATATAATATTTTATTCCATTGTAAAGAAAGTTACTGCAGAAATTTTACAAAATTTTCTGCCATTTTCACAATTAACAGAAAGCAAGTTCAATTATCAAAATAGGCACCATTGTTATCAATGACATTCTGCCATCTACTGTTTAACATGACAAAGATAAGTTATATTTCTTTGATGGAAGGAGTTCTGTATACCCTCACCACCAGGAAAGAAGGTGCTACATACAGGATTTCTGGTCTTGAGGAATTCGGCTTCAAATATGCATGAATGTTTTATTTCTCAAAAGCTAAATTGTTTTTTGTTTAAACTGGAATTTGTTCCTCAAGGCAACTACTTATGAACATGTTTAATGGCATTCATTTTAATACTCAAGAGACACTAGCTATGGCAGAAAGTTAGCTCATTTGTATATAGCACCTTTTTCCACATGACTAATCAGCTAAATTTGCTGTATATCGAACATTTATCACAGGGAATCACTAATAATAGTCAATCAAAAATCATAACAAATCAAAAATTATCATTTTCCAGTTCAAGCTATCACACTGGGTTGAGCAGATGATTGTAGCAACCTTTCGAAGCTCGGGAAACATAATAAAGCATACACATTTATATCTGTATTTTGAACCTGTCTATCTCCTATAATATTGACTCTTGTATGTAGCAATTTTCTAACAATCTGGAAAGTGTCATAGAACGGATCTAGCACCTGTTATTCCAATTTTGAAAAACACGGTATGTAGCACCTTCTTCCCTGGTGGTGACGATATGTAGAACGACAGACGTATGCAGCAATTTCAGAGGAGTAAGGCAGATGGAGTAGCAACCAGCAGCACATAGTCTAGCTCAGACATGCACGGCAAGAATTTTCCAGGGGGAGGGTCCTCGGCCTTTTATCAATGGGGGTGGGGGTGGAGGAGCAAAAAAACGAAAAAAAGTTCCGCAAGAATGTTTTTCATACAAAATATGCATAAAAATCATGAAAGAAATTGTTTTTAAAAAGCTCAGGGGGTATTAGACGATTTTTTCGGACCGAGGGGGGTGTCCAGGGCCTCAGGTAGGAGGGTTTACCCCCATCTCCTTATGTGCATGTATGGTCTAGCTCTTAGATCTTTCCTTGAACTGCGCTATTTTTCAACAAAAAATTGAAAATTTTCCGTTTTTTTGTCTAAAAGATGGGGTACTTATGGCTAGCCTACTCCAGCCATATAATTGACTAATATGAGGGAGTCGCCGCATGCCTAGGCCGACGATTTCTATTAAATTCTTCAAGTACATCTCATCAATTACATTTATGGAACGATAATAATTGGTGGGGAATACATCAAAGTCAGAACTCGGCTCAACTATAGAATGTTTTTTATAAAATGTTTCCAAATAGAAAAGTGACACTAATCAGTACTGTCGTCAAAATCGTTTACAAAGAGCTTTTACGGTAAAAATTTTCACTCGAAAAATTGCTAAACGTTAGATGAGTATGTTTACAAATTTCCATTCCTACATGGTATTTTGTTTATCAGAAAATCGCAAAAATCTGAAATACTACTTGCTTTCCACTTTCATTATTTGGAAGCACTTTAAAGAAAGACAGACTATAGTTCAACAAACTATGTGAATAAAGTTGATTTAAACCATGATAAAAATTATGATATTCTCACATTGCGCGCATGTCTGTATTGAATTTAATACTACACAGAGCATGCAAAAAAGTAAAGTTAGATGTAGCAACTGTGAGTAAAACCTGCTCCCTTAATTTCTGCGTTAACAAATTTTTGAGATTAAAGGCCCTGTCATACTTCACCGCGCGATTAAAGGCCCTGTCATACTTCACCTATTCATACTAACAGGCGGCGCCGCGCGGTACCGTGCGGTGGCTTGTCATACTTCGCCGCGCGGCGCCGTACGGCGCCGCTTTTTTACTTTTGGATTTTGCTCTTCTCAAAAAATGTGTATTGGTTTAGTTGAAACCTGACGGGGCGCCGCAAAAATTACAAAAACCTATTCATACTTCAAAAGCGGTACCGCGCGGCGCCGGCCGGCGCCGCATTTTAGTATGAATAGGACAACCGGCGCCGCGCGGCGAAGTATGACAGGGCCTTAACTTACAAGGTTCATTAGCTGCTAATATTAAATGTAAGCCGTATAACCCCTAATTCTTCTATTTCAAAGGAAATCAATGAGAAAGCTGAAAAAGATCGCGAAGCCAATAAACAATCGATAACAGAGATGGAAAAGAAAATTTTAGAAGCCGATCAAGAAATCGGCGTCTTAGAGCGCCAGTTGTCCGAAATGGATTCGAAATCAGACGAAATAAAAACTTTGAAACAAGAAGTAGAAAAATTATGCAAAACTGAAAAAGACTTGACGTCCAAATTGCAAAAAGTCGATTCGCAATTGAAAGCCGTCGAAAACGAACGCCATCAATTGACCGAAGACTTAAACAAAGAAATCGAAGAATGCAACAATCTGAGGATTCAATTGAGGAACGAGGATGTGCGACGAGAAACCTTGGAAGAAAAGCTGCAGGATATAAAAGAAAAAATCGCCGATACGGACAGGCGAGTTTTATCTCTGTTCTTGTTGCAACAATAAGTTGTTTCTTGTATTTCTGTCCGGTTACAATATCTAATCTGAGGTTGGATTGACTCCTAAACCTCAAGTTTAGCTAAACTCAGTGTCGGTTTTAACAGCAGTTTTAACAAGAATCTAACTTTGGTTTGGGTGTTCTATCAATTACTTTTATGGTTGAGGAAGGCTCACACCATCTTTTCGAATAGTTGACGTATATCGTACCAATTGTTGTGACCGACCAGTTGACATCCGCCAAATGGAATCTTAACAATTGTTACGATCGGTGCATATTGTTCACAAATGTTTGTGGAAGTTAATCATGCAGATCTAGATTATATATATTATTCTTCCAACTTTTCGACAATTCATAACGTTTGAGTTATGCATTGTCAAAATAAACGTTAAATTTGGAATAATTTTCGCCTGAGAATTTGAAAATTAACCATGTACGATTCGCAATTGTCTTTGATCAAAATTTAGAACGATCTGAATCCTTTCTGCATGACAACGCAATTATTGTTCATCCAAATGTCAGGATTGGTAGGAGCGAGAGCTATACGGGCTGGCCCGAAAAGCACGTCGCTTGTTCATATTAATAACCGGAGTAGTAGAATCGATTTTTGTCATTATTCTCTCGGGTGTAATGATGTGTGGATTTGATCTATAACATTTTTTATCGACAGTCTACATTTTCCGGCTTGTAATATTCCTCCTATCAGAATGTCCGATTTTCGTCCCAAATTTTACAAAGTTCAGGATAAAATGGGAACTTTTATAGTCTACAAATTACAAATTTACAACCAATAACTCCAGATTTTAAAATATAGCCTTCTTATAGTTTCATTGGCAGCAAATTCCCAATTGCATTGCTCACGTATAGTCGCACTACATAATTTTTCAACTCCGGTAATGTTCAAAGCAGAAAGACGCCACTCTGAAAATTCGAACAGCTTTAAAACAGTAAAGTTCTGGCACTAAACTAAAATTATACAATCACATTTTTCTACAGAAGCTGCTTTCAAATATCTTAATAGCATCGTCAGATAAAAACAGTACCATGATTTTTGAAGGAAGTGCCTCAAAGAATGAAAAACCCACAATTGCATACGTACAGTCCATTTTTCTCAAGATACCCTTGTACTATTTCATCGTTTAACGATTTTCTGTGGAACCACATGCCGTATGCGACTGAGAATTCATCAACCCAGTCAACTAGCCCTTCAACAATTTTTAGGTAGGAAATTCTATGGTTTAAAAATACAAAAGTTACCCGATTTTGACGACAGTAGTAATTTTCTGTCATTTTTCAAATTTCCAAGCATTTTATAAAATACAAACTATAAGTAAGTCATCTTGGACAATATCCATGTCTTCAATCGGTAAAAATCACAAGGCGAAAGTGAAATGAATAGTAAAATAACCGCTAATATCTCAATCCTGGACGTTTCTCGTATTATTATGACATCAATTGAAATCAAAACTGCGAATTTAGTTGAAGTTTGAGCAGCCTGAAAAACTCATTGATTTTGAATCAAAGCAGAATTTTTCCGAGAATCATATTCTGTTAGAGTATGTGCATTTTTTTTACCTGTAACACATTGAGTTTTGTGTGTATTTTAGGAAATTGGATCGCGAACGGGAACGGGCTTGCGTTTTGGAACGAGACGCTGGTCCAGGCGTCGCAGGAACCGCATATTCCACCAATGTACGACCGTACGGCGTCGCCGGCACATCTTATGCCACGTCTAACATTTACGAACCGCTACCAAATCGGCTATTGAGCTCACCAAACGGTAAACTTTCTCTAAATACATCATTGTTAACAGCAGAATTCAACTATTGGTCTGTGCTATCGTGATCCTTATACGATTCTCAGGTAATGACCACCCTCGCAGTCCTTTTCAGATTCTCTCAGATATCATGATGCATTGTCCAAACCTGCTTCATTATTTGCCGAATTAGTGTTGAACTAATTCAAAATTATTCCCTCATTATGCTTCATCAAAGATAAATGCACAAATCAGCATAAAATACGAAAAAATGATCACGTTTGTGTGTTACACTACAAATCAGATTTGTTCATTATGTTAGCATTTATTCATGACGTTTGATAGTCTTGTGAGCAGCACATTGTCTTATCTGATTTGAAATCTGGGTATTTTTGAAGATAACATTGCTATTTGTTTTGCTATTTTTGTAGCTCCCGCAGTCAAAGAGTCCAGTCACAACAACAACTTGAAGCAGCCCCAGAATGTTGCCCTCGTCGAGGAGAATCTGTCCGAACAGTAAGATTATATAAACAAATTAAATTCTGCATTAATGCTGATTCTAATTCTTTTGTAAAGAAAATCCAAAGTCGCTGAAAAAAGCAGCGAAAGCGGTTCTTGCAGTCGAAGTCTAACGGTAACCGTCTCGGCTACCGGCCCTACTACAAGCGATTGAATCTTAATGTTTTACGGATAAAAAATATCTTGTAACTGTAAACCATTTTACTAACCCGTTCAATGTTACAGCGTATGTAGTTCGTCCATTTTTATCAACTACTTTATTAAAGTTTAAAATACCATTCCCCAACGAATTTTTACACGCGGATTATATCAAGTGCGCAGTGCACATAAAGAAATTATATACTTTATAGTAATATAGCGCGCGGTCCTTGACACATTAATGATTTCTGTTTTTGGCTATGTTTACATAAAAATTAGCGCACCATGAATAAGTAGTCCCAAGCAATACCATTCTATCCATAGGACCAAATCCATGTCCATTACTTCTCCAAGCACGCATCCTGACGTCGAAGTAAGGCACATCAGTAACATCGTCAACTCCTGAGCACAATTTCACCACTGTCCCGAAGGTTAAATCTAGAAAAATTTTCTATTTTTATTAATTTATGCTAATTTCAATATAAGAAAATCTCACTATAGTCTGTTTTTTATAAAATGCTTCCAAATAGAAAAGTGACACAAATCAGTACTGTCGTCAAAATCGCTTACATAAAGCTCTTATCGTAATTTTTCCGTTCGAAAAATTGTTAAAGGTGAGGTCAGTATGCCCACAAATTTCCATCCCTATACGATATTTTGTTCATCAGGAAATCGTGAAAATTTGAAACACTAATTGCTTTCCACTTTCATTATTTCGAAGCATTTCAAGAAAAACAGTTTATAGGTAACGTTAGCTACAGCATGACTCCGAGTGAAGATCTCCAAGTGTGAATTTTAAAATCATACGTTGCAATGCGAACGATAGCCCATATAATGACTATGGTCAGTTTTTCTTGAAATTCTTGCGAATAATAATTATGGAAAATAAGTAATATTTCATATTCTGCAAAACTGTTAGTCACGTATGAACGAAAGTTAGTCACATACGTCTGAAAATTTGAGACGATATTCAGCTATCTTTAAGACACGATTTCTGAGAGATTCTACCTTCTGCTCCATTGACCTATGATAAGTTGAAAATTAATAATATCTGAAAAAGATATATTTTGAGTAGTTTGAAACTCCAAAGTTTGAAATTTTTACAGTTTTTTACATTTTTCAGTCTGTACACGTGTTTCGAAATATCACAACTCAGAAAAGACGTGACTTTGAAACCAAATGTTGAATGCATGCAGAAGACCATGCTCTATATGCCGGTATGAAGAACACTTTCTAATCTCTTACTTTACAATTTTTATTCCATTTTAAAGTGTCAAAAGCTATGTCAAAATAAACTGAAAAAGTTCTTTGGGACCTATTTTGGGCACGTTCCCATAGGATGCCGCAGAGTTTTTTTCTTGATTTCTGTAGCCACTAATGTCTAACATATCGTGTTAAAATTTCAATCAAATTAATGTACGGTTTTGGGAGCTGTAGGTGTCTGCACATTCTGAAAGCTGATACAAAAATGCTGATTGACTCTACTACATATGCCATCAACGAGATGCAGTGCAAATTCAAAACGTTCAGATTAGACGAGTAAAAATAAAAGATGTGAGTCGAATCGCTCGAAAAATTTCATCGATCAATTTACAATGGTTGCGCAACAGGATGCTTCAGAAGAGATGCATCAAAAATTTCTCTTTTCAGTAATTTGACCGGAAAAAAATTGAAGCTGAGAGTTTAATGTTACAAAATAAATGTCGGCTGTCTGACTATGACCTATGTTATATGCTGTGCGAATGTGCTCTATAGTTGAAGGCATCCCATTTCACACCACGTGATGCTGGCCAAACGAAAATAGAGCAAAGGATAGTAGATTGCAGTGCCCTTCCATCAAAGCAAAGAGTATCCGAATAACTCTTGCCGTTTTTCTGTAAATGGATTTGAAACAATCCCTCAATTTCTGAAATTTAATGAAAGTTTTCGAACTTATGGATTTTTCATTTATAGCAATTCGTTTAGAAACCATCAAACCTAGATCAATGAAAATTTGCCAGGACTTCGAGTCACATTTTTTCCCTTAACATATTGGGTTAGGAGGCATCCTGTGTTCCCAGAACTTCATTGATGGGACATTTATCCAGATTCAAAAACGCATTTGAATGACAGTGCAGTGTATGCAAATGTCTACAGCTGCCAAAACGGCACATGATGATGAGATGTTACTTTCGCAGCTACTGTAAGAATGTATGAACTAAAGAATAAAAATATAAAATTCTGCAGAATCGTAAGTGAAGGTGCTCGGGAGTGCCTCTAAGCAGGAGTTTTCTTTATTTTTGCTTCTAATCTTTGACTGTTCAAACTTTCTTGCTGAGTGTAAAATGTTTGCTTGTGAAACAATTAATACATCATGTTGTGCAGGTCTTTCCTTAAGAGGCGTAAGAAAGGATTGGGTCTGAACTGACCTGTTAGAACTGATCCCTTGGCTAAGCCTCGGTGATAGTGCAACAGTCCGGTTATCCCCAGACCTACAACAACAAAGATAAACTTAACTCTAAAGAGCGGGGCCTTACCAAGGACCTCCGCAGTCTCCTAGATGAGACAAGGAATCCCCTCAGGGAAAAACTTACTTGGGTATAACCCGTAAGGGGTTTCCCAAAGCTTACCTGATGTAAGCCGGCACCTGGGCCTCTGGCCCTCCGCCTTCGTCGATGCGAGTAATCTAAGTAAATAAACGAATATATTAAACAATATGTCCGACGAAATATGTAAAAAGAATGTGGGTATACCACAGTAAATAACTCATAAACAAAACGAGTTGCTGGGAAAATTGTATTTGGGGACGCCAGCAAAATAGTCAAAAATATAATAAAAACGAGATAAAGTGAAGAATGAATGATTTTCACTATCTTTTTCGGTCTTTCTGTGGCGCTCCATTCTATGCAAATGTCTGCGCCGCTGGTCGTCCCTTTCGTCGATTTGCATGGTGATTTCCCCACACGAATTGGCATCAACAGGGTGCCCAACAATCAAACTATTGTCTGTTAGTTCTTTGATAATTCTACAGTATACTTAATGAATATATCACAAGGGGTAGACAAGGGCCACCTGGCACATAGAATGATTTCTATGAAATTTTCATAAGTATGCCTTCTTCAGAGCAGTGCAGCTCTCTAAACGGTACAAAAATTTTGATGAAAATTTAACCAATGCAGTAAAAAGTGGATGAGCTACAATATAAGAAAATAAAATTCTGCGGCTTCCGATTAGAAGGTGCTCGGGAGTGACCATGAACAGAATTTTTTCAATTTTGACGGCTCATTTTTGACACTTTAAACTTCATGAAAAAGTGTAATATGCAAGTATTTGCTGTAAATATTACATCAGAAGAGAGCTTATTCTCTCCTCTGTAAAATGAATATTTATCCACCAAATAAGATCAATCCGATCTTGAAATATCGCTTAGCTAGCAAGACCACTGAAAAATGCCAAAAAATCATCAATTTTCAAACTTTGGGATACTGTAGCGGCGCGAACTTTCGTTTACAAGCAAAACGAATGGTACCATAGAACTCAACGCACGAAACTACCCAAAATATCTGATTTTGAGGTATGATTAATTTTCAACTTACCATAGGGAAAGTAGAACCTCTCAGAAATCGTGTCTTGATAATTTCTCGAGCAAAAAGTTCATCGTAAAAGCTTTCTGTAAACTATGCCGACGGCAGTGCTAATTTTAGACTTTTGATTTATGAGCATTTTATAAAAAACACTAATATTTTCCCGGACTATATTTACACTGAAATTTGCACAATTTAAAACGATTGAAAGCGTTACATCTCCAGGAAAGATGGCAGATACATTGCAGTCAACTATGGTCGAGAGGTAAAAATCTGCTGATATGACAACAATCGCGTTATTTTAGAGCTTCACACTCACCGAACCACAAAAGATAAGACCGACTTAATATATTATTTACAGTGAACCAACCAATGTACGTTGACACTTCAGCTGCTGTGATGCAGCAGTAAAGTGTAACATTGCTCATGTTGTAGCTATTAGCAATTAATGCAGAAAATTTTAGTCAGTTAAAGCTAACGCCAGAAAGTGTAAACTCCGAAATTGGCCAATTATTCGAACATTCTCCCTACCCATGATTACAAAGTAAATCTACGATACATAGTCATATCGATACATTCATATATCACTGACTGTCGAAGTTCCAAAGTCTATCTCTCGTCAAAAATTACTCATCTATAGTAGACAAATGGGCACCGCTGCAGCAGAGGAACCCAAATGTGGCAATGCGGAATGCGGCCGGCCGATCAAGGAGAAAGCCATCGTGGCCGAGGGCAAAATTTTCCATTCGAGTTGTTTCAAGTGCGCCGATTGCCGCGCGCCTTTGGGCACCGAATATAACGTCATGAACGGCAAAGTCTTGTGCAAAAATTGTTTGGACAAATTGAAAAACGTTCCGTGCGCTGGTTGCGGTAAACCGATCGAAAAGCAGTGCTACGAGATAATTGGTAAAAGGTAATTTTCTGTATAGCTTCATTTTCCGTCCTTCAATTCTGCAGTTTCCTGTTGTTGATGTCAACTGATTGAAACTAGAACTTTTTTCTCTGTAATCATTAATCACATTTGAAAGTCAATCGATCAGTTATTGAGACTTTTCTGTGAAACTCTGAAGCGACCATGATGGAAGCTTGCAAATGTCGATAGAAACTCACAGATAAGATCTCATGGTGTTAATTCTGAAATAGTGCATGCCATAGTGCATTCGATAGCCCATAACAAGCATAGAAAAATTACACCGGTAATTTGATCCTGTTGGATCTGTTTGTTTACACTAGGATATGCATAAATGTGAAAAACAAAAGAAACTTTTCCTACATCCAGCAACCGCAGAAGCATATTTAATGACAAAACATTCCATAAACCATCTTGAAAACTGCAGTAATGCTCATCATCATTCCTAACTATAGTGCTCAATTCAGAATTTCGATGAAGTTTGAAAAGTTGTAGTTCCGTTAGCAGTTTAGAGTCAGTGTATCGTCACGTAAGTTACTCTTTGATATCAGATAATATTATCGAACGTGACTAGTTACATCTATATTTCGTCTGTTTTTCTCAAATTGAGTATTCAAGTGTAGGCCAAGTTTCCATTGCTTTGCCCATTTATGCAAATTTCTGTATAAAGACGGTCAAGGGAGAAAAATGGTTTGTGTTTACTCAACTTGCCGTGGACTACCGAATGCACTAGCATGTGCAATCTCAGAATTTACGCTTGGAAACTTCCCCAGGTTAGTATCTTTCCCCTTACTGCATTTATCTAGAACTCTCTAACGCAGATTTCATGCCGAATGCTTGAAATGCAAGACGTGCAATTCCACTTTGAACTTCAACGCCATCTACCCGTTCAGTGGCGAAACTTACTGTATGATACACTGCTTCATGGCAAAAAATCAAGGCCAACAGGGTTCGAAATAAATCTGCGCCCGAGAAAGACATTGTGACACTATACTCGCACTTGGCTAATGGCGGCTGCTAAGTTATATATTGTGATGGTATAACTCATTACCATACACGCACAGCATAGAAATTCTGCCAGTACAGGGGTCAGCCAGTACAGGGGGTTGGATAGAAATTGTTTTTCATTCGTGATAACGAAAAGAAAGGTCTTCTAACATCCAAGCAGCATATTCTTCAACCTATATTAGTCAAACATGTATGTGAAATTATTTGCTTGGACAGCATTTTTTATAGTTTTAACGTTACTTCCCGGAAGCAAGTATGCTTCGTTAAGAAAGATCATCTAACCACAGTATCCTTTTCATTCTTATGACAACTTTCTCTTCACTCTTGCTCATTTTCCTTTGTCATCTTCTGAATCATTGTTGAGGGAGTCAAATCCGCTGGGGGTCAATCAAATTCTGCCAGGGTCAATACCCCCACACCCCCCCCCCCCACGTGCATGTATGCTCATTATCGACGATTATATATTGATTATTCGTTTACTTGCAAATGACCTGATAAAAAATAGACGCGATTTGATTTACTCCACTTTTAAATTTCATGTCAGATTTCTACACAATTTTTTTAAACGTGATAAGCATGGTATTCGATATGAAATTGGTAGAACAACAAAGAATCTTGTCTTACTTGTGTCTGAAAATTAAAGTGAAGTTCACAGCAGACTGACGAGCTCATTGATTTAAAAAAAATTGTTTTATGAATCAGAAATGCACACCAACAGAGTTTAGTTTGATGGGAGCTTGTGTATGTATATTATTCGTCGGGTTCCTGTAGGCGTTATCATACAACTGATCCTACGGTGAGAGACAACGTGTTCTACAACTCGGTGGGTCAAAATTTTTCACTTATATCGGCAGAAAAAGCAGAAAAATAAATAAAATGTTTTAGTAGCTTTTTATGATTAAAATCGAAAACTATATTCTAAAATTCAGTTTCAAAGTTTTGATACTTTGTTCTCTTCTACTACTTCAGTAGAAACTCATCGCGAATTAGTCCGGTGAAGACGAAACTTCAGCGACAAGCGAAAGAAGCAAAGGACGTTCAAAACCACCAGATTTCATTTATTCAAAATAATCGGATGATGACACGGATGACATGATGAAAAACGAGCGGAATATTTTTTAGGCGTGAAGTCCAAAGATGAGCAAAACACATATTTTTCGGCAGTTTATCACCTGAAATGATCAATGGACAGCAAATGGAGGCGCGGAAACCAAGTTGAAGCAAAATGATTCAAATTTTTAAATAATGAAAAATATGCAAATTTTTTTCCAATTTTTGACAAAAATTATTTCCTCCTGCTCCCAAAATCACTCCACTGATCATTTCCAATGATAAGCTGAGCCCAAGCCTTTGCCTAACCCTGAGCCTAAGTCTAAGCCTTAGCCTAAGTCTAAGCCTAGGCCTAAGCCTAAAGTTAAGTCTGAGCCTAAGCCTAAGCCTAAGCCAAAGCCAAAGCCTAAGCCAAAGCCTAAGCCTAAGCCTAAGCCTAGCCTAGCCTAAGCGCATATCTTCTATCAAAATCGGCCAATTTGCGGCAGTGTCCACTGCTATCAGGAGTTGTTTGCGCGGACTGGGCATAGCTGAAAAATGATCAGCAAAATTTTCTGAAGATGAAAAAACGTTCAATCGGTCGATTAAGTGCATTTTTAGCCAGTTCGAATGAATTTCAGGGATTTTGAAGAGATGTGAATTTACTTATTACACGTCCTGACATGCAATATTCGAAAGTCTATTATTGACAACATTACTGATATGAAACATTTTTTTCAAGAGTGCTTAATGTTTTTCTGTAAAAAGTTGTTTTCATGGCTTCTAGTAACAAAAGCGAGTTGTTTGATTATTCAATAATGAAATCAATCTAAGTGGATCAATTAATTGTTTTTGTTACCTCGATTGATCTAAAATTGATCTAAAAGTACATTAATTATTAAAATTGATCGATTGATCTAAAAACGCAAAAACACATGCAAAAATATCTTAATCAGACTGGCGTGATGATGGTACCCGTCTGATTTTATGGGACTGGATTGTGTGAAGAATCTTACTGTGAAAGCTTTGTGTAAACGATTTTGACGCTAGTACTGATTTTTATGGTTTTTAAATTTGGAAGCATTTTATGCAAGATGATAGATTCCCCTGTCATTCAGTCTATGTCTTTCTTTTTGGATTGCTTCTGGAAAACAAAGCCGGAAAGTATAAGTACTATCGTAGGTGGCGCGACAGCGTCAACCTATAATATACTTGGCCCCCCAAATTTCTTGTCCCCCTCCCATGAGCCAAAACGGTAGGAGCTAGAACCTTCGGGTTTTTTTCATAATTTTGGGCATAGGGGCAAACTATGGGGTGCCTTTTGTTATTTCGCCTCTATCTGCAAGTGGTGCTCGGTGAGACCCCAAAAACATGCAAAAAACGCACTTTTTTAGGGTCCCCAGTCCCACCATGCCCCACAATGGGTGTGGCGTATAAAAGCTCCATACTTCGGCTTAAGCATCTTGGGGGTGCAATCTCAAATGCGACTTTTTAATTTTTTTTTAAATATGGCCTCAATTCAATTATATGGTGGTTCAAAGTCCCCGGAAACGCCAAATTCCCCGATTTTGTTATGGCTTCAAAAAAATAATTTTTTGCACTTTCAATTGAACCGGTAGCCTTATTGGGATTTTTGGGCTATAAGGGCTTTCGACCATTGGGAATTCGATTGACGCGATCACTTTACACGAGAAATTATCCAGGGTGTAAACAAGCGTATTTCCGTGATTTTTCAGTGGAGGGAGTTTTCGACCGCCGGGAATTCAATAGGTGTGGTCACTTTACACAAAAAAATCATATCGGGTGTAAACAAGCCTATTTTCGTGATTTTTTTGTATAAGGGGTTTTGACTACGGGGAATTTAATGAATGCGATCACTTTACACAAAAAATTATTCCGGGTGCAACCAAGCGTATTTTCGCGATTTTTGGCGGAGGGGGTTTTCGACCAAAGCGAATTCAATGGTTGCGGTCACTTTACACAAAAAAAATCATTAATGTAAATGAAGGTACTCCCGTGACTTCTTGGTGGAAGGGGTTTTCGATCATTAGGAATTTGATAGACGTGGTCAGTTTACACAAACAATTATTTCGAATGTAAACAAGCGCATTTTCTTAATTTTTTTGTGAAAGTGTTTTCGACCACGGGGAATTCAAAGAATGCGGTCACTTAACACAAAAATTAACCCGAGTGTAAAAAAGCGTATTTCCATGACTTTTTATGGAAGAAGTTTTCGACCAAGGGTAAGTAAAGGAATGCGATCACTTTACATACAAAATTATATTGAGTGTATACAAATGTATTTCTACGATTTTTTGAGGTAGAGGTTTCTGACCATGAGACAGTCACTTCACACAAAAAAAACTGTTCTGTGTGTAAACAAAGGTATTTCCGCGGTTTTTTGTGTTGACAGGTTCCTGATCATGGGGAATTCAATGGAAATGGTCACTTAACACTATGTTTACAACGTGTTTTAAGTTCTATGCTGTTTACACATCTTTTACTTTTACCGAAAGTGACAATTCGCAGCTTTAAGATTGTTTTTTATTGTTTCTTTGATGTGAAGATGACTAAAAAAACTTCAAGGTGCTTCTATGAAAGTTTTCATGCATGGTTGAGGCCCACTAAAAAGAGGTGACTAGTTTATTAGAAAATGCCCCGATGGGGCGGAAAAAAAGAGAATATACTTGCTCGGCTGGAAAATTTGCCAAGCTAGAAAAAGAAGTCGACTAGATATTTAAGAACATGGGTTAAGATTGGAAAAAATTCACTTTTGTTATATTGGATTTTCATTCTTTCTCAAAAAAAAATTTCCATGTCCGTGAAAAAGTATATTCTGCAACTGAGTGCATCAACACACTTTCCTACTAAACATATGCATCTCCGAAATTTTGACGAGGGCACAGGGGTGGACCTCGGTTTTTTGTCGTTTTTTGTGACAAAATTTAAAAAAAGTTGAACAAAAAATTATTTTTCATAACAAATCTTCCAGTTTCAAAACCCGGGACAGTTTGTACCAACCCATGTCCTCCCTCACATGTGGGTGCTTCTAACTGCGTGAGCTTTCTTTCTTAATTTTGTGTCAATGAAACAGGAATCAACTCTGGGAAGGTAACACATGAAATCCCACTCAGTTTTTTAGAAAAGGCTACAGCACAAAGTCTTTTTAGAACTAAATCGATTGTGTAAGATATGTTTAATTCACTCATCGTATGGAATTCACTCCGTAAGTAATCAAGGCCCAGTTGCACTGAAAGGGTCTAAGCTCGAGCTCAAGATATAGTCTCGAACAAAAGATGACTCGGTTTGCTCTCAACTTCGGTATAATTTGAATGTCATCAGGACTATGCCGAGCTTAATGTCGAGATTATGACTATGATATGTCTCCCTCACGATTTTTCAGATAGTGTGAGATGCAGAAGTTTTGAAATCGGTCGGGTGTTAGAATGCTATTGGTTTACCATTCCTTTACATATGAAGTCATGTGCATATAAATTTCATATAGAAAAATTTCACTGTAGTTGATGCCTAGAGAAGGACAAAATGCACGATGCTGCAGAAGGTACTTTTTCTTAGACATGGAAAATTTTTTTCGAGAAAGAATGAAAATCCAATATAACGAAAGTGATTTTTCCAACTTTAACCCATGTTCTTAAAAATCTAGTCCACTTCTTTTTCCAGCTTGGCAAATTTTCCAGCCAAGCAAGTATATTCTCCTTTTTTCTGCCCCATCAGGGCATTTTCTAATAAACTAGTTCTATATTTCTGTAATATTCTGCTACGCCATGCGTCATATAGAACTGAACGTGACCGGAAATTAAAGCGCGGTAACAATAGAGCGCGGACATTAGAGCGCAAAGACATTAGTGCGCAGGACAATAGAGCGCAGGGACATTAGATCGTAGGACAATAGAGCGCAGGACAGTAGAGCGCATGACAATAGAGCGCAGGGACATTAGAGCGCAGGACAATAGAGTGCAGGAAGATTAGAGCGCATCTATTGGTCCGAAAAAATTTTAACCAAAGTTCCGTGATCTACAATGAACGCAAATTTTAAATTGTTTCTGAACATGAAAAAAGAATACTAAGCAAGCAGCTTCATTTGAAAAGTTGGCAAAGTTTTCAAAAGCTGACAAAAAACTGCATGTGTTTTCTGAATGCGAGTTTGAAATTCAAGATGAATTCGAAAATGACAAAATGAAATAATTTCATTCAAAGGTTCAACAGTCAAATATTTGTGATTTTTTGTGCTTTTGGCAAATTTTGAAAAAATACTCCATGGTAGGAATAAGCTTCGAGTTCAACTTCTTCAGAAACACGAAAAGATTTAAAGAAAGCAATTTTGAGCTGATATGTAGTTATTTTTCACATGATTTTATTTACAACTTTTCTGTTTTGCTCGGATCAAATTTTTCTGTGCTTTGTATTCCTGTGCTCTAATGTCCTTGCACTCTATTGCGATAATGCTTTTTTGTCCTGCGCTCTATTGTCCCAGTGGCCGAATCAGGAATTTTTTTTCGGGGGAGAGGGGCGGAAAATCTTTTGAGTTCAGGAGGCGTCTCCGCCCCCCGTCACCTGCATCCGCCACTGTATTGTCTCTAATGCCCACGCTCTAATGTTCCTGTGCTCCATTGTCCTGCGCTCTATTGTCCCTGCGCTCCATTGTCCTGCGCTCTAGTGTCCGCGCTCTAAAGGCCCTGTCATACCTAACCGCGCGGCGCCGCGCGGTACCGGCCGGCGCCGCGCGGCGCCGGTTGTCCTATTCATACTAACAGGCGGCGCCGCGCGGCGCCGCGCAGTGGCTTGTCATACTTCGCCGCGCGGTACCGCGCGGCGCCGCTTTTTTACTTTTGGATTTTGCTCTTCTCAAAAAATGTGTATTGGTTTAGTTGAAACCTAATGGGGCGCCGCGCGGCGCCGCAAAAATTACAAAAACCTATTCATACTTCAGAGGCGGTACCGCGCGGCGCCGCGCGGTGAAGTATGACAGGGCCTTAACTTCCCTGCGCTCTAATGTCCGCGCTCTATTGTTATGCGCCCTAATATCTCTGCGCTCTAATGTCCACTCTCTCTAATGTCCGCGCTCTAATGTTTCGGTACCAAAACTTAAAACTTGTGAGCAAACTACAGTCTATTTTTCTTTAAATGCTTTTAAATAATGAAAGCGGAAAGCAAATAGTGTTTCAAATTTTCACGATTAGCAGATAAACAATATATCATATAGGACTGTAAATTAATAAGCATACATACCTAACGTTTAACAATTTTTTGAGTAAAAATTTTACAGTAAGAACTCCATGTAAACGATTTTGACGACAGCATTGATTAGTGTCACGTTTCTATTTGGAAGCATTTTCTAAAAAACATACTATAGGTTAACAATGTTTGTGTGCTGTAATTATGAAAAACCATCACTTCTGGTCGAGCACACAATTTGTATGGCACAGTGGCCACCCACATTTCAGATCAAAAATTATCACAATTTCTTCCAATTTAAAAGCTTACTTCGGAGCACCCTGTATCAATAATTGATCCCTCGTGCAAGATCCATGATTTATTGAATCATAGGAATTCATGACAAAATGAACGGTTGCGGCTTGAGGCCATAATTACCGGATTCAAAAATATCATTCAATAGAATAACGTTCAAAAATTCCAAAAAACATTCGACTATCAGCAGAACGAACGAGAGCGTGGCCAATGTGGTCGCATTTGGATCGCTTTTTCGTCCCGTTTCATCGACCAGCGTCGAAAACAGGTCGACGTTTTTGCGGTCTCGTAAATTCCTCAAACAAAAAGCACCGAAATCCAAAAATTGAATTTTCTGGAAGAATGCTAAACTTTGGCAAGTTAGGGCGAAAGGTACGAAATTAAGCGATTTTTTGATTGCGATGGTTAGGATTGAGGCCAAAATAGAAAAGATGGCCAAATAAATCGAATGATCACCGTATATTTCCGCGATATAAGAATCGTTGACGAATATAGCGAATCCAAATATTAATAGAAAAGCCGAAATAAATAATTGACAAACGGCACAAATTTTTGGATTTTTCATAGGAATTCGGCTAGTTTTGCAGCAAAAACGAAAAAACTCGAATACAGTCCTCAAATAGGCGGCTAATAAACTAATACACAGCAGAAGTTCCATTAATGTTGCGACTACGAGACCGACGTTCAAAATTATGATGTCATTTTCGGACAGTAACCCGGTTTTGAAGGATGATATTTGATCACTGGAATTGTCAAATATCGGCAAATCCGGCGAATTTTTTCCAATTTTGGCCACGTGATAATTGAACAAATAGACGTCTCGGAAGGAAAAAACGCCGCATAAAATCACCAAAATCGAATTCAGAGCAAAACATACAGGGCTCGGATTTTTGTACAATTTGACCGAAACGATCAAATGTATAAAAATAAAAAACGACAAAGGCGTAAAATTAGTCAAATATAGTCTCCGGCGGAAAAATCCGATAGTCAAAATAGACGAGCTGGCCACGAATATGACCGTTTGCCAAAAATATGTTTGTTTATAGATCGGCCATTCTTTGGTAATCAACTTAGCCAATTGTGGGGGACAATCAGGGAAAAAACCGTTGAAAAATAACATGCAAAAAATAGTCAAAGCGATCAAAAAAATGAAAAAGTTTACCAAAAGTAAAACTGTGGAAAAATCGTTGGGAAAAATATATAAAGTTTCTAATGGAATAAGAATTGGTTTAATGCTTACTAATAAAGCTACAAATTCTAAAATTAGCGCGCTTTTGTCCAAGAAGTTCACTTTTCCATGAAACATGACCAAAATTAGGCAAATCGACGCGGAAAATATCACCCAGAAAGACGAACCGATTTCGTCAATGATTTTTAGCGATTTGTCGTGATCAGTTTCATTTTTCAAAAATAATATCCCGGCGCTGAACGACAACATCAATTGGACGAAAATCAACAAAATCAAAATGGTACTTTTTCTAAGTTGACTAGTAGGCGGTGGAGCGACATTGGACATTTTTTGTAGTTGAATATGTACAATAACCAGGCATACGCAAGTCGGACCGCCCACTAATTGAGTAATAGAAACGAAAATTGATACGAAAATGTCCGACTCTTGAACGGACAAACCTAAATTGACCAATTGAGCTAAAAGCCCGGTAATTTGGTGTCCAACAGCTAAAAACAGAATACAATAAGAAACGGTCGATCTTTTGAAAAAATGACCCGTAAAAAATTTGACCAAGGCGTCGATGCCCGCGTAGAACAATAATAAAACGGAAAAGTTCGTTTCAACGTACATTTGTGTACGTCTATGGGGTGATGAGGTGATGAAAGTTCTCCTGGAATCCAATTTCCATATTCCGATTGAAAATCCCAAAACAGACAAAATTATGCAAAGTAGGCCCAAAATTCCGTTGATTCGATTCATTCGAAGGTAAAAAACGAAAGAATTCAAAGTCGTTCGATTGTAACGGAAATTATTCTCTAAACTATGATCGTAGACATCGCCGTCCTCCTCCTCGTGATCTTCTCCAAAACTCGGATCTTCATTGTCATTCTGAAAAGCACTATCCACGAAACCCACAACTTTTGATGTTGCTTGCATAATGAAGCATTCAAACAGGAAAAATCTACAACAACCAGATATAATGATGTGGAAATACCGACGGAAAAACGGCACTGCCTGTAAGAGAACAATAGTAATAGAAAAATAGACCCAGGGGAAAACAGGTTGTGACTGAATCACTTTTCAACTTACGTGAAAATCGAATAAAAACCAGTTTTCTGTTTCTCGTAACCTTGAGGCCCATCTATACTTTTTCGCGAAAATCTGTCGCAAGTGATTGCAACGATCAAAATCGAACGAATCCCTCATTTTCTCTGTGCGCAAGAAAGATCTTGACGAGTTCTATCCAGCGAAGTATATTTTGCAAAAAAAAATTGCGTAGTGTGGCAGAAATCAGCTATTTTGTAAGCATCTTGCGTTTCTTACGTTTCTTGCGTCAAAGCTGGATTTAAAACGCTCAATAGATACTTGTTGAAGATGTTGGGTATCTTTCGATCGGAAATTTCAATATCTACCTTGCAATGTATTACATACTGAAATTGCTTCAATACTTGAAGAGCAAATCGCATGCGTATGTTTTTTAGCGAAAAAAGTATAGATGGGCCTTTAGGTGTGTAATGGAAAGGAAAGAACCGTGTCTGCAATTTGAACAACATGACTGCAGCTTCAATTAATATTATATGACAGATTTTTTACTAATATTTTTTAATAGTTCAATAATCTAACGTTGTCCGTAAAATATTCTATCAGAATAGCCTGCTTGATATGCATTGACCGATTTTAGCATTTGTTTCGTATTCGTCTTTCTTAGTCCAATTTTTTCAAATAGCAGATAATTCAAGAAAATAAATGTTTTACTATAAGGTTTCTGGTATTCCGAGCAAAATTTAAATTTTCTAGATAAAGTTGAAAAATCTTTAATGTAAATAAATCGATATAACTTAAGCTCCCAAGCCTTGTCGAATAGTAGCCATATTGCTACGGGCCGCTGAAGTATTGAAAATTCATTAGAATTTTTAGGAATAAATTTTTTGACTAGTGCTGCACTACACCGAAATGCTCAAGTAGTCCAGTAGCAGCCAAATAATGGTTCACTGAATCTTTGAAGACCTCGAGTGTATCAGTAATGTACAACCTAATTCCATTTATTTAATTGAAATGAATAGAAGAATTTTTGAGCTCGGAATAACCTAACTTTCATGAAAATACCGGCTGTCTGATCCTGATATCCTGTTGATTGATTATGGCCACAATATTGCTTTCATTTCATGACAATTTGAAGTCAAAAATATAAGATGCTATCTGTATCCACATTTCAGAGAAAATTGACCATAAGTTTGCCACTTGACGAATGAAAGATAGACAATCACATTCGGTTCAGGATTAAAATAAATACTTGATAAGCGACCTAAACAGTGCCAGACACAACACGTTTATGCCGACGTCGAAGATTCTATGACCTTTTTACAAGTCAGTGACGTAGATTTTTTATCATACCTTTTACGCTTTCCTTGCCGTTAAATTAGAACGCTAAATGATAATTGAAATAGTGGAGCAAAAAACAATGACTTTTTACTCTCTATTTTGAACTTCAGGTGGGATAATAATTGACGAAGATGCGCGACATTTATCTTAGATTAAAAACCAAGGCTTGTAGCAATTGTTGAAGGGCTTCCTGGGTGGCGCCGTAGCTGTCCCACCATTGGCCAATGTCGGGGTAGGTGTTACCATCCCGACCAGGGCTCAACAAAAATGGCCGGGTTCGGGACCCGTGGATTGGCTACAACATCAATCCTACGGGTGGAATGTTGTATGTTGCCATACAACATCCCTCCCCCCTTGGAGCAACAGGGGGGCCCCCTGGTATGGTCACCAGTGTTGAAGGGCTTCCTGGGTGGCGCCGTAGCTGTCCCACCACTGGCCAATGTCGGGGTAGGTGTAACTATCCCGACCAGGGCTCAACAAAAATGGCCGGGTTCGGGACCCGTGGATTGGCTACAACATCAATCCTACGGGTGGAATGTTGTATGTTGCCATACAACACAATGTGTAACCAATGCAAGAATATGACGATTTCCAAACGAATTAAAATTCCTATTTATCATCTAAAAACTTGATCATCTCCATTGTTTGGTTTTCTAAGTAGCCCTTTCTAGTGTTATTCTTGTGAAATTGCATCATTTTACATTCGATAATATAAAAATTACAGAATCAAGTTGCAGTAGTTATTTTAATTAATTGTCCTTGTTTGTATCGTTTTCCAATGGCTCTAACGCCCAAGAATATAGGTGTAAAAAAGGTTAATTTGATGGACTATTTACAAAAACATTTTTCGAGCTAGCAGCCACGATTTAGAGCTCTGCTAGTTCTGACCCTGAGGAAATTGTAGGGTCTTTTGTGCAATTGTACTATGGAGCATAGAGGAAACTAAAAGCAACTAAATGATTTTAATGGGAGCTTTTTTACAAAGAGTTTTTCGAAAATTGTCAACTATACTTCGCATAATGTCATAGCAGAAGGTGCAGTTTGAGCATTATTGAAATCTTTTGATTGGAAGTATGGGGCGTCTTACTCCAGAGGCGCAAAAGTTAGGTGTTCTGCCGTTACACTCGTGAAATACAGAAAGTGTTTCATGCTTCATGTTTTTTGCTTCATGAATCATCGTTTTTTTTCATTTTTTCATTTTTTAGGATGGGGAATTTTTTCAAGATGATATCTTGATTTTTTTTCAAGATGACGTCTTGATTTTTTCACGATGAGATCTTTATTTTGTAAAGATAACATCTTCATTTTCTCAAGATTATCTTTAAAAAATGCGATGCGCTTGAAAAGAAAGTCGAACATGAAAAAACTCTTTCATCTTGATTTTTTGCGATGCATCTTGAAAAAACCGAGAGCATCATGTTCGAAGGTAACGATGTTTTTCAAGTTGTTACAAATTTTTTTCTAGCTTCCCTTCTCGTATCTCGTGATCATGGGCTATGAAACATGAAGAGATGTTAACGAGATGTCTACGTCTTACATTATGTACTCAGCAGAGATGTTGTACGGCAAGGCGTGACATAAGTGTCGATTCCAGCATGTCTTATGTGAGTGTCTGTCATAAGACAAAAGCCCGTCAACGGCCTACAGGCACGCAAAGAATTCTAAAACTTTTGAAGAGTTTTATAACACTTTTACCATGGATTTTACAGATAATGTGATAAAAGTCATCTGTTTATCCAAACAAACGAACTTGTTCAACTTTCCTGCATGTATAAAGGTGTGAAAATAAAAAATGTGTGTGATGTTATAAATGATAGGTCTGCATGCCGTGTAAGCGGACATCTTTAGTCTTAAATTGATACCGTTGTAATGAGGACTACAAGTTGAGAAAAGAAAAGTTGGCCCACAATGCATTTTAATCATCTGCCAACGGATTTCTTTGCATTCCCAGTAGCCGGTTTCATCCAAGAGACTTAAGCACCAGCTTCATTCAAGAGAATTAGGCTTCAGCTTAAGATATATTTAAATCTATAGTCTGTTTTTTTCAAATGCTTGTAACGCAAAAATGCTGAAAGTAAGTACGCATGCAGAATTTCGTTCCGAGATAATATCGTTGTTGACTGCATGTTAGGAATCGATTAACCGGCGGAGGTAAACTGTGACCGAACTCAACTAAACTCGATAACTCTTTTAAAAATAATTTCCGTTCAGTGCGACAAATTTCCAAAAAAATTTCACACAGCTAAAAAATATATTTGCTCTGCGCAGAAAAAGCCAAGCAAATGACCAGCGCTGCGGCGCGATGCGCCGGATTTTGAGATTTCAACTTTTCAAAGCGCACCAACTATATCACGATCTTAACTCCCAAATTATTTTCATTAAATAAGAATCATGTGCAAGAATTTTTTTCTCATTTCTAACTTTTTTCCTAACAAATAGCCTTCATTTTCGTCAAATTTCAATTGACGCGTTTTCCCCCGTAATACAGTATAATGTGCGCACGCGCGGTAATTGAACAGGCAATACATACTTCATTCCGTCTTTTTTTGTTACAAGCATTCAGAAAAAAACAGACTATATATGTTGTACCATTGACGTTAAGGTGTATCACATCATATTACAGCAAATGTTATAACAAAGATTATAACAAATTTAGCTAACACCTTAAGCTGCAGCTCAGCTGACGCTTACGTCTCTCTGACGAAACCGGCCCATTTTCATTTTAAAATGAGTAGATTACAGTACGAGGTTTATTCAGGGGAGCTTGAATGTTTCTACACCGGCCTGAATATAATGCGGGGCATGTCATTTCTGACTTCGGGAGATCTTGTAGTCCGTATTTTATAAAATGCTTCTAAATTGAAAATGCAAAAACAGTATTGCTGTCAAAATTGTTTACACGAAGCGTCTATAGTGAAATTTTTCATAACAAATTGTTCAAAATCAAGTGAGTAAAGTAACAAATAGTGAAAATATGAAATAGTACTTTTATCATTCAGGAGTATTCAAATAGAAGGGTATATGAAAACTCCAAGGGACTAACAAACAAAAGAAAGCAGAGCATGTCAGATTTCAACAAATTTTGAAGGTTACGGTCGTACAGTTGTTCCGATCAATTTATGAAAGGTGACAAATTTGAACGCACTGGTTCTGATTATCATATGAGCTAGATAAATCCTTCATCTTTTAGTGCATCGCTTTTTTCGCTTGAACATTATTACAAGGTGTCATCATTTATGCACGACGTCTAAATTTTCCAAACCGGACATAAAATCATCCTTTTTCTCTTAGGTCATTAATAATTAAGCAATATGAATGATAGAGGAACGACGATGGAAAACTTAATACCATTTTAGAAAATCATCAACCGCGATATTCCATCTTTATCGAAGATGGTCGGTTTTCTTGGGAGTGAAAAAAGAAGAGTAGGAGAGTAAAAACGCTTCGCTACCATCGGTTGCCTCTCCTTTTCATTAAATAATTATAAAGCTTACATCGGGATTGCCGCGCTCGCTTATTATCCATGCTTGCTCTTCAGGGCAGAATGCGAATTTTTCCACTCATCCGTATGCAAATGAGCAAAAGTGCAGAGCATTTTCATTTTCCTTTTCTCCATAGTAAAGAAGACAAAATGACATATCAAAGCCAAACAAGATGTTACTTCATCATCATCATTATTATTATCCCAAGAAGCAGCAGCAAAAGCAGAAGAAGAAGAATAAGAAATTAAAAATGCCTTTAGCAGATGAGGGAAGGATGTGTTCTGTTTTTCACATAGCCATGAATAATGGACTGATGCAAAGAAAATGGAACTGTACCATAGCATTATTATTCTTATATTTACGGCTTTATCATCATCATCGGCATCATAATCATCTTGATAATAATCATCCAAGTGGTGAAAAAGAAGACTTTCATATAGAGAAGTAATCCGTGAAATGAGCTCTATCATTCGGTAATCAGTCTCCCGCTCTCTTTTTCTATTTCATCCTCAGTGCTGCTGCTGCTTCTTCTTGTTCTTCATCGTCTGTATATCTTTTCGCCACCTTGTATCTCTGTTTTCAATTTAAGTGATGAATGCATTATATAACGTGTCACTTTTCTAATTAATTTTTCTGTTTCGCAAAGATGTACACATCGGCAGTGAATCTTTGTCGCTTTTCTTCTGGCTAGTCACTTCCTTGGCTGCCGTTCACTAAACTGTAATTAATGCCTTTGCAAATGAAAGATATTTTTCGACTGACTCTTTTCAAAGGTTCGGTTCAGCATCTGTTTCACAGTAACAACAGTCACTATACTACAGCTTATTTTCTTGGATTTGGGCATCGGAGTGCAAAAAGATGTTCACGCAAATAGTGAACAACCTGTATAACGCGGACACTTATTTTCTCTGGTTGACTGTAGCCGTTAGGAGAATAATTATACTTTATCCATTTTGAAGCAAATCATGTAAGTATGCAATGATAGTAAGTTCAATACGACAAAATAGTAAGTTTATTACTGTAATCAATGAAAAAAATTGGTAATGAGCGGTAAACAGAACAGCTGAAAATCCCTGTCAGTAACCTAGTTAAGTGGTCAACGAGTAGCATGCAGGTATCGACGCAGTTCTGTTCAAATCGACATTGAATAAGCATGATGGCTTTTTTATGATTTTGGCCTTTCTCATTCTCATGAAGAAATTCAGCATTTTTCTACAGTATAAAGTTTTTCACCAAGTGAAAATAGCGTACCAAATAGAACCTATTTTTCCGCTTTCGCTACGTCAATCATGTTAAATCAAGTTGGCCATAGAGAAAAAAGGATTTCGACATACAATGCACGTTTATTATCTGCTGGCGGATATGTAATAAATCTTCTGCATTCTGACACTTAAAACTAAATAGACTATATAGCATTAGAACCGCTGAGGATTCAAAATTTTTTCCAAATATGACCGAGCGCCATTAAACCGTGATGCAATCAATTTTTTAATGATGAGTTCATTAGAGGGCAAGGTAGTTATGTGAGGATAATTACACTTTTAACCTGCCTTAATTTTCGATTACCGTAAAGGCTGGGAAGGAATTGCCGCAAGGAATTCACCTCTAGAAATCGTTGGCCATGGCAGCCTTCATCCCGAATTTGCCAACCAAATGACTGCCATAGGGCTGGTGGGAACTGCCAATGTCATTTTTTATAAGAAAATTTACTTGACCAACAAAATTTCAATTTTTTGGCCTCACATTTCGAAGGGTTTTTCTACCATTCGCTTTTGTATTTTTTCGACATCTGAATAAAAAATATAGAACATTTTTTCCTTTAATGATCCGCTAAATTTTGACAGCCTGACTCAACCCAAAAAAAACCGGTAATTGTTAATCAATAGCGCAACCGTTTTAAAAGCGCAGCCGTTCCAAACGCGTAGCTAGCTTCAAAAGTACAGCCAAATATTTCAAAAGCGCAGCCAAATATTTCAAAAACCCAACCAAATATTTCAAAAACGCAGACGAAAGTTTTAAAAGCGCAGCTGAAAATTTTATTAGAGCAGTCAGATAGTCAAAGGCGCAGCCATAGTTTCCACAGTATAAAAATAATATTGGATGGATGCGTCTAAGATACTCTCACTTTCATAGAGGCGTAACCTGACGTAATTTGAGATTATTTCTGCTCGTTATCTTCGTGGAAACCTTTTTATGTGCTTCTGATTTACCCCCTCTGAATTTGACGGCAGACTTATAACTCGTAAGGGAATAACTGGGTTGACGTCAGCAAGATGCAATAGGGAGGCTTTTTGAAACTATCGTCGAAGGGGGATTTCATTATTTTGTAAGATGGTGAATTCCGCTTAACTCAAGCATTTTGAGCTGGATCCCGGAATCGGCGGTTGATTCCAGAATTCATTCCAAAGGTCGTTTTTGACTTTTTGCATGTTTCGACATCGATCTTTGAACCAACTGTGTGCCGTTAACCGATCCAAAAGTACGATACTGGCAATCGCCGTGGTGACCATCGATAGAATTTTTCAAAATCACACCGTTCGAAATAGTAATTTTAGAGTTCGACTTGTTTTTATCTTTGAAACGAATTTATAATATTCTTTACATTCCAAGCAAATCCAATGCTCATTTAAAATAAGGTTATATATTTATTTCTGTAAATTTTTCAGATTGATAAAATTAGTTCGCATTTTTTGAATTCTTATTTGAAAGCAATCTGGCTTTCAAAGAATGATTAAAAGCATAACTTGCTCCAACAAAATACGGTTTGAAAAAGTGTTAGAATTCACAACATTCCAAATCTTATCCACTGCATATGAGGGAAACATTTTTTGATTAAATTGCATAAAATATCCTGTTTTCCAATTTCAGACGCAATATGTGTGTGGGCTTAATTTTGTATGATTGCAAACAAAATTCTATATGCATAAACTGAGAAGCAAGATGAACTCATTGATTTATTTTTTAATTTATTCTCATTCTAATAATTAATTATTTTTCCTAAGATTTGGCTGCGCTTTTGAGTACCAGTTTTCTCATTAGCTAGTAGCTACGATTTCGAACCTTATAACGTGAGAATATACTCACCGTGAGCCTTTATGTCAAAAGCCGAGTAGAAGTGTTACTACACCCGTCAAGATGCCAGAAATCAAGCAGGATCCTGCCAAATCATTCGCAAAAAACTTAACTAGTCAAATATTCATCAACTCAAACGTAGTTATATTTTTGTTTTTAATGATATTGTTGCGCCATCGAATCTCACTTGATGAAACCCCAGATCAGTCATGAAATACTGAGAGTCAGAGTCCTCAATAATCCCAGGTGCATGTTGTTTGGCGACCGCAAATATATTCAATGGCACCAGCGTTTTTTTCCGCACAGTGCGGACTTTTTTTGGGCTGTGCGGAAAAATTTTTAGGCATTTTCCGCACAGAACGGAAATTTCTTTGGGCGTTTCAACTGCTGGCATCGATGAAAAGGTGCATTTTGGTGCAATTTAGGTGGTCAAAATCTCAAATTTTTCCGGCGCTCCACGCCGGCAATGAAAATAATTTATAATATTAACTACAATTTAGCTGAAGCGCAGCCAAAAAGAAGTTTACTTTGATTTCTCGATTGTCCCTGATTGTTTCCATCAATCTTATATGTCTCTGCTAGAGTGAGTAAAACTCGTCACTTTGTAGTGTGAATAGGAATTTTCATATGAATTTGCTGATTTTTCCCACATTTCTCCACACATTTATTTAATACCATCATTTTTCTAGGAAAAATCTAAACCGAAAGTATTACAAATTATCTCTAGAATACATTTTCTAACATTTCAGTAGCTCCTTTGTTCAAAAACTCTCTGGTGTGACGCATTGGAAGTTAAGTGTGCATGGTTTTCATGATTTGAAGTTTCTCATCCCATTCATCAATTAGTAATCTTCAGTATTATAGTCTTTTTTCTTGAAATGAAACTAATAAAGGTGGAAAAAACTAATGAAGGTGGAAAGCAAGTAGTATTTCAGATTTTCACGATTTTCTGAAAAACAATATATCATATAGGACTGGAAATTTGTGAGCATACTGACCTAACCTTTAAAATTTTTCGAGTGAGAAATTTTAAAGCAAGAGCTCTATGTTAAAGATTTATACGACAGTACTGATTCGTGTTACTTTTTCAATTGCGAAGCATTTTGTAAAAAACGGACTATAGGTTCGGATTTTGTTGAAAATTGAGATTTAATGTTGTTTTTCATGAATTCTTTCTCTCACTTGAAGTTTTCTGAACTTTGTGAACACAAATTTTGTCATTGGGAAACTATACGATTTTTGATTGAAAATGCAAACCTTTTATTTTAGAGATAAAGGTTGAAAAGGCTCATTTTCCAGCATTCTGGAATATCAAAATGTAGAAATTGAATCAATTGGAAAATCAATTGAAATCTATAAATCTTCAGCTCTAGTCACAGAAATGACAGCAGCAACTATTAATTTTGCTCATTCAATCTAAAATAATGTTTTTGAGCTAGAAAAACAGATGCTTTCCATTATTTTCTTAACAATCAATAATTTTCGCTCATTTCACACATTTTTCAAATGATTTAAACTTCGAACGGAAAAAATTTTCGTGTGCGGAAAAAATTTTGGGTCATTTCCGCACAGTGCGGATGAAGGCGTGCGGAAAAAAAACCCTGAATGACACATTTTGGTTATTAGACCGTAGCGTGAAACGCCCGAAAAAATCCAGGGATTTTTCCATTCCTGAATTGGGGTAAAAATTGGAGGAATCGCAGATAAAATCCTAGGAATCGGCGACAGTGGGCGACAATCCTATAGAATCGGTGACAAAAATCCTAGGATTTTCTCACTTCTGAATTGGGCTTTAGGCCTACATATTTTTAATCAGTGATCCGATGTGCGAAATGCTATTTAGGCCACTCTGGATTTTTATCTGTAATCAGTTAACATCTTTTACATGTACCTGGTTACAATATTCTGCCCAGCTAAGTTTGTCAACGGGGACTTTCAGACGTCTACATGCCAATTTATTTAGCAGTGATGCAGCGCAACGAGAAAAGTAGGAGGAATGTTGAATGATGGAAAACTCACAAGCCTATTACTATAGTTGAATGTTTTTTTTTGTATCTGCTGAGGGGATAGGCTTTAGCTTTCACCTTCTCAGCTCCGTTAGTCAAAAAATGAAAGTTTACATGTAAGATCATGAAGCTTCTTACGTCATTACTCTCCTCCAACGTGATGATGAAATGAGTCCAAAAATGTACTACAGTAAACGTTTCCAACTTTCCTGTTGTTTCAACCAGTCATTTCAACTGTTATTCAAGTTTAATATGTTAATTTGTTGATCACGAATATAATTTTCGGAAAGTTTCTCGTGTCATTAAAAATGGATCGTAATGTCTGATAACTTTATTGGGAAAAATTTTTTCATTGAACTTTTTCATTACTGTAATTCTCTGATCGACCGTGAGCTTGGCTAAAAAAAACTAGAAATGATTGTGGTATTAAATGCGCTTGGCTAAAATATCTTTGTGACTCGATATTAAAAATAGTATTTCGTGGTTTGGTTGTGCTTAGAGTACTTGAGAAATTTGTCTTATTTTCTTTACTATTCCCAATTCCAGTGATTTTTGATATTTTTTCCAATGGAAGGTCTTCAAGTGCTGTGTTCGTTTCGTAACGCCAAAAGCTGGCACGAACTTTAATAATAGTATCTTTTGGTCTTGTCAGCACAATTTTAGTCAAACAGTGGAAAATGACGTATATATTACGCCTGATTTCAGAATGAATGACGTGTAAAATCGCACATAGATTCAGTTATTACTTGAATTCGGATCCTCAAGACCAGACACAGTATATCATTTCCCTTTTTCAAATTCTCAAAAAAAACTTTATTAAAATTCTATACTCTACTCTATTTATTTTGAAATGATCGATTCAGCGATCCCATGAACACGAAAAAATTAGTGAAGCTTATTACTGTAATGAATGAAGAAAACCTCTCTTCTATGAGCAGTAAACACAATAACTGAAAGTTTCACCCCATAATCTCGTTAAAAATGGCCTTCAGGTGTCAAACACAGTTCTATTCAGATCAAAAGTGGACAAGCATTCCTATGATTTTGGCATTCCTACTGTTATGAAGAAATTTAGCGTTTTTTTATGGTATAAGGTTTTTTACTCCGTGAAAACTGCTTATCAAATTAAACCTTTTTTCTTGGTTATCTCTGCATCTATCGTTCCGTAATAAGCAAACCATGCGTCGTATTGTTTTGTAAAGAGCGCGTAAGGTGACTACGGTCACGTCTTTTGAACGTAGTCTGCATGGTTCCCTGCTTCATGAAAGTTATTTAAAGAATGTCGAGAGTCCTTTGATCCAAAGAATTATTTTACCAAAAAATGTTGTTATCTATTACCCTCTGATAAATCTGATCATTTTCACTTGTTTATATTCTCTTCAATGTCACTGATGCCTTGTCAGTAGTTACTTTTTGTCTTTGAAATGATAATTCTGCCATGTCAGAGAAACCCTTTTTTCTTCAATAATGTCCCATAAAAACTCCCACATCTTGATTCCTCACTAAGCCGAAACCACCAATATATACAGTAAATCCTTTAATAAAAAAGTGAAACAATTTCCTTCTTTGGCTTATCATCTTTCGTCGATCATTCAACGTTGTGCTTCCTTCTTCCTTAAATATGTAAGAATATCTTCCTATACGATCTCTCTGTATATCGGAAATATACGGCTTCCTTTTCATTTATTCTAACGATGATCTTATGTGACACATTATTCAAATGAGTCTTCTCTGCTTGTACTTAGTAGCAGAAAGCCATAATTGAGTATAAATTTTTGATGCAATCTCATTTTGAAGAACTACTCTATCTTTCCAAGTATTATGGACTGCGAATCAAAGATAACCGTAATTTCAGACCATGTTAAAACTGCAAAGTTGATTAATTCGATCAAGGATGCGAGAAAATTTAATTAAGAGCTGGCTAAATATACGTAGTATGCCTTTGGACAGGTTAAAACAGTCTGTAATGTATCTTGCAATACCCAGAAACATTCAAAATTGAATTTGCAACAATATTCAATGCATAAGATTTAGCTTTATGTTCATGAATGACAAGGCTCATCATTATAAGTTGATTAAAGAAAAAGAAGGTCGGTTAGTTGAGTTCTCTTGTCATTACCGGGTTGGAATTCGAGCATTTCTGTCTAATGTTGATGCCTGAAAAGCATCAAGCAATAGACTCCAGAAGTATCTGATTGAACAGTTAGGGTAGGATCAGGGTAGGACCCGCTAGTAGGACACCCCCGATTTATGAAGGATCAGGTGATATGGATTATGCGCTGCAGGTTCAAATGACACGCCTTGCTGTTAACAAAGCCGCGCTGGATTTATCACGAGAAGCTGATGACTTACGAGTCCCTTGAAATTATTTTTTTGATTCTAATAATTAAATTTTTCTCATCTACAAATTATGTTCAAAAACCGCCTGTTATTATGTGCTTTGCTGCTGTGTGAACGATGCATTGTTCTCACATAATCGGTTTGCATGCAGCCAATAGAAGATAGTTCTGTAGTACAATCGGCTTGTGAACCTGTGTCACTATGCCAATTTGAGTAAATTATAAAATTTTTGGTAATAATAAGCAACCGTTTTGGATGAAAATACTAGACGTCCTCATTTCCCCTCCCCCAAGGCTGCACTTGCATCAACGATGATAATTTGTGGTCATGAACATACTTTGATTTGACATAGCAGCTAGCCTGCTGAATTTAAACTTTAAAAGTTGAAAGTTATAAAGGAATCGTTTTTTTGGAGTCAACGGCTATTGCTAAACACGAAGGAATTTCGGTCTTGAAATGGCCTCCCCAATCACCGGATTTGAATCCAATCGAAAGTTTATGGAGGATTTTGAAAGAATTTCTCATTCGCAAAACTTCCATTTTAGAAATGAACGGGAAATGACAGAAAAGTTGGTGAAAGTTTGGTAGACAATAAGTGTTAAATGTTTGAAAAAGTTGGTTTCCTCGATGCCAGAACGATCAACAGTCGTAAAATGGTTATTCAACTAAATATTAAAAGTGTTGCATGATTGAAAGTAAAGATTTAGAAATAGTTGCACCTTATGATCTTTGCTCATTCTAATTACAATCACATTAAAAGTCACAAAATCTTGGAAATGCTCACCCTGTGGGAAACTTTTGCATACCACTGTACAACAAAAGCACTTCGCATCTCTACTACCGTCTTTTGATCCAGTGGTCAACCCGAAATGCTAGTAACCCAGAGTCGTTTCCTGGCTGCATCAAAAATTTTCAAATATGCATGGCAGGCATAAAAAACTGTCTGAGCGTTGTTTCAGAAGTGGAATTTTAGTGCAAGAGATCCTTGGAAACTTCATCGAAATTACATCAAGTCGATGTCAAGACAGACACCTTTCCTCTGTGCGCGAGCACTGCAAGCCTGCCGTATAAGCCTCAAATATTTATTAGATATAAATTGACATGCAACATCAATACCCTTTTGTTGTCTTTCTTCCTATTTTTTGTTTAATCCGGTAGGAACAATCGGTCAACTTAGAACACTACTCAATGATCGTGCGAGTAGTTTCATACGGTACCCAATCGATCCCTCAGATGGAGGTCCAATCCTACTATGCTCTATCATTTTGAAATGATCTATGCAGCGAAGTCAATGCCAAACTTATATTCAAAGTTATGGAAGTTTCGTTGGCTCTTCAATAAATGTTTCCTTCGTGACGCAGACTTCTTGATGATCACTCTTTTCAATTACTTGAAGATTATAGAAATTGATTTCCTGATCTCTAGTAAGGCTGCATTTGCCCAAACTCCGACGGTTGCATCGGTCACTTCAAAATGAATGGAGTATAGTCATTCTCGATTGCGGACCTACGACATATTGTCGATTTTGATGGGCAATCATTCTTGTATGCTCTGAATAAGTATGAATTATGAGTCTCGTTCTTGTTTATCGGTTTCAAAAATGTTTGAACCCCCTCCGTACAATCCACGGAAAGAGCCGAGGCTAGAATAAATTTTCGTGTGTGCTTTATTTGGCCTCAATGAGATCAAATTCCATTCACACCTTTGCAAATTTTAGCACAAATATATTGTGGAGAAATCAGTGCAACATTAACAACATATATGTAAGATTATCTGAAATTTAAGCAAAAGTGTGTAAATTTGAATGGAATTCTATCCGTGCTCCTCATATCCCCCACATTCATCTACAACCTATACACTACTGGCTTCAGACTATTGCCTATTTCTTCTGTTTTTCATCAATATTCATCTGCTTATTCCCCTTATACAACATCTCGTTAAGATTTTTTTGGGGTAAATAATCACTTGGCACACCAGTCGTTTGCCATCCCGATGAAGAAGAAGCGCCGCCCCAGGCCGTCGCCGCCCTTTTTCCATGCATAATTGAGAAACGTGTCAATTCAATTGTATCCCTTTATATTCCGCATCGTTGGGTTCGCCCTGTCTGGTGTCGAGAAACAAAAGCGACAGTGAACTTTTTTCTAGCCACATGTTTCAGTGACATTGGCCGAGAAAAAGAGGATGGAGTTTTCGTGAGTGGAGAGTGGGCAAACCAGGTCTCGTATCGTAAATAAGGCACGGATCGGTGGATGTTTGGGAGAAACTTCAAAAGCAGACCCCAGTTTTTGACATTTCATGTGCAGAAGATAAAATTAATTAATTAAGTAAAAAAGAGAGGAACTAGCAGTCCTCTTTCTACGCAAGCGATCAATTAGAAGAATAATCATAAGCATTCTTCACTCATTTGCATAAATGATAATTTTCACGAAAGGTGCGAGAAAAAATAATCCTTGTCTTGTCACTTTGGGGATCACCGCATGGTTGAACGGTGATTAGATGGAGCAGAGTGAAAAAAGGTAAAAAATGTTCCCAGTTTCGGATAGGGATATTTGCGCATTGATCCATCACGTCCACGAATTTCATGTGACCGTGAAGGGTGTTTCTATTTGCAGTTTGGCCGTTGCGCGGTTAGCTCTTTTGCAGAAAATTGGTAATAAAATTAAGTTGTTCTCATACTCTGCTCGCTTTCATTTCTGAAACACTTGAATTGCTTGAATCAGGTTACAGTACACCTTTCAAAATTCAAAGTCTCATATTATATAAAAATATACTATGTGTGAAGCTACTCCCGTTTGATGATAATTTTTTACATAACGGCTGCAGTTTGGAATGATGTTTGCAATCTGAAATTATTGACACCATCAAAACGGAGAATGTACTCTGACTCTCTGTGGTCTATGAAACCACACACTCGAGTCGTAAACAATGGAAAAGATGTACAGTTCCGAAGTCTGCAAACATTGAGGTACCGATCTATACCCTGCTTTTCATGGGATGCTTGTAAATATTGGGAGTGGAAAGCAAGTATTATTTCATATTTTTGCAATTTCCTGTCAGACCAGACGTCCAATAGGACTAGGAATTTGTGAGCCCTTACCATTTTCGAACAAAAAATCCTATAGTAAAAATTTCGTCTAAACGACTTTGGAGACAATTCTGACTTTTTATCATTTCTCAGTTTACAAGCATTTTATAAATGATAGGCCATAAATTCGTCGATAATTTCCATTGCAAATGTTGAAAGTGGTGCATGATATACGCGTTAATCAAACCCATAGAATCCCTGTGAATACTGTTGTTCTATCTTATTTTACATCGCAATCTGCAGGATTATTCATGTCAACGAAAAATCCACAATATGCTTGACCAACAATAGAAAATCAAGTAGTCAGTTTTTTATAACTAACATGCTTCTAAATATGATCCAGCTTAGTACTGTCGTCCACATCCCTTGCAAAAAGTTGAACAGAATTTTTAACCTGAAATTTTTTAACGTTGAGTAATCTTACAAATTTATAATTCAACGTAACAGGTTAAGCAGAAAATCGTCAAACGGTAAATGGCACTTCTTTTCCACTGCTGTTATTTAGGAACCTTCCGGAAAAAATAAACTATTCATTCAGTTTATTAACATTAAAAATATTTTAGATTTCAGTAAGTCCTGTAGGATTGTGTCTTCTCAAATATCAGAATTTAACTCCAGTTCATGAAACAGTGTAAATTCTTGTTGACCTCACATATGTCAATATGGCTTATGACGATCTTGGGGGGGGGGGGGGGGCTCGCCGACATTTTCCGACTACCAGCAATAAAATCATTAAAGACGACCCATTAGTAGGCACAGTATACATGTGAATAATAGCGACCTAGTATGTGGCGCAGGTTGATTGACGCTTGCTCCAGATATATGAACAAAGGAGCAAAGCTCGTTGTTTTTATGACTAGTTGATAAGGAGCGTGCAGCAAAACTTTTCCAATTCAAGTCCAACTTGTTGTATGGTAACATACAACATTCCACCCGTAGGATTGATGTTCTAGGCAATCCACGGGTCCCGAACCCGGCCAGTTTTGTTGAGCCCTGGTCGGGATGGTTACACCTACCCCGACATTGGCCAATGGTGGGACAGCTACGGCGCCACCCAGGAAGCTCTTCAACAAACTGTTTTCGTTCCAATTTCATTGATTTTATCATGAAATTTCATGCAATAATAATATAAAATGTACAGGATATCACGCAAAATTCATAATTTAATTCTAAACCGGTCAAACACAAAAAGAGAAAGAGTAAGTTAAACATAAAAATCAAACAATTCACCCAGATATGTACTCAGTAACGTAACAGTTTATATTTTTTAATGACATATCTTTTGACACATCTTTTTTAAGCATTTTTAAATTTTACTTTTTAAAAATTGTAAGCTTCTGTAAATACAAGCATTATGTATATAGGTTGTACAGCATCTTATTTAGAATTTTGGAGAAATAAATTTTTTCATGAAAACCTGGTTTATTCTTGCATGAAAATTCATATATTCTTGCATGAAATTTTAAGACAAATTCATTGAAATTGGAACGAAAACAGTTGGACTTGAATTGGAAAAGTTTTGCCTCTCAAATGAACTTTCACATGACTTAAGCCGTTTTATCGTATTATTTCCAAAATGCTCTCTTATTCTCGCTGGCGTTGTTATTCTTAAATGATTCTGACGTGATGATTCTTGACGTTATACTGCAGGGGTGTTAATTGCAACCCACAACCGATAGTTAAGAGTATCATGGATGAGTGTATCAATCAAAACAAGTTACCACATATGGAATCCATTCATTGTAGATGTAATTATTGCCTAATGTGACCTTTCTTGCATAATTTGAAGAAATCTACATAATTGGGATGTATCTGCGAATTATACTGTCGTGACAATATTGATTATGTAAGCATTTTTGTGGCTTTCTTAAAGTACATTTAACAGCAACGTAGTAATAATGCAAGCTGTTGATAAGTTTACGTGACTCATAGAATGATGCATTCTAAGGTTACTTATAAAAATGTATTTTTATCAAAAATTCCAAAAACATCTATTATCCTTGCTCATTCAACGAAATTGCATCACTGGTCAAATGCTAAGAAATTTTCCAAAAAAATGACTAATCGTTGGTATCCAGTTCATCTTTTACCGCATTTGGCAGGTCGTAGTGATTCTTAGTTCTGTCATCAGAAGTGTCATCTTCAAATTACTCAAATCGAAGACCATCTTTGTAGAATATTATATCAGCTTGTAAATAACAACTCTGCGTGACTGAAATATTCTTTGCGCTAGCAATCAAGGCGATGTCTGTACGCTGCAATTCTCGTGATATCATGGCAATCATCATTATCGCCATAATCATTATTACGGTAGTCTTCTTTTCTTTCTGTCTCGATAACATTATAAGAGCTTATTAGAAACATGCCTCATCAATATGGCTGCCGCACCATGGCTACGTTGCACATGCGTACCCACAAAAAGACTAATGCATAGATAAAATCCGACCACCACCCAAGGCTCATCAATCGGCCCGGTGCTCATCTTAATTAGGCATGTTTATTTATGAATATATCACATTTCTTCGTTTGAGCACAATTTTCCTTCTCTCTCCTCTTCTCGCTCTAGTCTAAATGTGCATATGAATTTTAGTCTTCTTCTCCTGCAGCATGTGTATATGTGTCTTAACTTTTAATGAAAACCTGATGAGATGTTCTGCTGCTTTTGCTCCCTTCTTCCTCATTATGCTACGTGTGCCTATAAACGTGATGTGGATCAAGATATAAAAGATTCATTATTTATGCCGGAGGTTTCAAAGATCACCGGGTGTGTATATGTGTGTCCTCCCCTTACTCATCCGAAGATTATCTTACCAAAATGCAAATATAATATCTTTCGATGCGGGCTGTATATGAGCAACAGTCGGATGGATGTCTTATCATTTGGCTTTGTATTGAATTTCATGTGTTTCCAAGGAGCGGTAGCCTTTTAGAATAGATTCCATCTGGAATATCAGGCTGCACAGAAGTTCTTACAGGGCTTGATTTGGACTACGTATATTAGGTTTATGAAATAATATGAAATCATTCAACATCATCTTAAGGTTCAATTTTCTTTGAGGAAAATGTTTGTTTTACAACTGAATTTACGCAGAAAACATTTTTCGATAATGCAATTCCGGTTTCTCAAGCAAACGGTCAAGTTGGCATACTGTTCAAGTTTCTCTTTTTTTACAATACACGGCAGCCACCTTATTAAAATCTAACTGTTTAGTTTACTGTAGCCGACATTTATGTATGCTTCAACCTGGATTACGTAAGTATCCAAACACTACTCGAACGTACATCGTATTTCCTGATCGATTTGCCCACAGAACCGGATTCAAAAAGTATCTCAATTTCGATACCGCTTTTTTGAAATGTTATGACTCGATAGCAGTTAGAAACTCCTTCAATGTCGATCAGAAAATGTCAGGTTAAACTGTACAATTTACACTGACCGGCATAGAATTTAGTTCCGGTTTTTCTCATTCGATTGCAAAATGAGTCTGAATAGTCTGTCTCCTTTATAAAATGTTTGTAAGTTACTATCTTTAAAATGCACAATAGTTTTACTATTTCGCTAATTTTCAGTCCTGTATGACGTGTACTTTAGCAGAAAATTACAAAGAATGAAACAATACTTGCTTTCCATGTGCATTTTTTCCAAATATTTCTAAAAAATAAAATGAACAGGAAGGCTACAGTAAATTTAACTTCAAATAAGCCAAGGTGATGCAATAAAAAAATGATAGCATACATGAATTCGTCGCGTAGCCAAAATCGGAACTTTACATAGGTCGCTACTGCACTCATTTTGAAGCGATCCGTGCAGCAATGCCATGGAAGTAAGTTCAATACTAAAAAACTAGTGGCCGTAATATGGTAATCAATCAAAAAAATTTTCTCAATGAGCGGCAAACAGAACAGTTGAAAATTCCCTTCACTAACCTGGTAATATTTCTCGAATCACACTCAGGTACCGACACAGTTGTCTTCAAAACTACAGTGGATAAGCATGACGTTTTTCCATTGATTTTGTCCTTTCCCATTCACATGGAGAAATTTAACGTTTTCCTATAGTATAAACTTTTCCGCTAAATGAAAATTATTTATCAAATTGAAGCCAAAATTTTTTCGGTTTTTGTTGCGTTTATCATTTTAAATGAAATGGGCTATAGTTGACTTGTGAAAAAGGTATTGACTTATGCGATGCAGGTTCTTATCCCCATCGCTTAGGCTTATTTGGAAAAAATTAACTATGGCACTACCTAATATATTTTGAAATCATGGGCTACATAAACTATACACGTCATAAAAAGCAGCAAACTTGCAAGTCAATTATAACCTATAGCCTGTTTTTTATAAAATGCTTTCAGATACAAAAATGACACAAATCAGTACTGTCGTCAAAATCGTTTACATAAAGTTCTTACTGTAAAATTTTTCACTCGAAAAATTGGTAAAGGTTTGGTCAGTATGCTCATAAATTTCCAGTCCATCAGAAAATCGAAAAAATCTGAAATACTACTTGCTTTCCACTTTCATTACTTGGAAGCATTTCAAGAAAAACAGACTATAATGCAAAAAAATCTACTGTAAAAGCGTCGTGCAAATGATTTTAAAGATAGCAATTTTTCGCCATTTTTATTTCAAGCATATTATAAAAAATAGATTATAGAGTAACATCTTTTCAGAATCTATAGACTGAACGGTACGGTTTACTCTGGAACAAATAAGCTGCCCTTTTTCATAATGATTTTTGATTGGACCCAGTTTTTAATGGAAATAACTTGAGACCACATACGTGGGGATTTGATTTCCGGCAGCTCATTTTTGATTCATCTGCAGCTTCTCAATCGTAAAAAATTGATAATATCAGAGAATTGCACTGACTGAAAGCGGTCTACTGCTCTCAGCTCAGAAACTAATTTCAAAAGGCCAGGTGCGACAAACATTCTGGAACTGAAGTCAACACGAAAAAATTAGTAAGGTTATCACTGTAAACTTTATTGCGTATTATGTATATCAAGAATTTTTTGGTCCACGATCGCAAAAGAAACAACTGGTAATTTTCTTCCAAACCCTAGTCATATCGTCAGAATTTTTTGAATATTGTGCGTATAGGTATCAGCACAGTTCCGTATAAATCAATAGTGAATATGATTTTGACCTCTCCATGGCCGTGTAAAATTTAGCCTTTTTTACCATTGTATGAAGTTTTCGTTCCGTGAATTTTTCGTTGTCGCTTCGTCTAATATTTCTAAGTGTGGACTCATGTTTACTGTTTAGCATGTCCAACAGGTGATAAAAACGATCACTGCAACGTTTACAGTATAGTAGAAGTTGATAAATGATTTTTAAGAGACAAAAAACTAGCGTTACTGCTAGAAAGCACAGTTCACTTTTTTGTCTAGCTCTTATGGATATGAAATGAAAGAAAAAATTAGAAACATATGAACGACAAGGGATTTTGACTTGAGCATACCGACGTACTGCAAGTCTGTCGGAGGGACATTCTCCGAAACATCATACAAGTCGGACTACACGATTGTGATTAATTAATTATTTTCATGATGTGTCTCATTACCAACGATCGGCTACATAAGTTAGGACGATAAAGCTAGTCTATTACTCGTGGTCAACTGAATCAAATGCAAAAAAAAGAGAAAAAGGAGAGCTTGCAAAATAGAACACCCAGACAGAGTTTTCCATGTGATTAAGATACATGTTATTGATAAGACAATTATAAAAATTTATATACCGAAACTCAAAATTCATTAATGCATACAATCTTCCGGAAGTTTGGTGCAGCTTCCGATGTTGCAGAATAAGGTAGCATAATTAATTTCATACTGTAGATCCTCTTTGCTGCACTGAAAATCATCAATTTTTCCTCCAACGGTAGCTCTGTCGTACTTCCTTTTCCTCCTTTGCTTCCTAGTTTCTACCACATAGAAGAGCTTATTTGATACTTTTTCGTATTTCGCCTCAATTATTCCTATCTTTAACGCCGTATTACTTTTTCGTTCATCTTAATTTTAATGAAACACTAATCTCTCTTTCTCTAGGATCTGGATCAAGATACGTGGATATTGCACATGCACTTGTGAAAAGAATGATATAATTAAAAATGATGTAGTATAATTTAGGTTCGAGAAACAAGTGGCTACAATGAGATAGCAGAAGTATAGTTACTAAGATGAAGAAAAATCTCATCACTTTTCGCTAGAGTTGTCTACCGCATAATTTTATCCTTATAAAGTACATGCGGGAGGATTTCAGTTGGCAGAGGATTTAAAAAGGTGTATGCGTTTGTGCAGGGGTTCTTGGGGTTCGTCCCTCCCTAAGCTAATCTACTTCAATTTCTAATCAAGAATGATATTGTCTAAAATTCAATGTGTTGCAAGTCGTTTGATGACGCCTGAAACAGTATGGAGCTTGATTAGAAATTTATTACTCTGTTGAAAGTAAGATGCAAGTACAACGAACCCGGTTTACTGTAGTCGACCTTCTCTTTCAAATTTTTTATGATATTCAATAACTCACCATTTGACATGCGTATGTCTTACTGGCCATTAAAAAAGTCATTAGCTTCCCCACGTATGTAATGAAAAGTTTTACTTTTTTTCGCAGTTGAAGGAATAGTTTTGTGTGGTCTTTTTCGTCTGATTTTTATTGTCTGTAAATGGGCTGAATCTTTTGTTATTGCTTTCCCACTGTTATAAGTCCGTTGCGGTAGGTACTCATACACATCTTTGTCTTTTTTCCTCATGAGAGACGTTTCCCGCATTTAGTCGTAGGATGATGATTGGTCATTTTTATGACGATGAGTTGAAAGAAAAACATCGATAAGCTGGTTTTCCGCATAATGTGTGTATGCATGTATGTGCTTACGACAGATTTCTTCTCTCCTAGCCCTGCGTCTTTGACATCTGCTTGTTTACTACTTGACTCGTTTCTGCTGGTCATTCTAGGGCAGGTCGTATTGCGGTCCAGGTGGATTAATTGATTTTTGTACTACCTTCCGCCTCTATTGGTTCGAGGTGTCGAATTTGCATATTGACCTGAATGCGAGTGGTCGGTCATTTTAGGTCAAGTGTCTTTCACCGCAGTGATTTCTCACTAATCACTAAACACGACACATCGTACATAATGTTATGTAGAAAGCAATCGAAAAGTATTGTATGCTTACTCATGGAAACCTAAAGTGTGCTCACATTTGGAACTTTGGTGAAAAACTAATTTTCGAGCAGCTTTCATATTATTTATGAGCACAATTATTACAATACATAATGGTATTGAAATAATGAAACCAAAAAGTAGTGTTTTCATGACAAATGAGCAAAGATCACCTGACAGAAACACTCTTATCACCATTGTTTCTGTAGATACTTCGGTCATTTTAATACTGCAGAAAGGAGAGGTCTTTCTTCGAATACATTACCAAATTTTCCTTGGCCAGGGCCCGGCTTTTCCAAAGAGACAAGTTTCAGCAGAGTTGATGCTCTTGATGTAGCATAACTCTATAGGTTGTATCGTTTCCGTTAAGGTGCTGCTCAGTTGCAGCTTAACTCGTACACACAAAACATATCGATAAAGTCAAAGTGTATCTGAGCTGTAGCTCAGCGGCCATTGCATAAAATAGGGGGTAAAGGTACAGCTTAAGCTACAGCTTAGCTGACATTTTAGTCTGCTTGATGAAACTGAACTCAGGTTCTTTTTGAACCAAAGTTTAAATATTGTAAAATTGATTAAATCGAAGGATCCTTCCTTAAGCCAGTCTTTAAACGATAGTTTCATAATTAGTTTCCTGTACAATTCTATTACTGGCTACCTATTAGGAAGCCCTCGAATTATGTTTTGAGGAAAGAATGAGTGGCCATTTTGAATATAGAGACAGTTCAGTTTTGGTTTCATAGACCAATTATTTCTCTTTTCACTCATAGTCTGGTCGTTAGTTAGCGTTAACATCGTACCAGCCCACTACTGTCGTGTAGCTTGCTATACTTATGGGTCACAGTCAGGTAGTGAAGCATTATTGAAAGCTCTCTTTTTATTTACCACTATCATCATGCTTATGTGCAGCTTTCCAGAATTGCGTGTGTCATGAAAAGTGTGCAGCTGATGCTTTCATCATCTAACGTTTCACGTTCAATGATACTTATCTCTGTTGGTGTACCAATCTATCCGACCTGCCGTGGTATGGCTGGATAGTATTTCACTTTTCTTTTTCGCTCCATCGTGTTTTCCTGTATTACTAACACACTGTGCTTCAGAAGTGTATGTACGACAGTTTAGAGTTTTTTAATGGGACATCATTTGGGACATTACTTTGTTCGAGTTATCATCGCCCACCACATCCGTCAATGTTAGCCGTAACTCGATGTTTAGGTTTTTCGGAAGCTTCGAAATGGATGTGACTTCTCATATTTCACTGTAAATTTCGTACTGTAGTCAGAACTATAATGCGATTATACCTTCAACTGAAGAACTCGGAACAGTACCAGTTCCTGTCAAGTTGAAAGTTCATCTTTGGGAAATCGAAATATGTGTTTCTAAATCGAATGTTTAGAATTTACGTAATAATCTATGATGTATATCTGGGATTTGAAAAATTCGAAACCAAATTTCTTATCGTGTTCCTGGCTGCGCACAAATCTGAAAAAAATTTTGCTTTCCGATTCAAACAGCTTTCAATTTTTTTTGAAATGCTTCTAAATAATAACAGAGGAAAGCAATTACTATTTCATATTTTTACGGTTCCTTACTATACTATAAATCACATATCACTGAAAATTTGCGAGCATACTTGACTAACCGTTTCTAATTTTTAAAATAAAAATCTTACAGTAAAAGCTTTGTGTAAACAACTGTGAGAACGATACTTATTTTTGTCATTTATCAATTTACACGCATTTTAAAACAGATTATGGTAAGGTCCTGTCGATCAAAAATCAATTATCTAAAGTTTTAGAAACCATCGTATCAAAATCAATGAAAATAAGTGTATTCCATTGGTGTGATAAATTATATGGCGATGCAATCTATTCATCTCTTCAAGCTACATAAAGTGGAAATCTGCCACCTGTGTTAGAGTTTCAAAAATTCTCTCTGTCTCAAGCTTCATGGCATGAGTCGCTGCGGGATATTCCTAAAATATTTGGAAATTTATGGCGCTATGGACTGAGCACATAGTGGAATGTGACGATCAAAAAGTTTCTCATAATTTTCAAAACAGATGCAGTCTTAAACTTTTTACCGAACCATCCGTTGAGGATTGTTGATTTTTTTAGCTGTCCAACAAAGTTTCACTCCATTGAAACTGTGAAACTTTGTTGGTCAGACCACCATTGGTAGCAATGTATCTTGAAGAAGTAAAAATACTTAAATTACCACAATGTACAGGTTCCACGAATCATCACCATAGTAAGCCCTCGAAAATTATGGCAGGTGCCTGTTAGTCTTGTAGATCATGGTATGACATATCTCCAATAAAATTGTCGCGTTGTTATCTTTGAAGTTCGAAATAACTTCCGTTGAATTTCGCTTACGTTATACTTCCTGTTTTGGTATGAGGCATCAGCTTCACGGGAAATATTATCTTATCTATCCGTTAATTAATTAAGTTTCTTTGCACATTTCGATGCAAATTTCGACATTCTATGACTATAATTAGCATACACTCTCTTCCATCTTATCGAGGACAACTAAAAATTTTCCACTACAGTACGCCCCGCTACAGTAGGACGCGCAATATCGCGTGACCTATGAATTAACCGAAGCGAGCCTTTTTCTTCGTTGCGTATATTGCGTGCTCATCCGTTTTCGTGCTGCTAAATTGGTCGTCGTACTGTATCTTCGTATATAATGCTCGCGAGGAAAGCTTCTTAGGCCATTTATCATTCATTAGCGTGTAGAATGTATATCTTAATGCATTAGGAGCTTAGTAGTATGCGATAAATCATGCACCGCCGAAACGATGGCCTACAGTAAGAGCAGTCCATCCAGGTGGAAATCTGTTTTTAATTGTAGGCTTGAGCCGCTTAATGACACTTAATTGGTCGCTCCAGATTGTGGCGAAAACCCTGCCCAGCGCCGCCTAGAGGAGGCCATCTGAGGACGCCCCCCACCGCCGTTTTCGAATCAATTTTCTCGGGCGATAAGGCCATCTCCCCCATCAACTTTTTGATGGGGAGCGTCTTACTGTAGATGCTTAAGTGCTATCACGCAATGTTCTGCTAGCGTAACGAAAGCGTATCCGCTTCCTGTAATGTTCTTCGGGAGCAGTAATTCTTCACAATGTTACGAATATATGTGATACGGTACAAAGTAAAAACCGAACAATAACATTATTTTTGTAGATGAATAGCTTTTGGATGGCTTTATCTTCTAGTTTCCGCAGTTTTCCTCTCATTCTCTCTCTCACTCCCTCTCATCGTGTATATAGAATGTGGTGGGGAGAAATTTCTAGCAAAATTATGTTAAGATAGTAATCGGTCTTAATAACGTAGATAGGTCGGCGATTCAATTTAGAAAGCCCAGGCTACCTACAGTAAGCTTTTATGAAAATTAAGTACTGAGGACTAGGAGTGCTAAGTTAATGTTTGTGAGGTCTGCATTCTACTAGCATCAGATATTATTGGGAATAAAACTAAGATTTTTGTTAGTTATCTCTCTTACTTTTAGATCTATTCTGTGATGCTTGCAAGACACCAGTCTAGAGTGAAGTTAATTTCATGTCAGCCGCGTGCCTGATCCGACAATGCAAACAGCACTCATTATTGCATTTTTCAGACCACAGATTACGCCAACGCCATAAGGCCCCAGTTTTCTTGTTGAATTAAATCAGTGAACTGCACCTTTCCTGAGTTGTCATCGTCGCTTTCCTGCTGGGCCAAGATCTACTGTTAGTCCCAAACTTTTACAGATTACATTGGTCGAGAAATTTTCCTTCCTTTATTTTTCTTTATTTTTATTATTAAGCGCTCGCGTCCATCTTTGATGTCCTGAGTAATGCCGTTTAGAGCATTTCTGGCAGTGAACCCCAAAGCACTAGCTTAAGCTATGAAAACCTGTGGGATGATAATTTTGGGCCCTGAATACTAAAAACTTTCAGCGAGACAGACTCCAACTTACCATAACATTTGGAGAACAATTCCTGACGGGCCATTTTCGTTTCACTGACGAAACGCTACCAGATTAAGCAGGTTGAGTTTTTCTGTAAACATTAGAAATTTTGTACATTTTTTCGCACTATAACTGTTGCTTTTCAATGACTAAAGCTTGTCGATTCATCGACGAGCTCTAGTCGTTGATAGACTCCGTCGGGCATACGAAGGTTTACCAATCATAGTGGTCAGTGAAGATAGCGGTACCAGAAAATTTATTGGATGCAGCTTGTCAGTCACATGCACTTGTGAACTTTATTCGTATAGTCCGTTTTTTTATAAAAATTCTTCCAAAGAGAAAAGTCACACAAATCAGTACTTTCGTCAAAATCGTTTACCTAGAGGTCTTACGGTAAAATTTTTCACTCGAAAAATTCTTAAAGATGAGGTCAGTATGCGCACAAATTTCCAGTCCTATACGATACATTGTTTATCAGAAAATAATGAAAACTTGAAATATGACTTGCTTTCCACAGTCCATCATTTGTAGAAGCATTTCAAGAAAAACAGACCATAGATGGTTGTCTCGTAATCTACAGTAAAACTTTTTCCGCGTAGCATCTTTCTCATCGTCATTCCACATAAAAATCATAAAATTTAGCGTAAAAGCCGTTATTACGCAATTTTTCCCGATCGGAGGCGTCACATGTTTTGTAGTGTGCGTTTTTATTACAGTAAGATGTAATCGCATAACTACTTTTCGCCTGAATACGAATTAATCGCCTTTAATCATATAATATGCAAATGAAACAACATTCAGCCCGATTTTGTGAAGAGATGAAAAAACGACTCAGTCGCACGTTAGAGGTTACGTGAAAAAGATCTTTATCAATCAGAAGTGAATGGTACAGCTGAAGTAAAAGCTGGGATCTTTTTAGTTTATTCTCCTTCCTTGAAACACACATTAATCATGTTTTGTGTTCATATTTTTCACAGTCCATTTTACTGTAGCCCTTTAATTTGCTTGTGAATTTTTACCGTCTCTCGGTCTTTGTCTCTCTTTTCGGAAAGTCGTCGCGGACATTTGACAACAACAGACACTTGTTGTAGATTGATGGACATAGTGAAAAATCGGAATTGTTTTTCAAACATATGCTACTGTTCACTCAATTGTTCCTGTTCATGCGGTTTGTATGCGCGTGTGTGCATGTGTGTGGTCATTTTTGTAACAATCATCATTTTGACCTTGCAAACAACATATTTACCTTGTAACTGTAGATAAAATGTTTGCCCACGGCTGACCAGTGGTCAGTATTAACAACCTACAGTGCCGTCGTTTTCGTTTTGAAAACGATTTCATCGTGACTGAACATTTTTCTCGATTTGTGGAGAAGACCGCATATATCAGATTAGCTGGACTTGACGTGAAATTTTGTCGCCGTCTGAGATACTTTTTGGATTCAATAATTCGATAACGCGCTATTGGTTCAGTAAGTTAAAGTCACCTGTAGTAATTAGACTTTCAAGAGTCGTCTTATTGTTTTATTTTCGCTGAAAATTCACCATTCATATCTATTATCCCAAATTTCATGCAGAAAATACATATATGTTTAAAAAAAGTAAAAAGCCATCCAAAAATTTTATCCGAGAAAAACTTAATTTCTGAACAAATTACTAAATTCATGAACTGTTTACTTCATTCATTTTTAAATGATCGATGCTGCAACCATTTGGTTGTCGCCGCGTCTATTATTTCCAACTAATTGAACTATAGACTACTGCTTTCACAGAGTTTCACCGATTTTAACACACCTACAAAAAGTACTGCACAGTTTGATCAAATCTACGCGATATTAGAATTTGGAATTGAAATGAATCTAACATACTCCAGATTACTTATACAATTTTCCTTTATCTTCAGAACTGTTTGTAGAATTCATGTGAAGTTTAGTCTAATTTGACTTTTTTGGTGTTTCAACTTTCAGTGCACTTAGCATATGTGAAGATAGCCCATTTTAAACTGGTTCATCAAATGTTCCAGATTTAAAAATACGTCGGTTAATGTGTACATTGAATATAAATTATTGTAATGTATGTTGCAATGAATAAGTTTAATATTTCCTGCTGGCGTCGGGTTTGCATTCTATTTGCGAAAATAACTCAGAACATACCGTAGCTCCATTTTCACAGAACTAAATGAAATTTTAAAAATATTCAGTGTCACCAAACTTTGTCTCAAGAGTCTAGAAAAATGGCTTTCTGTCGAAATTACAAGCTCTCCATTACGTGGAAAAGAAAATGGAAAACAAACTGGGAAGTGTCATTTTTCAATTATGACCACGTATTGTCCTGATGCTTAAAATTTGTAACATCATCCTGCTCAACACCAGAGTTCCGGTACTTACTATAGGCACACGATTCCTTTGCTCAAAAATTTTTCTACCGCATCGTTAACCGCACCGAAAGTTAGCCTTTTTGAGTAAATACAAGACATCAAAGCAAATTCCAGTTTTCTGGTCGTTTCACCCGGTGGTCACAAAAGGAAAAAGGTTACTGCCTCCTCTATGCGACGAATATAGGAAACAACTGTACTTACAAGGTATTTACAAGAAAAGGGGTTTTTGGAGCGGTCACGCTTTTTCTTCGTCCTTTTTTGACGGATATTCCGCGTTTAAGAATAAATGGCGCATTTTGGGCTATAATTTCCGCGATTTTTTTCATCATCTTTTGCTTATGGCTTTCTTCTCAACTGCATATTTTATAATTTTTTGTCGAATTAGGAAGCAATTTTCGGTTGAATATTTAACAAGTTCATCATGTGGTATTGTGCTCGGAGAAATATTTCTCTCGAAAAGGGGTGGGCCTGAATATGCAAATGATACGGTGTATGAAAAATGAGCCCATTTATTATGCGAGACTGATCGGCAACACACACTCACATCCCATACCTGCGTTTTTGTTTTTTCACTTTGCACTTTTTCTCTCTGTTATTTTTCATTCAGCTCCCGTGTTACATAGATAAGATAAAGCGGAAAAGTTTTGAATATTAGGTGAATGAATACAAAAACTATAGAACAAGATAACTACTGACTTGGTGCACTTTTTCCCTAGTCGATGTGCACATTGCTTATGTATGTGCTTCCATTTTTTAATGAAATTCAGCGGATTCTGGGTGATGAAGTCAATCCGTGCTCACATCTCCAAAATTAATAGCAGTATAAACAAGTAGGTAGGTAGTGAAATTCTTTTTACCACTACCACCAGAGCATTTTTTCTCGTGATCATCCATCACATAAATGCACACACGTATATACACAGTAAAAAAGGTCAAAATCTAACCTTATTAGCATAAAAGCATTCTTCTTCCGTTGGTGAAGAGTGAAAGAATACACAGGCACGCATTCTCGAAAATATTTCTCACCCTTTTTGCTCAGGAATTTTCCAATTATATGATGGTAAAACGAGAGCAACAAAAACAAAATCGTTCGAAATATTAAATGCCAATAATAAAAGAGAAAAATATTGCCAACGACGATTGTCAAATTTGTATGTCGTTCGAGTCGATCAAAAAAGAAGAGGCAAACATCAAGTGAGTAGATTCTAAAAGTTACAGTATACCTTACGGGATTGGACGCTAAAAACTTTCGAAAATATTGATCAGACTTCGACTTCCTGGTTCGAATGTTCAAATCGGCACAGAAGGTGTTTAACTTGACATACATAGGAGTTTGACCCAACCCAAATTATGATTTTTCGGGCGGGCTGGAACTTTCTGTTCCGAAACGCACCCAATTAAAATTTTATCGACAAATCTCGCTGAGATCTATTTACCAAAAACCAAATGGTTAATCTTTATGTTCGACAGAGTTAGAGCTGATTGAACTTTGATTAGAATTTGGCTTACCTCACCAAATTTTTCTTTCTGCAAAAGCATCCTGGCCACTTGTGTAAAACTTTTTGAAGGAATAATAGAAAATTTCTCCTGATAACTTCAAAAAATGAATACGAGAAGCCAAATTTCAGGATTTTAAAATAAGATTCTAATGTTTAGGACCCTCAGGATTATATATCATGCGGTGGTTTGATGTTTCAGCAAGGTTGATTTTTTCAAGTTCAGAGGGGTATACTGGGTTCCGGGTGGAAGGATAGTCCCCTTCACCTCTACGTGCAGTTATGGGTGATGTTCTGAGCATACGTTAGTCTTCCTCGTCCGTAGGATCTCTTCAAGTTTGCTTGGTCTGTTCAGTTAGGTACCGGACATTTAGTTTGCTACTGGCATCGTGCATAAATTTTCGTCGGAAAATTTCCAATATAGATAATGTAATATTGAAAGACTAAACTGATCATGAGCATTGTCTGTGTGGCAACGCGTAGTGTGAACTGGAAAATTTTGCGATATTGAAGTGAATATCACATCATCAATTCTGCCAGAATCACATCAGATTATATGTTTTCATAATACATAATCAAAAATTTGACTTGTAGTAAGCCATCCACATTTCTGGGGCTCGATTTGTTCGCTCGTAAAAATGAAAAAGGTAACTGTCCGCGATACCAATATGCATGGCAAAAATAGAAAAAGTTATTTTACAAAAATTTCGAAGTGAGATGAGAATTCTTTTGAGCCAAAATCTCAAAATGAATTTTTGGCTGTTAATACTATTCCATGCAGCAAAAATTTTGCAATTCAAGTACTTCAAGTGGAACTCGAAATTATAAATCGCTGATAGTTTCAATATAATTGCTCGTGCCTTCTGTTGTGCAGTTACATGGTGACCGTCGTCAATATCCATAAGGCGCCAGCATCTTACTCTTTCTCAAAAAACTCAACTAACAGGCCTTGTCCAACTTCCTTTCGAGAAGTGGTAGAAATTTTCGATTCGAAAAAACGAAACAAAAAACAAAGAATTCCACCAAGTAGTTGTAAATGTGCAGACGCAAAACGAGCCCATTTTCCGTTACAATTACTTTATGAAACAAACATTTTATTATGACTGCCTTATAATCAATTTCTTATCGGTGAGCAATATTCTCTCATTTTTGATTTTAATGCAAAAAAGAATGTCTAGTTTCAATAGTGGAAATCGTCATCTTGGAAAAAAACCGATTTTCATTAGTGACCGATTTTCAAGATCAGGTGAATTTTTAGTTCATCAGTCACTTTTCTGGCCGTTGATTCCATTGAGACTAAGTCTATCTGAACATTTATGCTTTCTTGGAAGAGAAAATTTCGGCAATCATTCTTGTGTAACTGCGTGGTCGAGAAGAATATCAATTTTTTGATCAACTATTGTCGTCGTCGGTCTATGCAATTATTGCATAATTCATCATTTTTCGGGTAAAAAACACAATTTTCGTTAAATGCGCTGTTTTTCACGGATGATCAAAATTCTGTGGCAGTTATTTCTTTGAATAGTAGGGTTTAGCATTCACGTGGGAAAATTCGTTAATCTATCCACTTTCAGGCCCGTTTATGGTTGTGGTGACTGTTGATGATGAAACAAAGGTCAGTAAGTATAGTTTACTGTCCCCTATCTCTATAAAGCCAACGTTTTAAAGATTTCCTCCAAATACTTTTTGAGTGTTTTTGTGACATTGTTCATTGCTCTCTTTTGACTAATATATAGATTTACTGTTATGTTATTTTCGAACTGTTGTCTGTCGACTTTCGTCTATTATAGAGCCCTTATCAAAGTAACTACTTTTCTGAGACGTGTGCGACGGAAGTCTTACTTTATGTACTTCGAATACTCTGCAATGCTGATTCTGGAAAAAATGTTGATAAGTTGTAAGTAAAGATGATTAGAATAAGAATCCGAATCGTGAGATTGGGCCTTCTCAAAAAACTGCTAATGACTGCGCAAAGCTCGCAACTGGTGGTCAGTTCTTAACTTCCAACTCACGATTTAGAACCTTTAATCATACAAAATTTATTCATATCAGTATCATTATATTGAAAACCTTCCACAGAACCTGTCAATTTAATTCGTGAAAACAATCGATAATCTACTGTGAAGATGTTTTTTTCTCTTTTGTGAGGTTGACACTTTTTTGTGAAGTTGAAACTCTTGAAAATTTTGCTTACCGTCTCTTGACCTAACATAAGGAATAAGACTCACCAAATCTTTCATTGAAAAAATGTCATTTATACGTTTGCTGTTAATGTGGAGGCGGGTCAAAATAATGTTGGAACGTCTGACCCTATAAATGTTTTACTAATTAGCAGCGTTGGCATCTTCACTTCCACTTGACCTGCGGATCATGCAGCATCATTTTTCTATAAAACTGCAGAGTTGAAACTTTTTCTGGTACCTGTGGGCATATTATAGTCTACTTTTAAAAAGGATTGTAAATCGGAAAATAAATAGCTGCTGTCAAAATTAAATATTATTTACGAGCATTCCAGGATAAGCAGTCTGTATACTCTATTTATTTTGCAATTATCGATTCGGCGGCCAAAGTTTCGGTGAACGTTGACTTATTAGAGTTCAGCAAATAAATTGTGATAACTTTGTAATGGTTGAGGTCATCACGGAATCTACATCATGAAGAAAAAGTTTCTCTAATAGAGTCCACTCTTCCGTATTAGAAAAATGCGAAAGACATAATGAAATTTAGCGCACAATTGATTACAATAAAACAGTTTGCTATTATACCTTTGGTGAAGAGTTAGTTATTGGTGCTTCAGCAGGTTCACTGTGATTTTTGTTCAATTCTCTAATTCAACAACCTAAACCCGATTTCATCAAAGAAACTTCCAAATTGTGTTTTCTTTTTCTCAATATTATTTCGAGTATGAATTAAGCTGCTGTTCTGCATCCTATCAGCAATGGTATGAAATTTAAGCTGCCCGTTAATCTGTAACGGCGCCCTGATCAAACTGCTCCAAGAGCGGGGTTAAGGTTCCGATTGCTGAGACATTGTAACACAAGTTCGTTCTGATTGGCCATATATGGCCTAGATCTTCTACAGTAGAGAAACTACGCTCATCTTGTTGTCTGTATGCTCAATTCATCGTAATGCTAATGCATCACGAAACTTGACGCAATAAATTTACAAAAAGCATGGAAAATATTTGCCAAATGCAGCAGATTAAAATTTGACTTCATATTTTTTATCATGAAATTCGTCGTGTGTAGTAACTATCTCTGTGCTCAGAAAACTTGAATGTTTCAACTCACTTATGATTTTTTTGACAAAAAGACTTATTAATTATAGGTACATTTTTCGATACAGAGATCAAGAAATAAAATTAAAATCCGTACTGGTTGCGGTCGATATCATAGTGCAGACTTTAAACGTTTTTTTGATGTTTGATTAGACGCATAAAATGTTTTTAACACGAAATCACAGTAAGCACTAGAACGGTAATCATTTTATTTAAAAAACACGTTAAGCCCAGTTTTTGATATTAGGAAATTTCCTTTGTCTTCTGTAGTATTCCAACTACAGAAAACTCAAATGAACGAAAGTTTTCTTTGTTAGAATTTCACACGAAAAGATGCATGGTCACCTTTATTTCGTACAAAAGTGCAAAGTTTTTGGGTCATTTAGCTCAGGAAAGGCGAATGATTGGGAGATAATTTTGCTACGCCGAATTATGTAATGCCAGTCATTAAAATCCATCCCCGAGGCGAACGTTATAAAAATATTATGCATAAGAAAATTTTAGGCACCCTGACAACAAACAGTAAGGCTCCTGTAAATAACGCTCAGTCCGGTCCCAAAATTACGGGGCGAAAATTGGGGTGTCACCGAAAACTTTTACTCTTGTTATTATAACTTATTAGGGAAAGAAAGAGAAAGATCTTTTACTTTTTCACAATAGTACATAGAAAGGTCTTGCCACTCCGAGATGTGCCACTAACCTGGATTTCTCAGTGAAAAATCCAGAGCTCAGTCATTATAAACTTTTCTGTCATATCTTCGTGTTCTGTATACTATACATCTATGACACAATGTTTTTCACTTTTCGTTCGAGGATTTATAGTTTATAAATCGGCAGCCTTTGTCCCCGTCTCCTCGAATTAGCATACGATGGTTGCCTGTAGGCCAAAAGCCCCAAAAATTTGTCCAAGTTGTTGTGTCTCAATAATCAATCTCGAACCGTACTTTTCGGCGCCTTTGACCCGCAAATTTCTATTATTGCATAACAAGAAAATTTCTGGTTTCATTTTTTGTAAATTTATATTTTCTCTCCAGAAATATTCCTTAGCCAAATTTTTTGTCTCTATATTTCACAGACCCCTCACATCCGAGAGTACCCATAATAAGAATAATGCTGCATTCGCCCCGATAAGTTTCCTTCTTTTATACTATACTTGGGCACCTCAATTTTTTCGACCAAAAGTTCTGGCGTCGCCGTTTAATTTGCCCCAGTTAACTTTCGACGGAATATTTTTGTTTCTTTTTCGGCTTTTGTGTTTGTAACATTTTCCAGAGAGAAATTTTGGACGTTGACAACTGGAAAAGGCAATCTTTGCGTTGTTTTAGTTTTTTTATATATTTCATTGATGACCTTTCCTGGAATTTACTGAGAAAGCGTGAAATTCATTCATTTGATATGTATTAGAACAATTGAAGCAACTTTATTCCCCATTGCTCGTCAGGAGATGCATTATTAATGCAACTCCTATGGGCCAGGATTATTAAAGTTGCAGCTGAGTTAGCACCTCAAGCTGCTTTCAAGTCTCTTTGATGAAAATTATGACACAACAGACCTTATGACGCTGTTCATGGCAAGGCTTTGTGGATCCACATCCAGTTTAACGTTCACGAACTGTTGTTTGTGGTCAGCCATCCTCGACAATAATCTACTGTTGGGTAAATTTCTCTTTCTTTAAGCACGTAGTTGTATTCAGATCCACCGTGTGCAACTCTTGCTAGCCCCCTCTGGATTAGTAGCTGGTCTACCTATCAGTATAGTTGAAAGGACTGCTGGGTGACGCCATTTCTCCGGTATTACTTGCGTGCTTTATTGGCATGCCGCAGTTCCACGTTATGTCTGATACTGCGTTTTCCTACACAAAAATTTCTAAATTTTTTAGAATTTTCTCTGTGGGAATCATGATTAGTTTTCTATAGTGTAGATTTATATACTTGGGTTGTGGGCAGATCCATCACATTGATACGAGTATGCTTACACTACTTCACACTAATTCGTCCTCGCGCTTGCTGATCTTCATGTTCCTGGATACTGCACATGTTATTAATGCCAAATCGTTCGTTCGTCTCAACCAAATCAGCTCATAAATGTGCTTCTGCCGACTGATAAGAAATCCTCCACACACAATTTCTTTTAATCTAACCCTTTCAGTCACAATTCGCAATACTATGATCGACGATTCAATCCTTGTATCAGCATCGAAAAATTTCTCAAAAGCTAAGGATCAACTTTATTCAAGTTCCCTTAGGAATTACAAAATGATTTCAAATTATCTTGGCCGCATTAAATACAAAGAGTATGTGTGACAGTTAGAATGTAAAAGAAGTCGCAAACTCTACATATTAGTGATTATCCTGGCAACGATCTCGATAAATAATGAAACACTATGAGGAATTCAATATTTTGCATGCCCATATTCGATGAGATAGTAAGCACGACAGTGCTTTAGCCAGCAGTGAGAAAAATTAGTAATCAAGAATACAAAAAACGACGTGTATGCGAGACGAACAATTGGTACATGCCTCAGTAATTCGATGTCTATCATACAGTAATGGTTCTGGATATTGTTCATGATCTTAAGTAGACATCGTCAGTCTTTTCTCACTTTTAGAACGACGATTCAGACTGATGTGGCTCATTCCTTGACCAGATTTGATCGACGACTGAGCAGTAAAGGTTGAGAAATGTAATATCTTCTGGTTAAGAGGATGCTCGGTGCCAGGCGCAATCAATGTCCAGAAAGATTCTACTTCGTGATTCCACTTAGTCGCCAGCTAAATCTACTTTATCCGAACATGTAGCGTTACAACGTTTGTAGGGTGCTTACATGTTCTTGAGGACGGCTTTCTGAGGGGTCTGTCAAAGGCGCGAAATCTTCCCTCCAGAATGTTACAAACGTTTTGTGAAATTCTGAATAATTGATCATAAATGCATAAAAATTACTTGGCAAAATACTGTACTTCTGTCTTTTTCAAATTCTCGAGTTTCAATTCAAATATGGAGTTAGCACACCAGGAAGAAAATGAAACATATTTTTCTCTTGTACTTACATTTATTGAAAACCAAGGGGTATTTTGGGATTCTTGACCGCACCAGACATTGGCCGTTGTCATGTGTGGTAGGCTAGTAGTGGAATAAGCCAAGCCAAAATATTGCTATTGAAACATATTTATTGTAATATTGTTTTTGAACCAATTCAACATTTTCAATTTATCTGTGTACTCATTCAGCCTAATTTCACAAGAAAAATCGTCGACTTTTGAAGAGGCCTATCCGTACAATGCGTTCGCTTCGCATCATCACCATTTAATCAATAGCCCCTCATCGACTAATTGCCATCCGAACAATATCTACTTACCGGTTGATCGTTTCCGACCGTACCCTCAATTTCCTAATCTGATCAATCATTTCCAAAATTTCTACATTCCGCCTCCGCTTCCCGTCTCTCTTTCGCCGACGACGACAACGACGACGTCCCCAACCTCCCGAAACGATGACCGGGATTACAGTAAACTCGATCAAGAAGATACTGTAGCGGATAACTTTTTGCCCGCAGGCGTCGCCTCGAGACACATTTGCTCCGACTGCGGCAAACGTTGCTCGTCTGATAGCGGCTTGAAACAACATTCTCGCATCCACGAACCGGAATCGAAACCCTTTTCGTGCGACTTTTGCCGCAAATCTTACACGCAGTTCAGTAATTTGTGTCGTCATAAACGGTCGCATAGCCCAATTTCACCGACCGCAAAAATTTCCACAGCAATCGCGCAAGATTACGATAAGAGCGACATGAAGCCTACTGTAGAAACGCCGACAAACGGACAAGACATCGACGTCAAAATTCGGCAAGAAAGATCGAGTGTTATCACATCCCATAGAATTTCTCCCGACTTAGATGATGGAAATTCGATAAAAAATACCGATAAGCAAAATTCTGTCGCCGATTCGCCGCCGGCTTTGGATTTGAGTATGCCGAACAGGAAACGAAATACAAATGAACAACAGAAAAGAGAAACAAACGTTAAAAATCACGAAAACGAAATGGCGGATCGTACGAAAAGCGAAATAAAAAATGGAATCAGGAGTAATGGGATTTTTTCATGAAATTTCAGTCATAGGCAAGCCCTGACGATAAAAAGATCACGGACGTAAATACTAAAGTGACTCATGACATGGCTCATACGACAAATTTTAACAATTTGAGGAGAGTGGCAGTGTGTATTTGACAGTAGAATATTCATAGGATGAATCAAAGTTTCAGAGCTCACAAATTGAGAACGATGCAAGACAAGCTTGTCAGTTTGAAGAACTCTTTCACCACCAATGAGTAGTTTTCGTACGCTGCTATCTGTGATTCAGTGGGGACGTTCAACTTAATTCCTACGGGCGTAAGTAAGACCCACGTGGCAAATGATCAGTTGTGAACATTCGGTGATAATCTGTCACCTTGGAATGCCTTTTTTAAGACAGCGAAAGCCAGATTTCATAGCCAGTTTCATTCTCGTTCTGCCAAAAGCTTTGAGATCTGGCATCATGATCGGATGCGATGAAGATTTGGATATATACGAGTTAAATATATTTTTTATTCCATGGATCGATCAAGTAATGCATTTCAATCTATCTTACGTATTGTTTCTCTGGTTATCGCCCCTTCAAGAACGGTGTAACATCGTTACATCGCGAATTTGAGCGGTCGAAATTACATCCGAATTTTACTCTTAAATGTTGGAAGTGACCATAGCACCCACCTCAACTACGAATTGTTGCAAATTATATATATTTGAGAGAGCTTTTCCCGTTGCTCCGTTGAGTCATTAATAAGTTGATTAGAGCGTGCGGACAGCAGCCGCAAGGTCCTGACTAGGGGCTCTGAACCGAGCTAAGCTTTCGCTGAGAGCGACGGGCAACAAAAAGAGTCGCCTCAACATGAACAATCACAGAAAAATGTTTCACAAAACGATCCAAACCAATTAATGCGCAATCGCAATAGTCACACTTCAGCTTCTTGTTTTAGGAATTTGATTTATAATCAGACTGACTAAATGAGGACCTAAAAATTGGGAAACGTAATCTCAGCCATGCCTCCTGAGACAGGAATTCTGTTATAGGGAAAAGTTTAATCTGTACAAGGTGATCAAGTTTGAATGATAAAATCGGAACACAGTATCCGAATTTCAGTTTTAATTTTTTATGCCTATATCTGATTAATTTTTTACGACTGTATTTTATTTTTAAATTTTTTCAGAAAGTTAATACTCTGAATTGGAAGAGTGTAAAATCTCTGACTTGAATTTAAGCTCTGAGGCTTCACATTCTAAGCTGATACTTCTATAATCTATTCATTTTCAAATGAGCCTCCAAAAGCAAACTAATCCATAGAAGTCGGTAAGCAGACAATAAACCTGCATCGTGGGCCGAAATGTTTTTTCTCAGTTTGTTCGCCTAACTGCTACAGTCAATTCGAGAAAAAAACGTATTCGAATTACGCTGGGTGTATATTGTTTGCGTAAACACTTTTCTGCGCGTCGAGGCTCATTTGAAAAAATAGACTAGAGTTGCTTATTTATCGGACAAAAAACTAAAACATTATACTTGTGTTCCGAGAATGGTAATTCATGATTTGAAGCATTGAAACTTTTCCCATCCTGATTCATGTTTTGAGATCCTGACGTGATGCCTCAGACTGTGGTCAATATTATAATGTTTGTTTGAGAAGATAAATCATTAAACGAGACTTTTTTTCAGGTTCATTAAGGCAATGCGAATCGCCTGCACATCAACCTCTGACCCAGTCTATGTCCACTCCTTCGACTAACAACCATTTATGGAGTCCTCCAACCACATCGTCCCTCTACACTCCGGCCCTTTCCCGGTCTAGGATGCTACATTTGGGCCGTTCGAGTATTTTCGACGGCGATCCGTCCTCCAAAGGGCAAAATTTTACGTCGACGCCTTTTGCTCGTTACCCTTCCTCGGCGCATGACGGAATGCTGGCGCCACCGCCGCCTACCCTAATCTATCCGCACCTGTGGCCGACGGGCGCCGCTCTTGGGCAACCGCCCAAAAACCACTATCATCTTTTGCGGCATCAGACGTCAAAAATAGCCCAGCAGTACGCAGTGGCCAACATGGCCTACTTGCAGAGTTTAGCGGCGTCTTCGCCACAAAACACGTCCACACTGGCGGCCCTGTCGTCTCTGACGGCCGCGGCGGCGGCGCATCATCCGGCCAACGCGGCGGCCGCGGCGGCTACCATTAATGGATTCAAAGGCGGTGCCAAGGATCGATACGCTTGTAAATTTTGCGGTAAAATATTCCCGAGGTCGGCCAATTTGACCCGACATTTGAGAACTCATACAGGTATGTAAGCTGTTGGCAAGTGTTGAATCAAAAAGTTTTGAGACTTGATTCTGTAATGTCAAAGTTGAATAAAATCAGACTGATATATGGCATATTCTGCGAATTTTTCTATAATAAATTCGCCGCATAATCCAAAAACTGCGCGACAAAAATGATTGTCATAACCTCAGCCAGTCAAGCTATGGAGTATTCGAGGTTTATTCTTCTGATAGCTTATCTACTAGTTTTTTGCCTTAGGATTGCATACGCACACTTACAGTACCCTAAGCGGTATTCATTTACAGTATACCACTGATTTTCGGTATCAGTTTTTACCTTAATGGCTGCACATTCCCTGGTCACCATTATTCAGTTAAGATTATTGACATGTCGACCTTACTCTGAGGTTGCTGTCATTTATTCTGATCATCTGAAGTAAAGTTTCTATAATATTTGGTAAAATCTGCAGTCCATCGAAATTGTCAATACCACTCGAGGCACAAATTTTTCCAGCTCCTGTTCATGAGCTATGTAGAGAAAATGAAAATTCTACCATGAATGTCAATGAATACCGTATATATCTTGAATACCGTACTGCGCAATCGGATTTTTTGAAGCTGTGACTTATCAGGGCAAACATATCAAGATTAAAAAGTCAATATTGAAATGCTGACTGGTTGCATAATTACATAATTTATAACTATTATGTGCCCTGTTTACGTCAAAGTTACTTATGTGATAATAAATAGTCGTGCAAGTGGGATTTCACACCAAGTGGCTTCAATAATTTAGTCTGGCGATTTCAGATCTCAACAGTGATACACCAAGGAGTGAAACGCAAAAAAATGTTATGTAAAAACAATCCTACTCAATATTTTTTGCTGACTTGTTTTAAGAAAAAAACGAGTATTTCCAACTGGTATTGGTCCTGGACGTGAGGGTTAACTTTTGTTTTTTGGATCATCCTGTATAACTGTTCCCTGACTATCAGTCTACTTCCATGAAATGTGTTGTGGCCTATCAGAAGAGTGATGAAGAAACAAAAAATGCAAAACTGAATACTTGCTTTCCGATTTCACAATTTACAAGCAATAAGAAAAATAATGTCTTTTCTGTTATATATCTCTAAATCAAAAGTGGATCGAATCTCAAATAAGTGAGAAAGGTTAGAGAGCTTTTTTTAAACTGGTCATTTTTATTGGCTAAATAAAGCTAATCAGTTTCTAGAGATTAAAATGTGTATGCATATTTTTTCAGAGCTTCCAAAAGGAGAGTTCGCCTCTACCAACTTTAATACATGGTTTACAGCAACCCTTTATGTCTTTGCCATCGCTTTACACATAATAAATGAGAAATCTTGAGGAACCTAGTTTTCAGGCGAACAACCTTACAAATGTCAATATTGCGAACGATCGTTCAGCATATCGTCCAACCTACAACGCCACGTTCGCAACATTCATAACAAAGAGAAGCCTTTCAAATGCCCTTTGTGTGAACGTTGCTTCGGCCAACAGACCAATCTCGATCGACACTTGAAAAAACACGATGGTTCGAACGGCGGCTGCCATTCGTTGACGCCAACGCTGAGCAACGAGCCGCACATCACGTCCAGCGGTGGCGGCGGCACGTCCTACTTCCACCCGAACTTGGACTTTGCTAAGGGCCTATCGGCTGCCCACCACTCCGTAGTGAGCAGTACGGACGGACTGCTCATGCGCCCGCCGACCAGGTCGCACGGCGACCGGAGCCCGCCGTTGAAGAAAACCGGTGTCGCCGGCGGTCGACCGTCGTCTTCTTGCGGTGGCGATGGCAGTAGTACCGACCATAGCCCCAATCCGCCGGACTCCTCGGCCAGCCCAAGCAAAGACGTTGCGGAAGAGTCTAAGTCCAGATCGGACGTCGTCAAAGCGCGAGACAAAAGAATGACGGCGGATCGACGCTCCGGTTCAAAAACGCCACCCAGTCCAACTACCACGACAACGAACAATGAAAATTTAAAGTACGGAGTTTTGTTGCATAAAATGGTGAAAAGTTCGGTCGGTAATATGATTAATATGCAAAAATTTGCTTTAGAATTAGGTAAATCGGTTTGATTCATTTATTTCGGAAGTTTCTTTCGTCGTTTTTTAATGATGTAGAAATTTGAGCAAGCAGGATGTCTGGAAAAAGCGCAGTTTTTTGATCGTGTCACTACAGTCTGATTTTTTGAAATGCTTGTAAATTTAAAAATGACAAAAATTAATACTGGTCACCCAGATCACAAAGCTTTTACAATAAAATTTTTTACTTAAATAATTTGGTTAGTTGACTGTGCTCAAAAATTTTCAGTCTCATAAGACGTACGGTTTGGTTGAAAATCGTAATACAATGAAATAGGACTGCTGTCCAGTTTTAGTATTTCTAGTCTATTTTCTTGAGATGCTCCTAAATAATGAAAGTGGAAAGCAAGTAGTATTTCAGATTTTCACGATTTGCTGCTGAACAATATACCATATAGGACTGAAAACTTGTGAGCATACTGGCCTAACTTTTAACAATGTTTCGGGTGAAAAATTTTACAATAAGAGCTCTTATGTAAACGATTTTGACGACATTACTGATTTGTGTCACTTTTCTATTTGGAAGCATTTTATAAAAAATAGACTATAGAAGCGTTTATCGTATGAGCTACGAGTATTAATTCTGCATTCGGATGGATACACATTGTGGTCCTAGAAAGTTCGCATTACCACTTACGTTGGAACTTCAAGGTTCACTGTTGAGTTTTCTGTTTATAATAAAGTTCCATAGTTAAAATTTATGCGGTTCAATTTGAAAATTCAACAGTGTCCGTTGAGTGACGTACACTCATAGTAGACGATGATCCATCGAATGAACAAAATGAACGACCAACAAAATTCAACTCAAAAATTATGAATTTGCTGATCACTCGTATTGTGGAATTGTCAGCAATAAACACTGTCCAACTGATTTTGCTTTAGTGGTATATTTTAATGAAAGCCATTTATTGTGTAAATAGTCTAAGCTGAAGGCAAAAATGTCCTCAATTTTTATGACAGTGCACATTTCGAGTAACGAACTTTCGAGTTTGAAAGTTTGTTTTAGTATCATGGCAGCAGGTCTGGGAATAAGATGAGAAGTTTATCCTTGGCCTATAATACTGCGATTTTGCAAAAAAATCATTGCGTAGATACTCCGAAGTTCAACAGCAAAAAATTGAAAATTTAATCTTAGCCTTACTTGCGGAATATCACTTTTTCCTGGACACCCTGTTTCGCGTCGAGTTCTCATTCCTTTTCGTGTGCAATATGTTTTGTATGTAACGTTAGATTGTATCTATATATCATTTTGCGCTTCATATATTTTTCTTATGAAATGTGGTGCACCGTAGTTGCAGAATGTCTAGTGCCCAGAAGAATACCTCCGGTTTCGCGAAGACCTTATTGAACCGGGACAGAATCTTGACCGAAAATAGAGAGAAAAGTTTTCTTTCAATCCTGAAACGAGTTCTAGAAAGATGATCTTGCAGGTTAGTGGAACACAACCCGTATTTCTTATTTATTTTCTATTGTGAACATAATATGGGGAGTCTTGCATTAAGATTTTCGTGTTTTTCCCAAGTCTTACCGGTTTCCCAGGGAAAGGGACTTTCCCTGTTTGAATATGGGGGTATTGCTTTTTCATTACATAAACTTCGGAATTAAAAAAAATTACGGTGCACTTCAATGTTTCATGAAATCTTTCTCTTTTTGTGATGCTTTTGGAAGATAGTCGAAATTTTGATCATAAAAGTTGAGGCTTTGAAAGTTTGTAAATCCATAAAGGTGAAACTCTAGAGAAGTATGAAGAAGAAAACACTTTTGTAGAATTCATGACGTGTTTTCTGCTTCCCTCTGAAAAACATCATCGAATCTCGCAGGTTGAGAAATCAGTTCAAAAAATGATCCTTTGTAATACAAGTTCACACATTTGCATATTTTTAATTTTGTCGCAAATTATAATCTATGTAGTGCATTGATAACTTATCAGCTAAACGCAAAATTTTCAGATATAAAGTGAGCTCGTGTGGATATTGCTATAGTGAAGTATCGTGAATTTTCACATTACGAGCACCCTAATCAGTGCATGAATTATAAACAACACGATTTTATGACCACTTTATATCATTTTTTCGAAAGAACTACGCAATGCAGAATTTTCTAAATAGCATATTTGGAATAAGAGCGAAAAATTGTTTCAAGGGTGCAACATTTAGAATCCCAAGCTAGATTTCCAGAGTGACAGTGTGGCCCGAAGGTAAGCAGTCAACTAAGTCAAGTCTTCCGCAATTTTGGGAATTAGATTGAAAAAATTAGCCGAAGTGAGCCTTGGTCTTTGTATGAAATGTACACCAAATTTGGTCAAAATCTGAGATGATCGTTTCTAAAATTGTACCACTTGACGTGGAATGAGCCAACACCAATTTCATACTAGAAATTCTGTCGGGGGTCAGCAAGAACAGGGCGTGGAATAGAAATTTTTTTTCTTTCTTGATGATGAAAAGAAATGTCTTTACACATTTAGCCAGCATATTCTTCAATCTACAGGGTGAGCTAAAAATGACCATTGGTGCTGACTTTCATAGCTTTCGAATGGATAATGCGCTTTGCTGCCGCGACAAAAGACGTGGCATAAAAACTGCAAAGTTTCAGCCAGATTGCTCAAATATTGACCGAATTGAATCAGAAATACTAAAAGTCGATTTTTTTTGAAAAAAACAATGTTCTTTTTTTATTTTGGTGTAATTTTCCCCCTATTAAAACAAGAAACTGATGACTTTAAATTACGCGTGAATTACAAATCTCTGCGATTTTTATAGTATTCTTTTGTGTGAAAAACTTCACAGAATTTTTGCACAATAGGACAACCTTTACTCTGATTTCACAACTTTTACTTTTTGGAAAATGACCAGTGTTGCCATCTGCGTTGTTTTTCCCCAAAATTTGGGGTTTTCTTTTCAATTTGAGGTTTTTTTGGGGTTTTACATAGTGTGGGGTTTTCCTCGGGTTTTTTTTTTTAAATTCTGGGTTTTTTGGGGATTCTGTTCAGCAAGTAGTAATTACTTTTCAAAGTAGAATTTACTAATTATCATTCATCATCACCGTTTTTCTTCAGTGCTTTTTCTCCTTTTTTAGTCTAATATTTTATTGCAACTATGAATTATCGAGAGTTTATCGAGCATTCCGACGTTTTTCAGCGTTTTCTAGCGAATTAAGAATTTTTTGAAAATTAGGAAAAACATTTTAGGCTCATACGTTATGTCTATTAAGAAAATGATGTCGCATCGCAGAAAAACAGTATAATTGTATATATAACCATACATATACGTTTTATACATATAAAAAACAGTATATACAACCATACATATACGTTTTGAAAATTTTGGGGTTTTTTTCCCAAAATTGGGTTTTTTTTTGGGGATTTTGAAGGTAGAAGTTGGTAACACTGAAAATGACCACTTTTACGAAATTTCTGTTATGTAAAAATCATAAAGGCTAAGGGCCGGATGACAGAAGGCTGAATAGTGCTATTCAGCGAATAGCGGCCAATCAATTTTTTTGGGCTGATCCATATTAGATAAACCGATAGGGTTTGTCCGGGTACTTCTTCAGCGTCAGATCAAACGTCACAATAGTTTAACAATGTCCAACAATTAAAGAAAAACTAAAACTATAAATTCGAGATGGAAGATTATTTATTCACACCAAAAGGTATATCAGTTGAACCTTGGCATACTTCCAGAATTCTATTTTATGCTTGATGAAATGCTTTTACAAGTCTTTTCGTATATAAGTTTACAGAATGCTGACGCATGCGTTACTGTACACTTCTCAATTGTGGTCTTTTGGCAGCCTAAGCATGAGGGGCAGCGTTTTTTTTGTGCACGGACATTTGTGCCAATTGGCACAAAGGGCCAAAAAAATTTGTGCCAATGGCACAAAAAATTTTTTCCAGCCTAAAATATACTGAAAACTTTTGAAAAGTTTTATGCCAAAAGTTTGATAAAAAAATAACTAAAGGTTACTTTTGCCGCACTAATTTGCAAAAACATCGTGTCAACTCTATTTTTTCTTAAGCACGTCAGTGCGATAAGAAAAACTGATGAAGAAAGTAGTTCATACGATTCGGAAAGAAATCAGATGCTGCGAGAGTTCAGATATTTTTATACAATTTTTCAGGCATTTTATATTTTCTTTAATTTTCAGCTACGGATTTCTTCTTGACACCGATGTAAAGGATGTCCATAATGATTTTTCCTGAAAAAAACTAGAACGGAAGTCACGTCGCGTAAATTTTTGGTTAAAAATTGCGCCAAAAAGTTAAATTTTTCTGTTCGAATCAAAGACCAAAAATAAAAATTTCGGTTTCCGATCACACTGAAACTGAATGAACAGTGGAAGTTTTTCATTTTTCAATCATTGACAATCTTAAAGTTTGTTGCGATCATACAAATCTATTATCGAATACAATTCTTTCAGATTCCTGACTCATGACTAATATTACACTTGAGTAATTGACTCGGCGCGTAGCGCCGAGAAAATTTTGCGTTTTCAGCCCCTAAAAATGACTAAAAATCAAAGAAATTCGGCATTCGACTAGTCAAAAAATTTGTGCCAATTGGCACAAACGTCCAAAATTTTTTGTGCCATTCCAAATTTTTTTGTGCCAAAAACCATGTTTTGGCACAAAAAAAAACACTGATGAGGGGCACCGTTTTTTTCCTCAAATGGGGTCTTTTGAGGAAAAAAATTTCGAAATGAGGAAAAAAATTTTGGGTATGGTTCTCATTGTGGAAAAAATTTTGGGGAATTCAAAACTGAAGAGATGCGTTTTGGTGGACTTAAAAGGGTCAAAATCTCAAAATTTTCCGGCGCTTCGCGCCGCTCATGGGTATAATCTTAACTATTTTCTATCGGGCGCGGCCGTTAGCATATCTACTTCAACTTACTAATTAATGCTTCACAGTTTCTATCAATCAAGTTAGCTCGTTTCATTTTCTAATCGTTAGCAGCCAATTATGTCGCCCAAAATTGAGATTTCACGTCAATTCTCTCAATTTTTTCTCTCGATGCTTGGATTTTTTTTCAACGTTTGCAATCTGGACTTTTGCGTTTATCAAAGGTGGAAATCGAAGACATCATTCTAGACTGCGATTTTAAAACTTCTGTTCACGAATTACCTGTTGGAGAGATTTATTTTTCAGCGTTTAGAACATAAAAACCCGAAAATTTTTCCGGCGCTCCGCGCTGGAATGGGGAGCAGATTACACTTTATCAGTCTGATTTTAATTTATTTCCCAACGTTATGAAGGTTCATTTTCCAGCGTTTTAGAAAGTGAAAATCCAAAAATTTTTCCAGCGCTCCGCGCCGGACCAAGAAAGACCTAAATAAAATTAGATGATTCTAATCGGAATCACAGAAATGTTGATAGCGGATAAATTCATGAGAACTTTATCGTTAACTTGCTTTATCCGCTCCTACGAAACACCAATATATTCTCCATGAGCTCATTTTGACCAACATAACCAGAATTTTCTCAATTTTTTTCCTCATTTTTGCACGTTTCTGACTACAAATACAACAAAATGCTTGGGTATGCTCCTAAAATGCATAAAAAAGCATCCGTAGGCACATTACAGGCGTTTTTAAAAATGTGGAAAATTTTTGGAAAATGAGGAAAAAGATTTTGGGTCCGGTCTATACCTGTAAGACCTCCGACCAGTTGGGGGAGGGGTAGGAAAAAGTCGAAATTTTTCCCAAAAAACATACACTTTTTTGAAAATTTTTTAATTTTTTCCAAACTGGGGGGGGGGGGTTTGGGGGAAAATGATTTTGGGTACAGGGTTGGTCAAGTTTGGGGGGCCCCCCCCCAACCCCCCCAAGTACAAGTATGGTCCGGTCCTCATGTGGAAAAAATCTTTGAGGAAAAAAAACGGTGGAGCGAAGTGTTGTGTTAGCCCTCTTCTGATTAGCCGAAATTACCGCCCCCCAGACGGTTTTTCGCCTAATCTGTATTTTTCATTAATTTTTCCTTTAAAATTTTCCTTAGGCTTAGGGTACAGCAGCTTAGGGTACCCGTACTTGGGGAGGGACCCCCCCCCCAACTTGGCCAACCCTGTACCCAAAATCAAATTAAAAAAATTTGCAAAAAAGTGTATGTTTTTTGGCCTTTTTTGGGAACGATTTCGACTTTTTTCTACCCCCCTCCAAAATTAATTTCGGATTTACCCCCCCAACTGGTCGGAGGTTTTACAGGTATGGAGTCCCCCCCCCCCCAAGTACAGGTATGAAGTTGATGAAAACAAACATTTGGCAGTGTTTATTCAGCGCCTGAATATCCTTCCGTCGTAATTTTTTTAAATAACCAAGCATGTCAATTTTTTTCATGCAGCGCCAGGTGCTGAATAACATTTTATCCAGAGCCATGCCTTGGGGGGTGCGAAGGGTACAGCCGCACCGGGCCGCAAAGAATTAGGGGCCACAAAAACTTAACTGACCTAAGTTTGTACTTTGTATACATATATTGTACACTATATGTATGCTAGACAGTGCGAACACGAATAAAAATAATAATGTGCACTTCTGTGTAACAGAAAATTTGATGTTTCATCATTCACTAGGGGCCGCAAGAACTTGAGCTGAACTAGCTTACATACGTGTCATACTGTACTGTACGTGTATGCTCGACAAGGCAGGAGCACGCCTTTGTGTTTCACTGTGTAAAGTCTGTATCGATAGTTTTACACATTTGTCTGTATGTATCTCAGCACGTATTTAACTGTTTCCTATAATGTTATCCTACTCGCCAGCTTCACGTTGTATTGTATGTAGATTACTGCTGTTTTTTACTAATCTGTGCGGCCTTCCATTTTGCCTTACTTGTGATTTTTAAAAGTTTTTCACGCATAACTTTTTTGCTAATGTACAAACGCTTGTTACTTTTGTCCCCTTAAGCGATATCAAATTGAGCTCCAGCTTATGAAAGTTCATGTTATGATCTTTTGAATAACATACATATTGGTTCTTCGCAAAATGGGTTTTCATTGGCCAAAGATGCGGCTAGAAAATTAGCTATGGAATTGGAAATTGACGAAAATTTAATAAAATTTCCGGAATCAGTATCTAAACGTCGCAAAAAAGTTAAAAAACAATTCGATTATGAAGCTGAGGATGAGCAAATTTCTGATCCAGAACACAATTTTCGCATAAATTTTTTCAATGTGCTTCTCGATCAAGCATTAATGTCTATTCAGGAACGTTTTGATCAAATGAATAATTTCAAAGAAATATTCGGCTTTTTATTTAATTCGTTAAAATTTAAAAATGACGACACCTTGAAAGCATCATGCTTGAAATTAGCTAACTTTTTGAGCGACATTAATGGCTTAGAACTCTTTACTGAAATTACGATGCTTTCCAAAACGGCGTCCATAGGAAACTTATCATCATTGGACGTTTTGGAGTATATTCTTAAAAATAGGTTACTGGAAGTGGTACCTAATTTGTCCATTGCTTTGCGAATCATGTTGACTATTCCGGTAACTGTTGCCACTGCCGAAAGATCTTTTTCTAAATTGAAACTAATCAAGACGTATTTGAGGTCAACAATGTCAGATGATCGTCTAAATTCATTGGCCATTATTTCAATTGAAAACGATTTGTCTTCCAATATTGACTTTTCAGAAGTTATATCTGAATTTTCAGCCCAAAAGGCTCGAAAAATATTGTTGTGAATATGTTATTTGTTCGTTTTTAAAATTTTTTTGTATACTTGTATACGTAGCCACAGTATTGTTCAGTAATGTGTGAATTCAGTTGGACGTAATACACATAGAAAATTTCGTTGCCTCGCCTATGCTATTCTTTATGTATCCTGATTCGTGATGCAAGAAAAAAACTTTTTTCTGCAATATGAGATGTGCAACACCAATAGAATTTCCCATTTAAGACTTATTTCACGTGAAAATGACTGCATAGACGTTTAGGACTGTATAGATGTATATACCTACTAATTTTAAAAAATAGGGCCGCAAAAATCTACTTCGCACCGGGCCGCAAAAATCCTTGGCACGGCCCTGATTTTATCATTACGCTGGTTATTCAGCGCCCGGTTCTATTATCTTACGATATACTTCTCGCGTTGCACCCGTAGAGTTTATGTTTCATCAAAATATGAGTTCCATCAGATGATTTGAAGTACGTACGGTTCAGATTCGGATAAGCTCCTCTGAACTGTGATCAAACTACGACTGGTCGCGTGCAGTCGGCCCGGCTAAGAATGAATTTTGACAGCTTACAATTGTTTACCATTTTAATTGGATTTTTTCAAGCGATTTGTGGTTAAGGAATATGATTTTAATCTAATCCTCATTGGTTTCGTTGCAATATATACAACGCCAGTCTATTTCTGAAAGCCAGACTTAAATATAACGTTTCTACTACTGTGACTATAACTCGCAAAGTCTTCACCCCTATTAGGTCTTTGGACTTTTGCTGGAATCTCGAAAATTATTGAACACGAATTGCAATCTGCTTAGAATAAAGAATTGGCTAGTCAAAAACAGTTTCTCATCAAGCATACGATTTTTATCATTCGGTGGGTGTACAGCGAAGCTTGAAAATCGTGAAACAAGTCATCGAATAATTAAACAGAGCACACATTCCAAGTGGTGGCGATGTTTTTATCCATCAAGTTCTGCTAGCAGCAACCTAGAAGTTAAACAGTGTTGTTTTGCACTGTATTAGGAGGTCAAGAGTTCAGGATTACTTGCTTGTTCACTTGCACAAACCACTCCTAGAGTAGTTCTTTTTCAACAGGTTCAGTATTAACTTTATTCCATATATATTGCCAACAGAGCAGATTACTTATAGTTTTTTCGCTTTTTGCGTTTTATATGTCTCGAATGAAAATATTTTGTTCACATGACGGAAACATTAGATTCTTGACAATCGCATGAAGTAACCACTAGAAAAAATAGTCAATGTATCATATACATGGAAAATAGCTCAACTGGCACCAGACAAGGGGCTAGCTCAACTACCAGACGTACTAGTTCTCGGCACCAGACAAGGGGCTAGATGCACCAAACGCATCTGAGCCTTTCTATTTATTCAGTGGCGTAAAAATTGACCTGTACCAAACTGCACCACAGAACTGACACACACTGCACCACAGAAAAAAATAATGAACTGAACTAATTGAATGGCGTTTTCTCTTGCACCTACTTCTATTTATAGGTACCACTGAACCTTTGGAAGAGTTCAGGACACCTCTATAAAGGTTTCGCTTGCACCAAAATGTAGCCGTTCAGTGATACTTTATTGTGCAGATTTCCAGTTGTCACTTGGGGTTCATTTATACTTCCCTTTTTCGGCGGAACGGAACAGAACGGAAAGAAATCGACACAACGTTTCTGAACGAAAGGAAAATTTTCGTTCGGTTCGGTCGGGGGTTACCGTCGGTCATTTTCTAGAAAATTGCAGTTAACCTCTCCGATCGGAAGTGGATTTTCAGGCTGAATGTTTCAAGCTGTTGGCAATCCGTTCCATTCGGCCGAAAAAGGCAAGTATAAATGATCCTTTAGATAATTGTTTTCATGTACCCAAGCCAATAAGCTATAGAAATTTCACAATTCATGCACTAACAACCAGAGTAGGTGTAGAGCAATGTTCGAAAAACAACTCACTATTTCCCACTACGTCGGCCAATTTCAGATGCTCACATTAGAAAATGCACCAATATTGTTTTTCGTGTTGACACATTTTCAGCTTTTTTATTAACATTTTGAGCTTTTTTAAACATTTGTCCCGAATAAGCATAATTTGGAAAAAACAGCGGATTTTCCAATCCCAAGAATTACAACATAGATTCCTGCACTAGGCGCCAGCTGTAATTTCAACTAATTGTATTTGTGCTTTCTACAAACATTCCACAAAAATCTTGGTAAGGAGCGAAATATGTTTGTCTCCTACAAAAGCCAGTGGTTCTGTACAGCTGTCAAATTTTTCACTTTCATATATCAAAATCATTTATGCAATAGATACATTTTCAAACCTGTGGATACGATAAACATACTTTTTTACTACTGACCACGAACTTTAAAAAAATATCCAATAGCAGTTCTTCTAAAAGTGTCCGCTTACTCATTTCCTTCAAATTGGCTTACCCATTATGACACTCCCCAAAGTTTTGTGTACCTGTGGCCATTTTTGTCTCATTTCACCAGTAAGTCATTCTTACTGGGGTGGTAAATGAATATCCAAACATGAGACTGCGGTAATATCCCGTTTCCTCCTATGAGGTGCTCTGCTTAAAGCCTTACAGTAGATGTATTTCGCTTGAATAATGTAGGGAGAAAAAATTTGTTGTGGATTTGAAACAGAATTACAGAGAATTTTAGTTTACGGATAATAACAATTTTCTAAGTGACTTTATTTGCTAGGGAAGATTTACTGATCTTCACAAGTCATATGCAAAATTTTAGTTTTCCATTCATGAGATTAAAACACACTTCAACATTCTTCATGTGATAAGAAATACATTATTACATCCATCCCACTTCAAACCCATTGTAGACAATAAACTTCATGCTTTGGCATCTTTACTAGATCCTTGATTTAAAAAGGATGGATTGAAATTTAAAATATAACACATATTGATCATACAAATCAGAATTAAATAATTTAGGCTTTCTGTGGTCCTCAAGCAGAAAACAAAGCTGAGCTATCTTTGGCTAGAACGGTTGTGGATCAAAAACAACAAAATCAACGCTTTTCTGAAAATATGGTTCAAAAATTTTAATGAATCTTCAAACTCATTCTCAAAACTTTCTCAGTAAGCCACAATTAATACTAATGTAAATAATTCAAGCATTTACACAAAACTGACCAATGTCGGGCACTATTTGGGCATTGCAAGTTCATCTGAAGATGAGCTGTTGCCCGAAAAATATGCAATGTCAACATTTGAGCAAGCAAAAGCCATTGTTTTGGAATAAATTACTAGAATAATGGAAGAAAAATGCTGCAACAAAACCAGAATTAGCTAATGTGAGTCAAAATAGTGTGCAGTTGAAAATAAGTTTCATTATGGAAAAAATTTCTTTAGCTTGCCATGAAATTTTTATCAGCTCCAATTGGGTCAGTAGCTAGTGAATGATCATTTTAAAAAGCAAAAGATGATAGAAGTGGAAAAAGATCCCATTTGTTGCTGAGATTGGATTCAATAGTGCAAACTGGAAAAACAAACAGATGCCGTTGTTGATGACAAATTGGATGAATGAAATGTTGTTAATTATTGAATGTTGAAAATATCGGTAGAACTTTGTGAATAATTCATAATAATTTTAAATTTATTACAGTGTAGCAACATCAGGTTGCATTTTGTACATATCACAGCCGACGCATCGGCTGATGCCATCGGTGACTCTTGCTGATGCATCGGCATCGGTGGATGGCAAATTTTTGGCTATCGGTCCATCACTACCCATGTGTACTTTGAACTTATCATGAAGCAAGTAGAAAATAATAATTGTACGGTGATGGGTAGGATGGTACGGAAATCTTTTCACTAGGTTTCCATAATCCATAACGTACTGATCGACTGGTACCGAAAAAACCCTGTTGCTCACCCCATATCGTGCTTTTTGGTCAAAAAATCGGAAAAGCAAAAAAATTTGTCATTTTCCCTATTTGAAGAAAATAATTTGAGGATTGAAAATAGAAAAAGGTCCAAATGTCGAAATTTTAACTCTTCTCAGCCCACATCCCTAAAATGAATGCTTCGCATTTTCAGTCGGAAATCGTGTAATTCATAGTTTCTCAATGAAAAAAATTGTGTTCACTAAGTTCAGAAAACTTCGAGCGGAAGAAACAATTTATGAATATTGAAGATAAAAAAAGACTTCAATTTCCAATGAAATTTAAACCGAAAACGGTATACTACTGATTAATTAATTGAGGAACTTTAAATCATGAAAACCACTAACGTTTAACTTTTTCAGTGTGCTGAACCCGATAGTTTTTTAGCACAGAGGCTCATGAAATGTTGGAAAATGTAACCTAGTGGTGAATAGCAATGTCCTTGGTTTAGATTTCCAGTCGAAAAATGATGGTATTAAATAAATTTATGAAGAAATGTGAGAAAGTTCAACAAATTCGTATTCAAGAGAAAAATTTCAATTCATACTAAAAGAAAGTTACTCAATCTAATATGAGATTAGTCATACTAGCAAGTGCATAGAAGCAATCAAGGATAACTGATGAATAAAACTAAACTTCTTTTAGCAGTAGATAAGACCCAAAAAGTTCAATTCTGTACGGAAAATGCCCGAAAAATTTTCCGTACGGCCAAAAACTAAGCCCGCGCTGTGCCGAAAAAACTCTGCACATGTATGCTACTTATCCTGGTGAATCATGATGCGTAGCCAGAATTGTCGTCAGAGGTTGATAAATTTACATTTTTCATTATTTTCGACTTACAGGAATCGATTTGAAATTAGTTAAGAGCGTGCTAGTAGTTTTTCGAGCGTATATCGACAAAATTTATTCTCCGATGATCTTCTTTCATGTTTCGGTTGGTTTGAGAAGTTTGGCTAACCATGTCGCCCTTGAAACACTTTCTGAATGCCTGACTTCTGACTTTTTGAACTGCTAGAACATTCAAATCTGTTTATAGATCTTAAAGGAGTAGCAATTGAATGATCATATTTTTAGGAAGTGGCCTTTTAAATTGTATGAGTCACCTTTAGATACATAATGACCCGGACAACCCCGAACGATTTCTAAATCTAACGCCAGGACTATGAGTGATAGGAAAATACTTGATTTCAGAATTATTGTAAAAGCTGAACCGAGTTTGAAATGGAGTGCACTAAATGTTCGGGGGCAAAGCTATTGAAAATAGTGGAAGAATGTAAGAATTTGTGCTTTGAATTTACCACAGCTACATTATGTGTAAACGGATTTTTTGAGCAGAACAACTATCACGGTTGAGGCCAACGTCTGAAACTACTACATGATGCTATTTCTAGTTATCATTTTTTTACTTGTCAAATGCTTTACCGAACCTGTCACTTCATAATTCTTTTGTAGATTTGCGCGTTCGATTCCGTCATGGAAAAACGGATTGCAATTGTCCTTGAAAAATTTGGAACCGCGGTATGGAAACGTTTTATTCAAAACGCAGAGTTCGGTTTATGTCCGAAGGAGTACAATCGTCGTGTTCACGGTATTTACGTTCCTTGGCGCTATTATGGAAAAGGTATGCACCCTTCTGTCATACATACGCGTATTTATAATTCTCCATTGATTTTGCCGTCGATCCTTAGCCGATATCCCTTTTGGCCAAGTGAAAATTAGCGACTTGGGTGCCTGGATCAAACGCCGTAATAAAACACCGATTGCCATTTGGCAGTGCTTGGATAGAGGTACATATATACATTAATAAACAATATCCCATATACGATGCGTCTACTGTCCTGGTATCAGCTGTTGGATAGGTGATCTCTCGACTACTCATGTAACGGTGCGCCGAAGTCTGGGGAGTCATCTATTCCTCGAAACTTTAGGTACTCCATCGAGAAAAAATTTGATTTTTTCCCCGATAAAGTTCGTTAAATGGTTCAAAAAATAGTAATTTCTGTATTAAAAAACGTAAAAATGTATTCATGGCGCAAGGCGCTGAGAAAATCGATATTTCTGACCTTTTTTACATGATCATTTTTAATCAAAAAATTGACATTTTTCATTATATTCAAATATATGGGTGTCCCTATGACTGTTATATGGCTAGCCATATGATTGGCAAATCCTGTTGGGGGATTACCCAGCGGCTAGCTAATGGCCGACGATTTATTTGGGTTCCTACGGCATTTCCACCTATTACATGTATATGCTCTCGACCGGTGTTTTTTTCTGCACCCGGCTTTCTTCTTAGTGCAAAAAAGCCAAAAAAAGTTTCCGCACTGCGGTTTTCTCCTGTTACCACTGTTTTTTCCCTGGGCCTTTCACCAAATGGGTAAGGGGTCAAATTTTTTTTCCCCCGTTTTCCCGAAGTCGTTTTTTGCTTTAAAATGCTTTATTTGTGTGTTTTTGAGCTTCTTCAAACATTCTGGTGTTTTTTGAGCCGTTAATTGATAAAATGGAGGAAGAAAATGAAATTTTCGAGTTTAATCGAAGTCTAATACTAGCATTGTGGCACAAATTTTCGAGCAAACTATCCAAGCGAATAATGACTTCGAATTACGTGAGAAATTGGCGGTTAAGTCCCCTATGATGGCAAGTGAGAGCTCAAAACAGAGTGCCGGTAAAGCTTTTTGAGTATTGACATTCTGCTACGCTGAAAAATCAATTTCCCGAACATTTATTTCGAGAACTAGATTCGAATTTTGCGTTCAAAAGTCGTAATTTCTAGAATTTCATCATTTGAAAAATTTTAAAACCACCAATTTATTCGTAAACTCTCTTGAACTTGGCCGAAAAGATATGATTAAGAGGAGTAGAAATTTCCGGAAACTACAGCCATGAACCTTTTGAATTGATTTTACGTCAAGAAAGGAATAATCGCTACAAAAAGTTTATAGACTTGCCGTATTGATCTTTCTCAAAAAATGTGTCAAGGAAAAAATCTGAATCTTCATTAAATATCAAGATGAAATATTGAAGATAACCAATTAAAACGTGAGATAATATGTTTAAGATGATGGAAACTATTATAGATTAAGTGGTAAGTGAAGGTAGACATGCTAAAAGCCGCGCTTGAGCTAGGTGATTATGACCTTCTATAATGCACCAAAATGTATCTTTTCTGTAACCGATCCCTAAAATTTTCTTCCCCAAATAGGGAAACAGCCCAAAATTTTTTCCCTTTTCCGAATGCCCCCCCCCCAACAAAAAAGCACGGTTTGGGGAAAAAACAATGGCTGTTACATACAACACAACAATAGTGAACATAGGAAAATGTAAATTAAATGTGTCGATGTTAAATTCGAACGAATTTAAAATTTTTGGCTAGACATTTTAAAGGCTTAAAATAAGAAAAATAATTCATTCTAAAAGTTCAGAATCAATGAGTCACACATTATAGCAGGCTTTTTTTTGGTTTGAAAACCAGGAGCCAAATGGCTCCTAGGCCTAAATTTTTAGGGGCCAAATTAGAATTTTGGGAGCCAAAAATTTTTAATTAAAGAATATTGAAAAACGTGCTTGTAACACACTGTAGAACGTACTATATAATTAAATTATGTAGATATTCAATCAGTTGATACGAGTTTTAAAAAATCATTGTTCAAAATTTGATTTCCACCCAGCGTTTTCAGTTACAGGTATCTTTCCACACGTACAAACATCGGCCGAGAAACCTTTGTGCAAAGAAAATTTTTTATGCAAAAAACGTGCAAAATTTTATGCAAAATTTTAGAGCCTGTAAAACACTTACTTCAAATCTAGAATTGAATGAAAACAGCTACAATTCACTATAATATAAATCAATATGTCAAAATTTTAGGAGCCAAAATGGCCTCTAGACCTAAAATTTTAGGATTCGTTTCCAAACTTTTAGGGGCCCAGGCCCCTAAAATGACTAAAAAAAGCCTGCATTATGGAAGAATATATGTGATCAAACACATGACGCAAAAAATTCTGCACTGTGCAGAAAAAAACACTGCTCTCGACTCAATTTACATTGTCTCGCTTGTGTTTATTCTTCCGGTCTTTTGTTTTTTCAGTCTCTATTACAACCTGTAATTGGGGGGAGGTTGGGGGACCCCCACCCCCAACTTGGTCAACCCTATATCCAACCCCCCACCCAAACTCGGAAAAAATCAGGAAAAAAATGACTTTTTCTGGCCTTTTTTAGGAAAATTTTCGAAATTTTTTGACCCTTTTGGGGGGTTTCCGATCACCCTCCTCAAAATTTTGGATTTATCCTCCCCCCAACTGGTCGGACCTCTTACAGGTGTGGCATTTATCCCATCCCTGTGCCATGAAACAGATTGAATTTTGTTAGTACAGGGTTTTTTAATATAAGATACACATTTTTGACTCGCTTAGATATTTTTGGAATTTTATACACAAAATGATGGCATTGTTTTGCGATTTTCTTGTCAAAAAACGCGTTTCGGACTCGAAAATCGGAAAACGTTATAATATTTCAAGCACTAAAAATATATCTCCGGTTTTTCTTCCTATCTATTGAAATCAGTGGCATCACTGTTGGCTGGTTTACTGATTTACTTCGGTTTGTCAGCATTAATGATCATCAGTAAAATGCGGTAGTGATCGGAACACTTCTAGAATTTTGTACAAAAAAAAGACGCTGGGAAAGCAGCAGAAGTTTTCTCTAGAATAAGTTTTGTACAAGACAAGCAAAATTGTTGATTTTTTACTGTACAAAAAATTTCCTCTTACAAAGATTTAATTATCCGATCTGTGCAACATGTACGAAAAAGCTCGTAAAAAAGATACGACAGGAATAATAATTTTGCGTAAGCGATTTAAAATTATCAAATATGTTTAGAAATTTGGTTGAGGTATTAGGTTTTAGGATTGGCTCCTGATGAAAATCTGATCGGACTAACTTCATGTTTAACTCTTGACTATTGTCTTATTCGTTGTTTTGGGTTTAAGTTATGTTCTAAACATATTGTAGCGTTTCATTATTGGCAACAACGTTATTGGGTGAATTGCCGTTATCCGAGTATGACGTTTACCTACCAAGTGGCTCTGATATTCTCCATCATGGCGTATTTCGCTCGTCATCACGATGGCCTTAAACTGCAAAACCAATATCGTTATCATTGGTAATCTTCAGGAACTCTGGCAATATATGCGACTTTGAATACATATTATAAGAAATAATCTAAATTATAGACAATTTTTAATAGTTATGTTTTAAAGTGAAACATTTTGTTGTTCCATATTTAGCGACGATAGTAAAACTTTTTGTTGAATCGTATTTTTATTGACAATCAACTGACTCATTGCGATATCTTTCACATATTCCATCGTATTCTATAATTACAGTCAAGATAAAAAATTATTGGAACAGTTCCTCCGGAGCTGAAGGGTTCATTAAAGTAATGCGGTATAGATATAAAATGTTTGTCTAAATTTTTGGATTTTTTTCTGGTAACGGAAGGCATCTGGTTTGTCAGGCTAGTATGATTTTCCCTTTCCTGTGATTTTTAAATACACTAATTTCATGCTTTTCGGAATTGACAGTCTACATAATATTTTAGATAATTTTTTATGACGATGCGGGGCGCGTTTATAGTCTTCGAAGGTATCGATCGGTGCGGTAAATCAACGCAAGCAAGTTTGTTAGCGCAAAATTTACGCAGTCGAAATATAAAAATTGAGGAGATGAAATTCCCAAGTAAAATTGTGGATCAGAATTGAGAAATAATTTCAGGAGACTTCGAAATGGAGTCCATTCGAGGCCCCTACCAATGACGGATTTTTGCTGAATGAAATTAAACATTTTCGATTAGAGTACCATGTCATGTCTCTTATCCAGGACTTTTTAACACGTGTGTCCCCGATATAAAAATATTCTAATCAAAATCATGGAATAGAAACTCGTCTGAAAAGTCTAACAGTGTGATTTCAAAACTTATTGGTATTCTATTATACATTAACTTTTTCTTATCATTCAGATAGAGAAGGAACAATAGGTAGAACCATAGACGATTATCTGAAGAATAAATTAAACTTAGACGACCACGTGGTACATTTGTTATATTCAGCTGATCGATGGTCGTCAGCGTGAGGCGTAAGCTTGACTTTTTCGAAATCCATTTTGATTTTACTTTTTGTTTAGATCGGTTATTCAAGAAAAGCTTTCGGCTGGAATTTCTCTTATTGTTGACAGGTACGCATATTCCGGTGTAGCTTATTCTTCTGCAAAAGTAAGAATTCGAACTTAACTCATGTATTAGTAAAACTCGTTCAATTCGATGAATGACAGCGTTTTTCCTGTCGCGTCCATCTCTTTTTAGAACACAGTCCATTCTTAACTCTGGAGGTCGTCATGATTTTACTGAATTTGAAATAAATTGCGTTTATCATACTGAAATTCATTCGCTTCACAATTAAAAATAAAATTTTTTAAATGAAAAGAATCATCAATTCTTTTACCTTATTTCGTCTAATTTTTCAACATCTCTCACCGTCTTGAGAGTTAGAGACGTCCAAAAAAACTTGCGTTTCAGAAATATGCGTTTCAAGACGTGCAGAATATGCGTTTCAAGACGTCTTCATACACGCTTATTTTTGAGAATGAAGAATGAAGTAGGTAAACATTCCTGGAAATTTGTATCCTCTTGGCATTCTATGTTGAAATGAGACTTGGGTTAAGTTAGAGAAATATAATAAATAGATTAGAATCGAAAATAAACCTTATCAGTCACTCGCTAATTCACCTAATAGGGCTGAAACCTTAGGTAGAATAAGTCTGCAACAGTTCAGTCAGTCTCAAGTTCAACAAAAGATCACCTGCTTTCATTCTGAGGAACTGCAGAAGATCAAATAACACTCTGAGCTCAAGTAACTTCAAACCAAGGGAAAACTGAGAAGTCAGGCCGAGAATTGAGTCACAAATGTAGACTTGCATGCTGGGTGGTTCTCCTGAGATCCGGGGTCTAACCTGCATTCCCTCCATTGCTAGATCAATAATAAATGTCAGAAGAGGGACATTGTAATTGGGCGCATAACTCCACAAAATATAAAACATTAATAATATAATAATTGGCCGGTCTGGTCGCCGATTTTACTCTATAAAAATAGACAAAACAATGACCAAAAACATAAACAATCGGCCCTTTTATGCACGGTGTCTATGACAACTGGTGTCGACACGAATTGCGTCGACTTTGGCTATTTCTTCACAGCCTGGGAATAGACTATGTCCATCCCCGACATCTATGATGTCTCGGATTTTTAGTTGAAATGACTCCTGGAAAAACGTGTTTTACCTCTCCACTTTCCTCCAATTTTTCAGTTGTTGATTGTCAAGTAATCTATTTTTCGATAATTTTCAGGGTCTCGATTTTGACTGGTGCAAACGACCGGATGTTGGTCTACCTAAGCCGGACATCGTTTTTTACATGGATTTATCACCGGCATTAGCAGCTGATAGGAAAGATTATGGCGAAGAAAAATACGAACATCTTCACTTTCAAAAGAGCGTTTACGAAAAATTCAAGGAACTTGAAGATCCAACATGGAAGGTGAAAAACATGGTCAGCTAATTCATTCTCAATAGCACTTTAATTTATCTTTCCGCAGATTTTGGATGCTTCAAAAACGATTGAAGAAATAAATAAGCAGATCGTTGCCGTTTCTGACCGAATATTGGAGTATGACTTGACTGTTGATATGCCTAAATTGTGGACGGATAATTAATTATGAGTGAATATTTGGATAATTATTTTGATAATAATAATTATGAGCGGATATTCGGATAATTATGAGTGAATATCTTGATTAGCGTACAGCACACAAGATAGACGTTGAAACTTATACTTTTGTGTGATTTATATTAATGTTGACCTCTTCTCGCTTGTCAGTTTTTGATTGGGTGCGGAAGTACGTGACCTTGTTCCTTGATTTCGATTTTAATTTACTGTACTCATTCGATCAGAAGATTAGATTACGCTCAACAGTGTTTTTTTTCCTTGAACCGAAAATAAAATTACTTTTTTGCTGATCATGTACTTTGTTCTGCAACGATAAAGCTGGAACGCAGGCCACGGAAATACATGAAGACGTTGCCTAAATTTCAGTATATACATGATGTTTGAAAAAGAAATTTGTATACAATGACGCCAAATGGTGCTTAATTTCGGTGCGAAAATTCGCCGCAATTGAAAAGATCTTAAAGAAAAATTACAGTTACTAAATTAGCGATTTGGATACAGTAAGCCTCCTGGATAGCGAATTTTTGATATAGCAATTTTTGGCGTTGTCGGATTTCCAACGGCCATGTAGTTTAATGAGGTCGTGGGAAACTCCTGCTTCTGCTGCTGCGCTAGCCCCACCTGATCTTAAACTATGAGTTCCGTAGTGGGACGCATTCAAGCCGATTTGTTCGTAAAGTTTTTTCAATGAAGCCCTTCCATATCCCTAATCTACGATCTGTCATCTTTTCGACTGCATGATGCCTGACTATTGTACGAAACAAGTATTCTGATGAGTTGAGCTGTAATTTTGCTACTGTCACGTGCCGCTCAATTCTCCAACGTCACGTGATCCTGATCATGCCGACATTTTGTTATTTTCATGTTTCGTTTATTACTCGAACATGCTTTTGTTTATTTCATTTTTACACATGCATTTTACGTTCGTTTTTATATTTTTCCTGCATTTCTATGTTTCGTTTTGTTGTACTTTTATTTCTTTACAAACGCGGGCTACAGTAGGCCCTTTAGCTAAAAACTTCCGCCAGTCGTGCTCCACGAGCACATGGCTATTTTTGGTGCGCTCACGCACCTCTTATCATCAAAAATTAGCGTCGTTTTTGTTACGCAAAACGACTAGCTAAGAAGTTTTAGCTAAAGACGTTCATATGCTTAGCATAGGCACTGCAGTCGGCCTCAGTGCTAAACGCATGTGAATGAAAAAATGTCTATGTGCTCATAGGCATCTTCTGCATCGCGTCTAGCTGCAGAAGTTAGCTTGAGCGCCGAGAAACTCCGCCCAAGCTGCAGCTGTAGCCAAACATGTCCTTAAAAGGACATGTTTCTTTAGTTTTTCGCTCATTCTTGGGTTCACCAAGCTTTCGTCCGGTTATCACTTCGCGTCCGTCGCCCTTCTCAATTTGCATATTTTTATATACTCGACTGCGTCCGCCGCCTATTATTTTAAATAAATTTGCATACCCTTGTATTTCTTACTGCGTCCGCCACTCACCGCCTACAGTACCCCGCTGCCCATCAGTGCCAGGTGTCCGACCGCCCCGGTTCGTGAATTAGACGTTGGAGTTTCGCCTCCTGCTCGCTCCCGCTCCCTCCCGCTCGCCGCCGCTCGCCGCCGCTCGCCGCCTAGGACGTTTGAGGATCGCATCCCCCGCTCCCAGTGCCAGAAGACCGAAAGCATTCAGGGACTTGCCGCCCGTTGCATCGTAATCGCTTGAGAAACAGGACTAGGTGAGTCTTCTCAGGGGATTATTGTTATCTGTGGGTTATTTGTTGGGAAATCCTTCCTAAGTCGGTTTCCCAAGGTTTCCACAGATAAGTAGGGCCTCCACCTCTCAGGTTCGGGCTAAAAGGGGCTGTCTGGTTCATAATCGGATCCCACAAATTAGGTCATTTTACGGGTGACCCTGTCCCCACTCTCACTGAGTAGGACTCGGGGATTGTCGCACCTAGCCTGGCAGCGTTGTCCATTACCCTACAGCAAGACCCCAAGGACAACACAAGAGAACCAACTATAGACCTCTCTATAGCCACCATTTGCCAGGTTAGGCCCCAACGCCAACTTGGGAAGCCTGGGGAAAATGCCAGTATCCATCAGGAGTCACAGCCTATTACTCACTGTAATAGGATCAATCTGATATGGTTCACCATCAATGTGATGTCTAAAACACGGTATTACCTGATGAGATACCCAAACCTCCCCAGCTCTCCCAAAATAAACATGCCATACACGTGACATGGCGTAAAATGTGACATGGCGAGGCTGGAAAATCGAACTTAAGTCTGGCACTCGCCCTTAAGTGCAAAATTCTTCACCCTTGGGTCGGAACTACCCCCAGGTCGGGTCAACTCCCATTTTAAGTCGGACAAGCCCCCTTAAAATCAGGTACTAGCCATCCAATAAGTCGGAGACCCCCCAGATTCGGGTTTACTGCCTAATGGGTTGGGAATGTCCCTTATTTCGGATTACCGCTACTGTAGGTCGGATACCTCCCCTCAAGTCGCGTATTATTACTGTAAGTCGGAATTTTTCCGGTGCCACCGAGAGTTATTACTGTAGGTCGGGAATTTATCCCTGAACATCAAATTTAATTACTGTAAGACGGGATTTGCCCTTACGAGTGATCTAAATGTGATCTATATGTGTAAATAATTATCTCACACGTGTGTATTATCCCCTATGAGTAATAAATTCCCCCCTGAGTCGAGTTATTTGTCCCAGAGTTGAGTCATATATCGAGTATTCTGTATTTCTCCTCTGAGTTATTCTGTACATTCCGCATACTTAATCTGTGTTGTAAACTACCTTATCTGTTTCTTTTCCCTTATCCCCCCCCTTCTCTAATCCTGGGTGGTATACTGTAGCCCTCCGGGTGGGTGCCATTACAGTACGCCTGTGCCCATTCCCGTACTGTAACTACAGTATACCCATACGCGGGTACTGGTATCACAGCTGTAGGGGTTTACGGCCTCTCCTGACTGTTGGTGGTCCGTGACCCCATGATACCGTACACCCTCCACGTATGATTCTGGACGTCATACGTGGCTGCGATTTGTTAATTGTGTACAGTAATTTTTGTCTGTCGGCGGAAACTGTCGGAATTGCTCACTTTTCCGGCCCCAAAATTTTACACCGACTGTTTACACATTTAACACACGTATGTCCATCTCTCGCCTTCCCCGTCTTTAACTATTTTCTTTCCCTTTTCCTTTCTCGGTCATCTGAGCGGTGTAAAAAAAAAAAAAAAAAAAAAAAAAAATATATATATATATATATTCTTTTGTTTTTCTGATGCCACCGCTACAGTATGACACCCTTACGTAAGTTTCTCTCTCCTTCTTCTCTACTTACTGTAAGGTCTGCTTCTTCTACTTTCCGGTTGTTGCATCTTGAACATAGACTTTACGGGTTATGCTCTTGGACGTCAGCAACGACAACGTTACGGGTTGTTGCTGTTGTGTGGTTCAACCCCACAGATGCCACCACTGACGTCTGCAACAGCCGCTTCACTTGCTGTTGCTTTAAGGGGTGGGTAGCCCTCCGGGTCCTACTCCCGACGTCAGCAACCGACATTACGTGTTGTTGTTTAAGTTAACACTCCAGCAGTAATGACTTCTGACGTCTGCAACAGGTGAAGCCAACGTTGTTGCAACAGGTTCGGCTGGTTCTCTGCACCCCATCTGTGACGTCAGCAATGGTGATGCACCGTGTCACTATTCAAAGATGTGCAGGTCTTACGGGTGCCACATCTGACGTCTGCAACAACTGCATCTCATGTCATTGACTTAAGGTATCAGACCCTCGGTTCCACCTTTTGACGTCAGCAACGGCACCATCACGTGTTGCTGTATACCGATAGCTGGCCTCAGGGCCCTATTGCTGACGTCAGCAATGACAATGTGTCATGTTCTCGCAGTAGGAGTTGAGACTACATGATCCTATTCCTGACGTCCGCAACGGTAACATTACGTGCTACTGCAGGGGTTCTGTCGGCCTTAGGCACGCACCCCTGGCGTCTGCAACTGCGACATGATACTTGAATACTCTTATCCCAGGCACCTGCAGTCAGCACCAAGGTCATGTGTTGGTTCATACCCCTACCTTTTGACGTCCGCACCAGGTTACTGTCGGCCCTATGAGTATTCCACTTGAGTTGTAGGTGGTTGCTGGCGCATGGTCCTATCACCTACCTCTCTTGTCCAAGGGTTTGTGTGTGTCTGGGGGGCTGATGCCTGGGAAACATCAGTCCACATACATACACCACCTGAGATGCTCGCTAGCCTGCGTACTGATCAGGTTGTCCGCCCGGGTAGCGGCACTGTTGATCAGCACGTGGCTGTTTTCAAGCTTTAACTGCAGGTTTGAACGAGTTACACTCGGCCTCAGCTGGGTTGGTTGTCTGACTCGGGCAGGCAGCAGGCATTTGCAGTCGGTACTGCCTGTGTCTGACGTCTGCAAGGGTTCGGCAATCTTCTTGTAAATTTCTTATCTAAATTCACTCATTCTCTTTCATCTCATCGAGCTGTCATACATAGATCTTCTTTAGTGTCCCCGCCGTAGTGGTTCCCAAGGGACCGCGGCACAGCCTCCGGTTGGGCCTAGAGTGTATAGGACCCCCTGTCATATTACAGTCACTCGAACGCCTTCGTTAACTGGCTTAACGATGCCCACGCTAGAGTTGCCACTGACCCAGAGTCCGCCTCCGCGGTCCACCCTCTATTAGTCATGTAAGTAATAGGCACCGTTGAGTCCGCCTCAGCGAAGGTATTGAGTACGCCTCGATACATACTTTACACTCATATTCAATCAGGGACACCTTGTACCCGTGATCCCTTAGATGTTTTCGGGTACGCCCTCAAAACATCCAGAGTATTTCATTTTAACTGACTGAGTGTGTCAGAATAGCACCCTTGGTACCCGTGCTCCTTCCCTCTTCTACTGTGTGACCTGCGAACCTCACTTCATCTCAGTGATCGGCAAACCCGGCCACCGGCTGTATATAATACTCCTGGAGAGTGTCCGTTCTGTTCGGAACGCGGGCTCCTGTTTCGGACACGGCTGTAAGTTACTTGCGAATGTCGTCCAACACGGAACCTCCTGTATAGTCCATCTCACTATGCAGAGATCGCAATCGCTCCTGGCGAGTGAGGCCCGTTGCGTGACTGCGCGACCCCTTTGCGTAACTGGGTTTGTAAATTAGTTTTGTCCCTATTTATTGCTCCCTCTTAAGTTCATTTTCAGTTGACCCCATCCTTTTCACCTTGTGCCACTTTATGCGCTACTCCTGGTGAGTAGGATCTTGCCGGCTACGAGTCCGCCTCGCCCCAAGGTTTGTAAACTAGTACAGCGGTCGAGCCTCCAGGAAAAATCCCTCCCGAGCGGGTTCATCCATCATCTTTTTTTTTCGGCAGGAAAAACCGCCTCTTCTCCCCTCTTATCTCTGATCTTTCATCAACTTCAGCTATTGCCATTGCCGGGTCCAGGCCCCAACTCTACATTTTTGCCGGGATCGATTCCCCATACCTCAGGCCATGCCTCTGTCCATCACGGGCGACCAGATAAATTCCCTTCTGCGTCACCCTGATGTACTCTGATCTTACATCTTATAATCCTATTCCATTCTAGCTCCCTTTTCGTGGTCGCTAGTCTTAAGCTAAATCAAGTTTACGTTACAAACGCCGTCGCACACGCGTTTCCCGAATTCACGCGCTCTTTCGCCGCGAATTCAAAAGTAGTACTCACTTTCATTTTACACAATAGAGACACCCCGTCGTTCCTGCTGTCTCAGTACCCAGCCTGTACAGACCAGTGAGCCGCTCTCTATTCAATTTGACTTAATTGCTTCACGGGCAAGGACGTCCGTTCTAACGACCTTACGGGAAAACGAACCCTCGGACATGAAGTCGGAAGCTGATCTCCCTTCACAGATCGAGAACAAAGTCCAGGCAGCATTTGAGAATGCTCTTGGACCCCTCAACCAAAAGTTAGAGGCCATGAATGGTCGGAGGCACCCTCCCGTGTCCAGCTTTATGGCCCCTCCCACCTTCTCCGGTGCTTTTGGTGAGTCTATCACCGATTTTATGTCGCATCTTACTCATTTCTTTACACTCCAGGGTGTAAGCGAAACGGATCATGCGTATAAAATCGCCTTTCTGGAGTCATGCCTCACGGGTCCTGCTCTCGCCTCCTACCGGGACTTTAGCAGCAGCACTCCAATACCTACCCGCTACGAAGAGTTTACGGCTTTTCTACGGAGAGATTTTCCGGTAGGGCGCGACTCTGATCTGCATCAGCAGCTGATCCAAGATCGACTGCAGAAGCCGACAGAGTCTGCGATAGTCTACCTTGAGCACCTCAAGAGACTATCCAGGGTAGCGTATCCAGATCTCGCGACGGATGTCCGAGATTCTATCATCAAACCTATCTTTCTGCGAGGACTGAAGCCGGTCCTCCGAGATAGTATCAAGTTTAGGGAGTTCACGACTCTTGAAGAGACACTCAAGGCAGCCTGTTACGCAGAATCCCAAATCTTTCGGGACGAGATCCGGTACACTGCTCCATCTAACGCCGTTTTCTCTTCAGAACCTAAACACGCCGGATATAATCCCGAAATGCCTAACAGAAGCGCAAACGGTCGTCAGAGCAACGCTCCAACGTCGTCATCCTCCGCCGATGAGGTTCGCCGCTTGAAACAGGAAATGGCCAGGCTCACGGCCCACGTAGCGAAGCTCAAGGCCCAGCAACGTGCACCCACGCCAATCCAACAGACGCCGCCTCCACAGCCGTCGACACCAAATCAGTCCGCCGGGCGACGCTCGTCGGGAGCACACCTTCAAACGTGCTCCTTCCACGGACTGTGTACACATAGCGACGCCGACTGCCGGGCCCAGCGTCCCACCGGTGCCGCTCCCGGTAACAACGCCGCTCACGGTGGTCGCTGTTATTTTTGCCGTACACGTGCCCACCCCACAGACCGATGTGATAGGCCATGCCCTCATTGTCGTCAAGTGCGAGTGCACCGATCAACTGCCTGTCCGCAGCGCAATCCGGCAAACACGGGTGAGAATGTCTACCAAGATACTGGTTATTTTTCCCAGGGGACAAATGTGTATCATCAAAGAAATGGTTATCACCCTCCCAACGGGATAGGAAACCAATATCGGCAGCCCATACGCCGCAACAACGCCGTTGGGGCTACCGATGGCCCTCCTCATCCAGATCCTCTTGACCTGGATGATGAGGCACTTGCTGAACACCTGACAGATTCTTCACAACAGTGTTATCCTGTCTGCGTAATCAGTATTGGATTTTCAGTGGTCCAAGCAGCCCAGGTACCCGTACCGATAAATGTATCGGACATACCGCTGCCACCACCACCACCAAAGTATGCAATGCCGGTCACTCTGGACCCCTCGATGACACCGCAGTTTGTTGGCCACGCTAACATCCTCGCATCGTATCGCATTCCTAAAATTAAGACTGCCGAGCCAACTCCAGCCGCCAATACGACGCCTTCGGCGCCACCGGCCCGCATCGTCCCTCCAGGACCACCGCCTTCGATCCCCACGGATTCGGCTACGGAAGTCCTCAACCAGGTCGAGCCCATGAATTTGTCAGGTATACTACCTTCTTCTTCAGGTGATCCTAGAGTAGGAACCAGAAATCTATCCCAGTCCACGACTCTATCGATTTCTTGTTCACAGCGCCATCGCCCGTCCAAGACGCAATGTTGGCCATCTGGTCAGTCGACCTGGCCAAGAAATACCCGCATTTGCCATGGACTCTGCTCAACGAGCCATCGCATGTCGAAGCGCTCACGGCCGCCGACGTGGTGCTTGCGGCACCTGTTTCAATGCGACTCTTACGACCCGACGTCCCCCGACGGGCACTCGAGTTCATTGCCAATGGGACTATCACAATCTCGCCCGTCGAGAAGTTCTTATTGGACGGGGAGCCATCCTCGCCTTCGGTCGATGCCGTCCGCGGAGCAGTCGAACAGGCCAGTCGGATCCTCCTGCCTGCTGCCGTCGCTACATCACCGGCAGCAGCGCCTCCTGTTGCCGCGACATCACCAACGAAAATGGACATTACTGCTTCCTCGCCCCCGGCCAAGGAACCCGCAAATGATCCTACACCGCCGGCAACAGCCCAACATACATCGTCGGCAACAGCCCAAGTCAAATCACCGGCACCAGCCCAAACGACATCTCCGACCGCTGCGACCAAGTCGCCCGTCGTCGAACACATGGCCGTCGACGAGACCTTACGTCCGGTTAACGAAGATGTCAGCATCGTTGAGGAATCTCCGTTCCCAACGGCAGTCGCCCCACGGTCGCCAAAAATCGGTATCCTCCGGGAAATCCACCCGTGCGGTGGATTGGTCCTCGATTTCCCCGGCCAGGAACCAATCTCGTCCGACAGCGACGAAGAAGAATCTGACACTGCCCCTCAGGCCAGATTTGTGAAATTGAGTGAACACTTACAAATTACGTTTGTACAGTTGTTTTTGACAATAAAATTGACCTTGGTAGCATCACTGTTTCTAGGGGTGAGTTTGTCAGCACCGGCGGCTCAGTATCAATTTTGCAGTCTCTCAAGAAGCGGACATCCACTTGAGTTACCCCAGCGTGTAGAGTGTAAACCACCGCAATCTTCATGGAGCCCGCGGCGCATGAATGTTACGGTGTATGTCCCTAGCTCAGACCCGATTACAGCCACAGCGTGGAAATGCACGTTGCGCTCCGGCAAAGTCTGCACCAACACTGGTTTCTTCGGCTCTAGGGGCATCACTGCAGACGTCATCACCACTCAGCACTTAGCGCCTGCGGCATGCACGCTAGCACATCGCACTAAGATGTTTGGTTCACAAAAACTTGTCGGCATTCGCCCTGGCTTTTATAGCACAAACCAAACATTGGAAGTGATGTACGAATGGTGCTGCAGCGACGTCTGCAAGACAGTGACTAACCTCTTCATCGAGGAGGGACAAGTCGCTTCGTGGGACGGCACTACGACCCTAAGCACCTTAGGCGATGTAGTTGGATGCAGTCCCACTGCAGGTCAGTGCACTACTCTAGACGGGGTCATTGTCTGGCCTGCACAAAACTTCACGGCGCGGTGTCATTATCACCCCAAGGGAAATTACACTGCGTCCATGTCAGGGAACCACGTCATCATCGATGATCTACAGGTTGCCCTCAAAATCCCGGGAAACTCCCGCATCTTCCAACTGTGCCCAGAACTACGTTCCACCACAGTCCGGACGGATCAGGGTCTTCTCCTTCGCATCCATGGGAGATACAATTTGACCCACAACTTGTTCAGAGTGGCAACGGACAGCCGTCCCGATCCTGTCAATGCCAAACTGAACTATCTGGCTCAGCAGATCAAGGAGTCGGAAATTAACGGTTTCCGGTTCACGTGGCTTGAGCTCTGCGCTCATGCTCAACGCTATCTTGATCTGACTTGGCAGTTGCTTCGCTTCGACCCTACCCTCGGTGCCCGGGCATTCCTCCAAAGGAATGACCTGACGGCGGAATTTACAGGCGATGCGCTGACAATATGGCCGTGTCAGAAGGTCAACGCCACCTACGTTTACCACTCGTACCGGGTGGGAAACGTTTGCTACAAGTACTTACCTGTACAGGTTGGCGGCACCATCTACTTCGCCACCCCCGGTGGTCCGGATCTCATTAAATCTAGCCCAATTGTGCCGTGTCATCACCACTTTACAGGGATTTTCCGAAATCGCTCGGGCTGGTTTACTGAGTCTGGCGCGGTCCATGTGAGCCACATCCCACTGGAACTCTTCTGGAAGCAGCGCTTCAACATCACTCACTTTGAGGCACCGGCGCTCTTCCATGACCAGTTGGCGATGACCCCTTCAAACTTTGCCTTCTTTAAACAGTACGTTTACAAGACTGAGCAAATTGAAGCGGTACTCAACCGGCTGGTAAACTTTACCGCTGGCCTATCCCTGCAACCCGACACCATTTACCAGGCCTTTGCAGGGGTAGGAACCGACATCAAGGCCTCTCTGGAAGGTGTCGGTTTGGCAGCAAACCATGTTATTACGGGTCAACAACACACCCTCGCCCAGGGCTTGCATGCTGTCCTGAGCGGGCCGGTCCAGTTGATCTTTAACATCCTAATTACCCTGACAGTGCTGATCGGTGCCGGATACCTTGCCTATCTTGGTGTATCCTATTATCTCAGCTACCGTCTGCGGAGCAAACAGGTCAGGTTTGTTAGCCGTTTCTCCCCGTTGGGTCTTTACCGCAAAGTCCAACGCTGGATCGGTTTTCACTACGTGCAAAACGATGTGCCCTCCCAGCTTGACCGAATCACACCGTGTTTCGTCGTGCTGCTGGATACCAAGGAAACTCCTGCATTCCTTGACATGGGTTGCCCACGCACTATCATTAGCCAACGTCTTCATAAGGCCTTGGCT